>JAWWEO010000009.1:14495545-14512476 GCA_035582975.1 Ormyrus labotus
AACTTGTATACTTTGTATTAAAAAAATTCGCAAAAAAATGCTTTTTTTGAACCCATTATACCATACCCCCCCCTTAAGCTGACAACTTCTCGTCGTACTTTTTATAATTATCATCGACACTATCGGCAGTCGGCTGTGTCGGCAACTCGGCAGTCGGCACCCGGCATTGCACATGTGAAGGCTATAATGTGAGGTGTTAGACCAATTGCAAATGTTTTATTTTCAAAATTTATTATTATTACTTATAATACTTATTATTGATATTTAAAACTTATTAAAATGAATAACTTGCGTAAAAAAACGTTATATTTAAGCGCGAAAAGTGTAAATGCATCAAGATCAATTCAAACTAATGCCAGTCTCCTGGAAAACTGTATAGAAGTAAAAAATAGAAATCCAAGGAATTTAGAGATGTTAACAATAGCTCAAAAACCTTTAGGATATCATTTAGATAAACCAGGACGTGAATTTTGGCATAAGTATGCAACTGTAATTAAGTTTATAGTGGAAATTTCATATTGTGTTTTAAACTAACCTAGTTTTTTAACATTTTTAATTTAGATTAATTTTAAAGCAAACGGGACGCCATTTACATGCTGAAGTACACCATTTTAAAAATGGCCTTGTAATAAAAGCATCTACACAAGAATGGGCTTTGAAGAAACAATTATACAAGTACATAAATTATATATTTTATCATTACACTCTGATTGACTCATTCTCTATAAGAGAATAATTTTTAAAAATTTTTTTATTTAGACCCATGAATATTTCTTCATTTGCAAATGTTGGAAAAGTTCTTGCTCTAAGGTGTCTAGAAAGTGGCATATCAGCAATTTATTGCATTGCTGATTCAAGTAACAGTATTAGATATACTGCTTTTCTGGAAGAAATAAAAAAAAGTGGAATAGTTTTAGAAGAACCTGCAGCATATAAGCACGCAAATCCTTGGGATATTTCCAGAATGACAAAGCCTTGGACTCTTATAGATTAATGAATTTTTCAAATTATTATTATTGAGATGCTTCAAAAATATATAGAAAAATATAAATAATGTACATACAAGAAAAAGAATATTTTTTTATTGAAAAATCCAGTCTCTCTCAATTATCTTGATAACATACAAATAACTCACAGTAGTCTTAGTGAATTGATTTTTAAGTTTTTATATTAATTTTATGTTACATCACACAACTCTTCTCACTTCGAAAAATCTTTTTAAGTAATAGACTTGTCCTAAAGTCATACACACTAAAGCTGTAGCTTCAAAAAATGACCATACCACTACTCTGAAATTTGTGCTTTCATTGATTGCTCTGTGATTTCGGTCTCTCACCTGAAAAAATAATGAAAATATATCTGATTTTAAAGTTTTCATACTTTATACTTTGAATTCAAAAGATATCTAATATACCTGCATGTATTCTTGTTCACTCTTAACACTCCATAAACTAGTGCTAAGCTCTTTAATCATATCATCAAGCTTAACATCTGCAGTAGCTCCTTCTGCACCGGCAGCTCCATCTCCTTCAGCTGCCTGTTTTGGAGCTTCACCAATATCCATATTAAACATGACAACTTTTGGAGTCATAGTACCTTTCTGATTGCTAAAGCAATAAGTGTAAATTCCAGGAGTGTGAGCAGCAAATGTAAACTTGCCACTACTTTCTTGTTCACCGTCATACATGACTTTATTATCAGGAGCAACAATTCTGACATCTATATCAAGAAATCCACCCTCTGCTATTTCGAAGGTAAGTCCTACAAGTTAACCTCTCACTTTAGTATTGAAATATGGAACAGGAAAAAAGCATTTAGAAAGTAGAAAATAAGAGACTAACCCATCTTGGTGCCGAAGTCAACTTTGTCGAAGAAACACTCTTCTGAGTGTGCATCAACGGTGATAAAATACGAGTAGGCATTTTTCCAGGTAAAGGCCAGCAGGAGCGTTATCATCAACAGCTTCATTTTGCTATCCACCTGTCTATCATCAGTCCACGTTCGAAAAAATAGTGGATAAAAAGTAATAGGTTATCGCACCGCAAACAGATGGAGCGGCCCGGAGGATGGGCCTTACGGCAGTTGAGTCTGCTTGATGTGAGAAAGACCAACTCTGATGCACTTAGGTACGCGTGTAAGAAAAAGTGCGCCGTTCAGGATCAGCGCCGCGCCGATGACGAGAAGGCAGGAACGGAGGGGGTGCGCCACGTGTACGTCTGCGGCCTGCGCTCGTTTCGCGCGCCGCGACTCGTATTATGTACTCGAGAATAAAACTATCCTAATACATATAAACTTACTTCTCAAGTTCTTAAGTACGCTGTTCTCCGCAATTATTGTTCTCTAGAGGACACAAGAACTGTTGGAGTACTGCTGATTTTATTTTAAACTTCTTACGACTCTGTGAATTCATTATATGTGGCTTTTTAACAGAACAAGCCACTTGTCAATGTAAACAAACTATACAAGTTGTCTTTACTGCTTTAATCAGACTAGAGTTTTATAAGATAAATCAGTAAAGTGACCTAAATTAAAGATATTTTTTTTAAATTTAAATTCATTTATGATTGAATTTATAGTTAACTTTGGATAATTAAAAATCTAAATAATTTATTACGTAAGTTTAAAATTATTTATAACTGTGAATTTCAATAGTAATTCAATGTCTATAATAATTAACCAGTATTGTATAAATTTTAAAATTCTTAAAAGTTTCTTTTCAGTTTTTTCAATCGCGAAGTTTTTAATTATAAAAAATTTTTGCACTTTTTTGTCAGATTTTTTAAGAATAAAATTAATTATAGTAATGAATGAATTTGTTAAATGTAATTTGTCTGTGTTTGAGAAAAATTTTGGAAACTATTCAAGGTTAAAAGTATTATCTGTTATAAATTAAGAGCAATAATTAAATAAAGGAAATAGAGGGTGCTTCGTAACTTATCGGTCGGCGTACAGGAGCGTGATTCGACGAAAAACCGAATCTCGGTCGTTAATGAAATTTGAAAAATCAGTGAAAATCTGCCGGTGGCTTATTACTCCATTGGTGTGTCACGTAAAGGGAAAAGTGTATACATACGTATACATGCGTTGCGTGAGAGAAAGAGAACCAAAGCGCGTCTGACTTCTGAGAGAGTCTGAGAGAGAGGGACAACGGCGGTAATAGAGAGAGCACACCAGTGGTGGACAGAGCAGGAGAGCGCGGGCAAAACGGCAGAGTAGAGCCGAGAGCTGAGAGCAGCAGCAACAGCAGCACCATCAGCGCACGCGTTTGCCCGTGTACATTTCGTGTGTGCGTGCACGCGGCTGTACGTACACGTATTTTTTGGCCGTTTTTCAACGAGTGAAAAGTCCAGCCTCGAGCCAGACACGTACACACACGATGATGCAACAGGAGGTCATGTCCAAGGCAGAGGAGCTCGCCGACCAGGTGACTATGCATGATTATCGCTCAGCTTTCATTACTCGGCGCTTTTGAATGATGGTCAACGTCATCGCCGCGGATCGCTTCTGACCAACCTCCCTCGGCGCACGTGTCTCCGATCCAGCTTTGACAAGCGAGCGTCGTACGGAAGCTCGGTTCGTGGAGGAGCGAGTCGCCCGGAGCGTGTCTGGCGAGATTCCGCGCTTTCTGGGCAACCATATGCGATGCTGTTCGCCTGCTTCGCTACTGGACCCCTACCCTTGTAAACACGGAATGCGAACAAGCTAACGTGGCAGTACTGAATCGCCTGTACTGCTTTTCTCACTTTCACAGACCTACTTTTATTTTTCAAAATATGGAACGCCATATCGGCGGCCTTGACACCTCTCGACCTTTACTATGATATCTCTCCTAATTTACTTTTGATGCTCATGAGTTTTTTCTATTTTAGATTATTCGAAATGGCAAGCACATACTACCAACTCTGGCACGGCTCTGCCTTATTGCCACTTTCTTGGAGGATGGACTACGCATGTGGTTCCAGTGGAACGAGCAAAGGGAATACATGGATATGTCCTGGGGCTGTGGTAAATTTCTGGGCATGGTCTTTGTTTTGGTCAACTTAGTGGGTCAGCTTGGTGGCTGTATTGCTGTCATCGGCAGATGGAAAGTCAGCATAGCTTGCGGAGTGCTCTTCTTCATTGTGATTCTGCAAACCTTTGCCTATAGTATTCTCTGGGACATGCAATTCCTCTTTAGAAATCTAGCACTCATTGGTGCTCTGCTTTTGGTTTTGGCAGAATCCAAAGCTGAGGGAAGGTCTTTATTTGCTGGTGTACCTTCTCTGGGTGATAACAAGCCAAAAAATTTACTGCAACTGGCAGGAAGAGTCCTTTTAGCATTTATGTTTATAACTCTCATCAGATTTGAATGGTCTTTCATTCAAATTATTCAAGATGTTCTTGGAGGAACCTTAATGATTCTTGTGACTATAGGATATAAGACAAAACTTAGCTCTTTGCTGTTGGTACTTATTTTGACAGCCCTTAACTTTTATCATAATGCTTGGTGGACCATTCCAGATTACAAACCTTTAAGAGATTTCCTTAAGTATGATTTTTTCCAAGTAAGTATTGCAGACCTCCAATAAAATATCTTAAAAATTCATTGGATATGAAACCATAAGTAAATTAAAACAAACTTTAATATTTTTGTTTTTAGACTCTTTCTGTTATTGGAGGATTACTGATGATTGTCTCCTTAGGACCTGGAGGAGTTTCCATGGATGAACATAAAAAGAAATGGTAGAAGTAAAATGTTAATTAAAAATTGTCCCATTCTTCCGTTTTCTGTGAATTCTGTTAAAATCTAATTGAAATTGGATTTCAATTTCAATCAGATTGTGTGGTAAAGTGAGAGTAGGATCGAAAAAGTGCAGACAATTCTGCACTTATTTATTATTATGAATTGAGGCACTGTGAAAAGGATGAAGTTAGATCATGCAGAAACGACGACGAGATGCCTTAAAACATTGAAAAAAAAAACGACTATGGACAAAGACTAATTTATAATACTACAAATAATAGCTTGTACATATGGAACAATCTTAGATGTTTTTCATAAATTGTATATTCTTTTGGCACGTTTTTAAATCTTTATTTTTTGTTTTTAGGCTATCAGTCTTTTTGAGATGATTTGCCATTTTTTAAGAATATTATAGGTAATTTTTTTATTTGAAATTAAAATCTTCCATTAAATTTTAAATATGTATGCTGCAGTTATATATTATTTTTGTTATATTTGTAAGCTGCGTATCTTAACGATAGAATGTCGATCTTTGAGTCGTTGTAAATAAATTTCCAATATCTTTAATAAGGATCTCACTAAAATATGAAATATGCAGCTTGGTGATTGGTCCTATATTACATCTAATAATAACTCTCTAAAATAAACGTTGCCTAAAATAGCTCACATGCACAGTTGATTGCCTGCTCCCTAAAGTGAAAAAGGTTTTCAAAGATATGAAAAGAAAATGTATACATATTAAACATTTAATACATATTTTGCTAAAATAATGAGAATTTTTAATAAAAACAAATCCAGCTCTGTTATATACAGTGGAGCAACTCTCTTGACTACAAAACCTTTTGCTTATGTACTAAAATCATATTACCGTTATAATTATTGCGACTATTGCTTCAGAAAAGAGTAAGTAACGTTACAATTATCGTAAAATAATAACCATTATTTTCCACTAGAAACATTTTGAAACGGATATATTAAGTTCTAAATGTCATTATTGAAAGTACATTTTTATACATACATTTTTTCTTAATAAAAATCTGTAAAGGAAAAATTCTCCAAAAATCGTTGAATTTATATTATTATTATTACTATTATTTTAAGAATTTTATTCTCATGATTCGATGCAAACTGTATAGACGGCGCGTACTACCGTAAGCATATTTAATGACATATACATAATACATCGTATATGGAAGGTTTGCGTTTGTGCACATGTATTGAGGTTATCGTAAAGCGGTTGCGATACATCTGTGTGCAATTGTAATTTAATGAAAAAAGTTAAAAACTGCGATACCAATTTAAAATTTGTATAAAAATGATGAGATGCAAGTTAAAAAAGGAGATCGTTTATTAAGTTCAAAGCCCTTTTCTTACGTTTTAAGTTCAAAGCACAAAGATAACCACTGTGATAATTGTTTTAAAAGGTAAAATTGATTTAAATTATTTACTTAATTTAGTTTTTTATTTACATTTTATTGATATATACAAATCTATTATCTATTTACAGCAGGAAACTTCTAAAATGCACGGGTTGTCAATATGTTTATTATTGTGATCGTTCTTGTCAAAAAGATTCTTGGAATGTACACAAATCAGAATGTACGAATTTAAAACGCATATTGCCTCGAACAATCCCAGATGCAGCTCGTTTAGTCTTTCGAATTCTTATGAAATTAAAGAAAGGTGGAGGTGATGAAAAAGAGTACTATGCAAAAAATATGTATAGAAAGTTTAAAGACTTAATGTCACGTAAGTAGAAGTAGTAATTAAAATAAATTTGATTTATAACAGAAAATATTCATATTTTAATCAACACCATTCTCTTGAAATTATAGATTATACTGATGTGAAGAATGATCCAAAAAGGATAGAACATTTTGTTTCAATTTGTCGAGTCTTAGAAGATTTTATGGGAAATTCTAATTTACCAAACACAGCTGAATTATTAGGAATATATGGTAGAATTTGCGTAAACTCTTATAATATACTGGATCCTGATATGAATAGCATTGGCGTTGGTATCTATTTAGGTCCTTCCATTATAGATCATAGCTGTAAACCAAATGCTGTGGCAGTTTTTGAGGGCACAACAATCCTAATTAGAGCACTTGAAGATATTCCACGTTTAGATTGGTCACAAGTATTAGAAATTATCTTAATTATTTATTTGTACAAAATTTTAATCATCAACATAATAACATTTTTTTCATAGATACATATTTCATATATTGATGTTCTCAATACAACAAAAACTAGACGCACAGAACTTCAAAATACTTATTACTTTTTATGTGAATGTGAGAAATGTAAAGAACCAGAAACTTTTGCTACAGCAGCTATATGCCCATCTTGTGAAAATCCATGTGATATTAAGGAAGAAAGTTGTTCAATATGTGCCAAAGACTTTACTTCTACTTTTAAAAAGAAATTCAATGAAGTTAGTGAATTTACTGCACATCATCTTGAAACTATGAAAAATGTAGCATGTATCCTTTTATTAAACACATCCTTTTATTTAATTGTAATAAATAAAAATTTCCTTAATCTTCTTTCAAGCAGATCTTGATATTAGTAAAATATGTCTGAATAAACAACGAGGTGTATTTCATCCTCTGAATATTCAGCTTGTGAGAACTGTAGAATCTGCATTTGATGCTGCTGTAAGCTTAGGATATTGGGAAGATGCTGAAAATTTCGGAAATGAATTAGTGCCAGGTTACACGTAATGTCAAATTTATTTTAGATTTAAAGATAATATTAAAGATAAGAAGATTATTGTAATTTTTATTTCTTGTATTTTAGATATTATTATGGAGAATTTCATCCTTTAACAGGCATACTGTATTTGATGATAGGGAAAATACAATTGCACTTGTATAAACCAAAATCAGCATTGGAAAACTTAATAAAAGCTGATAAAATTCTCAGAATTACTCATGGGGAAAAACATTCTTTGTTTATAGAAAATATAAAACCGTTACTTTGTCAAGCCACCATGGAAAGTCAACAGTGAAATTTACAGTATTTAACAGGGTACTAATAGTTGAATTTGACTGAGACTTTTACCATTTTTATAGTTTTAAATTATAAAATATGCTTTTATAAAAAGTGTTCAATAAATTTTAAAACATGTATGACGTTTTATTCTATATTATTATTGATGAACTTTTACTTTTAATGAAAATATACGAATTTTATTAATTATTTTTTTTACTTGAAATATTGAGTTATAAAATTTTATATATTGAGTTATAAAAATTTATAAAATTCACGATCTATATATATATAAAACAGCTTTAACTGCATATTTTCGCTGTAGATGGTGCTAAGACTGAAGGCATTACGAGAGACCTTTTCTATCCTTTCTACCTTATCAATTAAGATATAGGTTAAGTAGATATATATAATAAGAATGCCAGCTGCTTTTCTATCAGCTGTCAGACCTCATCAGATAGGTCAGAAATGTTAGCAAATATTTTAGTTTTAATGAAATGTTGATTATTAATTGTTATAAAGTGTTAATATAAATTTACCTTCAATATGTGGTTTGATACATTCACGTAAGAACCATGATTTCATTGAAAAAATCTATTATTGATGATACAATTTCTGCTATTTAACTTTCACTGTCATTTTCAGTAAATATATCTGCACGTTGTTCCAACAACATTGAATATAAGTCGTATACACTGTTTTAATCATAACAGGAACAAATAAGCGGATAAAGATGTTTTCAGCTTTTAAAAGATTCGCTGGTAAATCTGAGGGGTTACCTTCTGCATCACCAAGACCAGCACATCATTCAATGCCAACTAATTTGCAAAGAAAATTTGCAAAGGGTGTTCAATATAATAGTACGAATTTTTAATTAACTTTGCAGTGTGTAGTAATCAAAAAATGATAAATAAAAATTTATTTTTTTTACAGTGAAAATCATTATAAAAGGAGACAGAAACGTTGGCAAAACTTGTTTATTTCACAGATTGCAGGGTCAAAAGTTTATTGAAGAATACATACCCACAGAAGAAATCCAGGTAGCAAGCATTCAATGGAATTATAAGGCGACAGATGATGTTGTCAAGGTAGAAGTATGGGATGTAGTTGATCGTGGAAGACGTCGAAAAAAGATGGAAGGATTGAAAATGGATAATGCGATATCTGCTGAAAATGTTATTGAAGAACCTGCATTGGATGCTGAATTTTTGGATGTGTATAAAGGAACTAATGGTGTTATAGTTATGATGGATATTACAAAACACTGGACATTTGATTATGTTCAGCGTGAACTCCCCAAAATACCCAGTCATATACCAGTTATTGTTTTGGGAAATCATTGCGACATGTCTCATCACAGAACAGTGACAGCGGATCATGTTACTTATTTCATTGAGTCACTAGGTGAAAGAACAGCACAAGTAAGATACGCCGAAGCCTCAATGAGGAACGGATTTGGATTGAAACTCTTGCACAAATTTTTTAATTTACCATTTTTACAATTGCAAAGAGAAACTCTTTTACAACAACTTGAAACTAACAAAGAAGAAACACTTTTAACTATACAGGAGCTAGATTTATTTCAAGAGAGTGAAGATGCAGATTATAATACATTTTTAGACAATTTGGTAAATAGGAGAAGAGCTCTTGCAGATTCTGTTTCTGCAACAGCTTTAGTCCCAAATATTACATCAACTCTGAGCCCTCATAGCCAAATACATAATTCTGCTGGACAAATTCCTAAAGTTCTGGGTCCCATTGGAGGTGGAACACCTATACCTGTGAAAAATATGGATTCAAGGTCTTTAATTAAAAAGGAAGTACCAATGCAAGGAGCTAATAATGATGGTAAAGCAATAGTTCAAAAAATAATGGAGAGTAATGCTAGCGCACCAGAATTTTTGAATACTAAAGCATCTAGTAACAATAACTCTGATAAAAAGGAATTAACTTCTAGATCTCAATCTTTTTTATCAAAAATTAATTCAAGTAAGAAAGAAATAAATGTGGAAAAAGAAAGATCATCCGAAGATTTTAAAATCTATTCTAATGCACCAATTACAAGTGTAGAAGATTTTGTGCCTGATGATGGCTATCTTGATAAGTCATTTTTGGAGGATAACAGTCAATCAAATTCTCAATCAAGTCAAAAAAAACAAGTTGATTCTGATAGGTTTGTTGCACAGTTATTAGGAAACAACCAATAAATATTGATTTTTAAAAGTAATCTGATTATTTTTTTTTCCAGTGATGCAGAGACAGCAAATCCTTTGGTTGCTGGATTTGAGGATGATTTATCATCTGCTGATGAAATACCAGTTTCAGTTGAACCAAAACTAACTGAAAATCCTTTAAGTAAGCAAAGGCATAAGAGAGATGTTTCTTTAGGAGCTGAATCAAATTTAAATGTACATCCGCAAATTGTAAAACGAGACTCTACGTCATCGATCGAACAAGAATTGAGAATTTCTCATAAAATGCATTCGGAGGATCAAAATGACGCGAATTCTGACGATACGTTTGACAGTTGGCTAGGACAAGACTGTAAATGGAGGCAGAGCCCTGAAGGTGGTGAAGACATAAGTAATAATGTTATTACAAAAAAAGATAGACATGAATTGAGTGATAAGAGTTTGGATGCTAGTGTAACAAGTTCTAATGTCCATCTAGAACTGCTGGATAATAGTAGTATTCGCCAATTCAGTTCTAATAGCAGTAGCCCCGTCATGAAAGAAAAGAAAAAACATAAAGATAAGGTTTGGGTTTGTAAAAAATACTTTATTATTAAAAGTAAAATTATTTAATTTAATTCCAATTTAAACTGTTTTTGCAGGCTGATGAGAAGGAGAAAAAAAAGAAGAAAAAATCTAGAGACAAAGATAAAGAAAAAGAAAAGTCAGATAAATCTGAAAAGAAAAAAAAACGGTCAAGTAAAAAAGAAGAAAATAAAAAACAAGATGAATTGGAAGAGTTTTTGAATGGGACGAGTTCGCACATCGGCGTTGACGCAGCTTATGAAGCTATATAGTCTAATGGACTTTTAGCTAAGTTTATTGTTTTTATAAGTGATTTTTATTCAAAAGTAATATTATTCCTTTTGGATATCCATTGGTATAAATAATTGCTTCCATTTATTTTTAAAGTAACAAAAAAGAGGAAAGTTTTTTTTATTTTTTTTGTAAAATTATAAAATTATAAATTGATGCATTTAAAATTTAAGATAATGAAAGTCTTCAAATAATATATTTCATTCCACCCAGATTTAAAATATTAATTCCTTGTTTTACATTTTTAAGTGAATAATTAAGGGTCATGTAATAATCTTATAAAAGGATTTCAGAGCATGAAGATGTAAAATTGATCTGATAAAAAAACAAATATTTATATGCTTAATTAAATTTAAAAAAATGTCTTTGTCTTATGTCTGAAATATAAATCTATTTAATTATGTTATTATATAACCAAATAATAATTGTTTATAAGTGTACATATAATATATAAGTGTTCTATTTCAATACAAGAAAAAGTAATAAAAAATGAATAAATACTTTAACGTGCGTTGTAAAGAGTAGCATTTTTTCTTTTATAATTTGAATTTGAAATAAAATGAGATTATAAAATGAAAGAGGAAAAATTTATTATATATGTGACGGAGTGACTTGCGTTGCGGTTGCGAGTTTCAGTTTGCCTATCACACCGACTGACTACCCACTAGCCCACTACCGACAACCGACTACCGACGATCTTTAAAATCCAGCCGGCAGATGTCGTTTGAAAAACAAAGTTCCTTGGTGCAATGCACACGTGCTGCGAGAGCAAGCGAGAAGGACGGAGACGGTGAGTCGCCTAGCCGCAGGGCGCAGCAGAGGCAGAGCTGCAGAAAGAAGAGGGAGAGAAGAGAGAAAGTAGGCGAGAAAGAGCCGTCAGTCCGAGCCGAGCCGTCAGAGCTAGTTGACGGGAAAGAGGCGGTCGGACAGACTGTAGACGGTCTTCCCGAAAAAGTGCGCATACAGCAACGGGTCTTCCAATCAAGGACTTTACAGTTGTTCATACTGCTGGTCGCAAGAGACTGGACTGGATCGACAGTAGACAGGCAAGACGGAACCGTCGCTGCGTTGAGTGCGCGCGTTCATATACATAGTATTCAGAGGAGTCGATATTGCTGGATCGGCCTATCTTAAAAAAAGCCGCAAATGTGTAGGATGCGAAGCTAATAACCCGGGGTGATGGGCCTTCGGTAGTCGGAACGATTCGCACACGTGCGGCCAGCCAACAGTAAACAAAGGAGGAAAGAGGCTGACCGCAGGTGCGCCAGAGCTCCCTTTGCCTACCTAGTCGATAAGAGGGACCGTGGGGAGGGAGGAGGGACTGCAACTGCTGCTGCGGCTGCAGTATTTGCGTGCAAAGTGGATAATAAAGAGAGAAGTTGCAGCGATATTGAGGTAAGCATATCATGTTCAGGCGAATTAAGACAGCTAAAGGAGCCTTTGAATTGAGCAATTGCGAAGAAATCTGCAATTGCCCACTCGAGACGACTTTATTTCAAAGGATTCCCCCGCTCGCCTTTGCTAAATCCCGAGTCACGAGGAGTACAAGTGCATTGCATATCGATTGTCCGCGGTTCGAGTTTTAACTTTCTTCTTGAGATTTATTTATTTTCAGTCAGTCTGTCGCATCAGTTAATAGTCTGTTTGCCCTTATTTTCAGTTAACAATAGTGTTTGGTGGCCAACCACCATATTACTATCTCTATGAGTTCATTAATCGAGTTTCGAGTTGTAAAAGAAGCTTGGAAACTCCTGAGTAATCAATAAAAGTTGTACCTATATTTACAAATGACGCAGAATTTTCTTTTTTCGACTTGTAGAAGTCGATACTAATGATCGTATAAATTTTGTTTAAAGAAGGTCAAGTTAATACCAATTGTTTCTTCTGTCAAAAAACATTGGTTTATATTTTACTAAGAAAAGCTTCGTTCGATTGATCAATTTGTTTACACACAGTTTAATTAGTAATTAAAGCAGCTGTCGAAAGGCGAGGCTCCTCGCTCAAATGCAATGTGCGATTATAGGCGAAATGAAAAAGTAGCGAGGAAGAGAGAAGATAGTAGGAAAGAGAGCGGAACGTCATGCAAATGGGTAATTACACGCGAGAGCGAAAAAGCCGTAACATCACGCACACAAGTCGGGTTTTTAACATTGACACAAGAGTCCGGTCGCAACGCTTGTCGTTTATCGGACAAGTTAGTACGTATGTGCGTAACCGCAGAGCGAGAGAGAGGGAGAGAGGAGTCACGTGGACGAGAGAATCCGAGGCACTGGCTGCTTACCTCGAGACGCCTCGCGCAGTTTTCTTCTCTTTGCCGCGCGCGAATCCTATAAGTATCCGCACTCTCGGCTGAAGCTGTAACAACCATTCAGCGCGGTGATGAGTCACCGGCGGATTTCAAATCTCTCTTAAATTACTCCTTGCAATTATAAATCTCCAATCATAAACAGAGTAGCATTGATCTACTTTTTTTCTACTCACCTTCCCTTCAACTTTGTTTTCCTTTCGTGACAAGAAAAAACAAATTACAAACTACCGCTTCCAGAAATTCGACTTTTTCCAACATTTCTAAAATAATGTTTTTTTTTTTTTTTTTTTTTTTTTAAATTCGCGTGAGTGATACCTACATTCAAGTAAGCGTTACATTCGACTGCATTCGAAAGTAAGTACGTTAAATCTATTTCCTTTTCGTGCAGCAACTGGCGAAATCTGTTTTGCGTAACAATGAAGTAGATTAGGTTAAAATTCAGTAAAAAAAAAATAAATGCACTTTGAACACAGGTTTGAATACAGGTTTTTAATTTTCTTTTGAAAACACAAATTTTTTATTCTTATTCTCGATTATACGACGATGACGATTCTTTACTGGACTGGAATTTTCATTTATGCTGCGTTTTAAAATTCTTGATTCGTAACAGTTGGCAGAGCTTATAACATGAGTCCTACAACATGCAAATCTGCGAAAAAATTGCAAAGAAATAGAGCAATGAAAAAGTAATGTTTTCTCCACGCCAGTGCTACTCAGCATACTACTAATTTTTTCTATTGACATTTTCTGCAGCTGCATTAAAAACTTGATTTATTTCACGATTTCCATTCGTTGAACGTTGCGCACTCATTTATTGTTTCAACGCTGAGTACCGTTATCGATAATTCATTTTTAGTCTATAAAATAAGGAAAGGCAATATTTTCTTTTAAATTATATAAAATTCTGCTGCTAAATTAATAAAGTATTATATAAAGAAATTTTTCAATTAACTTTGCTGATAAGTGACTGTGCGCGCTTTTTTTACTTACACGTATGTCTCATAAGGGCAGCAGATTTATTTAATCGCGAATGCGGGCCTGTAAACAATGTCATAAAAATGTCACAAAATCCGACAGCCCAGTCGCGAAATTTACTGAATCCATGATATGTCGCTTGGTGATTACAGCATTCCGTACTGATAATAAATTTCTACCGGGCAATAGTTTCGTATGCGGGATAAATTTATATTTTCATCAGCATTTTCTTATTTTACTTGGAATAAAGCTGCTTTCCCTAGGCTACTTTTAATCGAAACCGATTTGAAAGAAGAAATCTAGAGTAAGGCGACAGGTAACGAAGCTTAACTGCCTTGTGCAATAGGTGAAAGATGGACGACGCTAATTAAAAATGAAGTTTCTCGTGCTTTCAGCCCAAGCAGAGCCTAAGCAGTGAGTCCAGAGCTAGGAAGGAAACGTAGTTATGGTGTCACGTCGATGCGATGACTGTGGCTGCAGCCGTAGCGGCCCCTTGGCACCGGGCCCACATTTATAAGGCCCTCGCCTGCATCGTCTT
Source organism: Ormyrus labotus (assembly GCA_035582975.1). Taxonomy (NCBI): domain Eukaryota; kingdom Metazoa; phylum Arthropoda; class Insecta; order Hymenoptera; family Ormyridae; genus Ormyrus; species Ormyrus labotus. Next base: position 14,510,131 of record JAWWEO010000009.1, read on the forward strand.
TGTTCTGATTGCGCTGCAATACCTGCTCAGCGGCGCCATCGATCGCCGATCGATCGAAACCATATTCACCATCAACACCAGCCGACCGCCGCAGCAGCGGGCCCTGGTGATTTACGGCCCGGTGGCGACGGCTGCCGCGGCGCCGGACGACGAGGACGACGAGGGGCCGCCGGCAAATCTGACCGAGCCCAGCCAGGCGTCCGGTCTGCGCCGCGCCGGCAACGACTCTTTCTCCTCGACATCGACCACGACCACGACGACGACTACGACGACAACGACGACAACGAAGGCGACGAGCACGACGAAGGCTACGTCGGCGTTGAGCACCGCCGGCAGCGGGCAGCTGCCGCGATGTCCCCTCGTGCCACCGAAACTCCTGGGCCCGATCGCGGTGAGCAAGTCACCGCCGGACCTCCGAGCCATGGAGAAGGCCTTCGCAAAGGTGAAGCCGGGCGGCCGCGGGGCGCCCGAGGACTGCAGTGCGCGCTACCGCGTCGCCATCGTCGTGCCGTTCCGTGACCGGTTCCCCCATCTGATGACGCTCCTCTACAACCTGCACCCCCTGCTGCTGCGCCAGCAGCTCGATTACCAGATCTTCGTCGTAGAGCAGGAAGGCAGCTGGCCCTTTAACCGGGCGATGCTCATGAACGTCGGCTACGTGGAGGCCCTCAAGATCCGGCCGTTCGACTGCTTCATCTTCCACGACGTGGACCTGCTGCCCGAGGACGATCGCAACTTGTACACCTGTCCGGAGCAGCCGCGCCACATGTCCGTTGCCGTCGATAAATTTCTCTACAGGCAAGTATAGCGCATTTATTATTATCGCGCTGGCCGGGCGCCTACTTTCTAAAACTGGAGAGCCAAAAGCAGCGATAGCGAGTAAGCCAGATGCCCTCGCTGCTGCTGCTGCTGCTGCTGCTGCTGCTGCTGCTGCTCCTGCTACTTTATCGGGGGCGAGATTTTCTCCTACCGATAAGATGCCAATCGATGACGAGTGCAACTCGTCAAACTCTCGACGATTCGATTAATCGCTCTCTGTCCTCGCTTTCTAGGCTACCGTACAGCGACCTATTCGGCGGCGTCTCGGCAATGACGACAGAACACTTTCGCCTCGTTAACGGTTTCAGCAACGTTTTCTGGGGATGGGGAGGCGAGGACGACGATATGGCCAACAGGATCAAAGCACGCGGTCTCCACATTTCGCGCTATCCACCAAACATCGCCAGATACAAGATGCTCACTCACAAGAAAGAGAAAGCCAATCCAAAACGGTGAGAGAGAAATTCCCTTTTCCGCCAAGGAAGCAAGCATTAATTATGATATGCTTTTTGATGCAGGTACGAGTTCCTGAAAACCGGCAAAAAGAGATTTCTTACGGATGGTCTGAGCAATCTTCAATATGAAATCGTTGATAAGAAAACACCACAACTTTATACTTGGTTCTTGGTGCAAATAACGCAGCCGACGCAGCCCAGCTGATGGTTACCATGGATCGGCGGGTAATCTCCTGGGAAATCCGAGATTTTTTCCAGCGAACCCCGAACGATCCAATGGTTAAAAACTTCCAGAAAACAAGTCCCGAGATCGATTCTTCCTTCTGCTTCCATTTTTTCTAAACCATGGATTACTTCCTTTTTCTCATCATTATGATGATATATTTGTTTTTTTTTCTTTTTACTTATATGTAACTGTTCTTTCCATTCCTTTAGAGTTTTTCTTTGTCCAATCTATTTTATTTGTTGAGATTTTTTTTCCATTTATATTGTATAGCGACAATCGGAGAATCGTCATTGTAAAATAAAAAACAACGATTATAAACTTGTAAGCGTGTATGATAGATTAAAATGAAAGCATGTGCCAAAATCGTAGAAAAAGATTATTCTCTACTATGTAGGTATAACGTATTACGTTAAAATTCGTATGAAAGCTAGACTAAAAGAGTGCGTTTTTATGAAACTAGATTCCAATTCCATTCGTATCTTGTTATTATTGACTTTTGGTACTATTGTACTGCATTAAACATGATGACTTAATACGAGCGTGTTAAGTTTCCTATAATCGTTACAGCTATACAGGCCGATTTTCTAGAACATTCGTGCGAATGCCTCAAGGACTGACGAGACCAGAAGATTTTTCTTGATTCTAAATGCTAGTGCAATAAAAGCATAAGCTCACTGTTTTCTCGACAAAAATACAGAATTGTTTGTAGAAATGTTTAACCAACCAAATGCACTAGATGATAGATGATAGACGTTGATAACATGCATTTTTGTCGATTCTTCGTATGCTTTTCTTGTTCGTCGATCCTCGTCGCATAGAATCTCTTCGATTTGTTAAGTGTATATA
>JAWWEO010000009.1:14520871-14581634 GCA_035582975.1 Ormyrus labotus
TATATATATTAATATATAGAAGCATGTAATGCGAAATCCAGCGCGGAACACAAAGAGACTTCCACAGACTCCATAAAGGCAACATTTCCAATCCCGATTTTATCCCTTACATTAAGAATACTATTAAAAGCAAATTATTAAGTAAAAAAAGAGAACACAAGAAAAAATCAATAAACAGACTTGATTAGGAAATCGAAAGCTTTTCGAAAAGTTGTACTAGCGCGAATGTGTTTTGTGCACAATTTTGTCTTTTACTGCATATAACCATTAGTACATTCCCATGTTTGCGAGAAAACTGCTGTTTGATTAAGACCTTACTGAGTTTTTGCGATTCCTTAAGGAAAATTCATTTGAAATACAAATAAAAATTATTAATACAGAACCGTGAAACGTAAAAAAAAAATTAAAAACAGGAACAATAAGGTAAACCAAGTTAGGTAAAATAAAAACGGTTCGTCTTGTGTGAAAGATCTATGTACATTTGGGTTGATAAATAAAACACGTACGGTTGCAGCTGTGTAACCTGCCTAACAATATCGGTGCTGTGATTACGATATCGTTCAAAAGTGAACGACTGCACTGTTGCGATTGAGTAAATTGCCTCTTTATTGAGTTTTCGTGTGCCCTTGCCACGATGTGTTGATTTTTGCAAAAAAAAAAAAAAATATTAAATAAAAATTCTTGTAAAAGTTCAATGTGAAATAAAAAGATAATAAAAATTATAAAATAATTACTCCAAAAAATGTTCTCGTTTTTTAATAGGTACAAATATGAATTTAAAATGGTATACGTGAGATTGTACAGTCATCTCGCAAATATTAATCAATGTCAATGGTATCATTCTCTGACTACAAAAATTACAGCTGTTGGCTGTTAGTAATGATAATGCATACATCATGGATAGACAATGTCACGTCATAACTATAAGTAAATATACTAAATTAATATATTAATCAAGAACACTAAATTGATGTTGGTAGACTATTAATTTTGATCTCTCTAAAAAAGGTTTATTTATTTGTACAGTACTTTTTAAAATCTTTTCTTGATACTTTTGAATGTTCACTATTCATCAGAGAATCTGCATTATTTGATTAGTTACTTAATTGAAGGCAGCGAATTTTGGAACTTTGTTCACAGAGTAATTACGTGATTATAATCAGTGACAATTTATCAACGTCCAGACGACTACCATCTAGACAACTATTGGTGGCTATTTGAGCGTTTTTGCAAACATACGAACAACAAATTTTTAGACTTATAAACGACTAAAGTTTGTAATGTTAAAATGGAAGGAAATTTTTTTTTTTAAATTCCTTTCATCCTTTAAATTTCTTTAAAAAAAAAAAAAAATAAAATAAAAAAAAGTGTTTTATAACGTAAAAAATCGCGCAAATAGTCATGTCTATATGCCTAAGTGGTACAGTAAAGAAAAGAAAGTGTATTTACGCAATTATGCAACTAGCGGTATAATCGTTACTTTATTATATCGAGTGTTACAAAAGCTTGATTATTTGGATCGGACTGTAGCAATATATTCACATAACTATCGTCGTGAAAAATAAAAATTTAACGCTCGCATCGTTTATATTTTGCTCGATTTTCTTAATCGCAATAATTAACGTTTACACTCTCACGCCCTTACACACGTATTCATTCACAAAAGCACACGAGCGTGCACAATTACAGTATTTAACTTATCCTGCGCACCTCAAAAGACCACGCAATACAATTTAATTTAATTTGCAATTTTTTAGAGGTACCTTTCGCTTTTATTTAATTTTACTTTATTTTTTGCCTTTTGAGCATACTTTCTCTTTCTCTCTATCTCTCATTCATTCGTGCTTTCTCTTTCTCTCTCTCTCTCTCTCTACCTCTGTTTTACTACTTAATTAACTATAGTATTAACTGCCTAACTACATGTTTGCGCTATAATCTAAATACACTTATTTATTTGAAAATAATATTGCAATCACTGATTCAGCCTACACCAATGTCTAATCAATTAGATTAAGTTCTTGAATTGCTTATAAACATACATCCGTCAAGATATATTTATAGGCGTTTACAAGAATGGAATCATAAGAGCAGTCGTTAGCGCACGAATATCGTGCTCAACTACTGCTAACTGTATTATTCATTCGAGTGAAAGCTCCGAAAAAAGTTTACAAAAAGAAATTTTCAACTTGGAACCTAAAGTCAAGGCATGGCACTCGAGAGAAAAACTACTTCCTTCGACCGACGAAAGGTCATTGGTACATTTATCTAGTTCGTACGAAGTTATGAATGAGAATAAGAGAGGCAGAAAGAGGGAGAGAGTGTCACGAAAAAAAGGAAGAAGAGAGTAAAAAGTAGAGATAGAGTGAGAAAGTGTGTTGGCTGTGTTTAAAAGTGTAAGGAAGGTATGGCTTAAATTACTTTTCTACAAAGACACAATAAACGAAAAATCGAGATAATTATATAGAATCACGACGATATGCAGAGACTAGACACTCTTATCGAGTATATTTTTCTGCTTGATTACGATTCTGATTTGCGCGTAACAAGTTGCTGACATTATTATTAAGGAGCCTTCGCTATACTTATGTTTTCTTTTTGCCCCATTACTTTTATTTTTCGCTTGCTTTTCAAGAACATTGCAGCAAACGCGCGCAGATTCATTAAAATTTACACAACTTACGACGTAAAATGCAATTCGATCATGATTCGACAGACACGCGTGAGCAGGCTCTATATATTTTTTTTTAAAGTACGTGGACGTAGTTTTATCGAAAACACGCTCTTGTATAAAAATACAGGGTGTTTCATTTTATTTGTTTTTCTCTCCATAATCATTATTTTTATCTCAGTTCAGAACGCGGCTTCTGGCATTATTACACCCCAAAATGATTCAAGGTCATCCTGCTATACACTATTATTCGTATCTCTCAAAATATTTACATTGTTCGCTTCGCGATACAGGAGGTTCTGCCAAATTCCATTTGCACTAGTTCTTTCATTTTTTCTTTTTCGCAGTAAATTACTTAATAATAGTGATAACAATGGATATTATAAGCGATAAATGATAATTATATTACTATATGCACGGCTTAGTGTAGTAGTCTTTGATTTTCATTCAAGATTGAGATCTACATATTGGTAAATAATGTTGTGAGACAGTGTTTATCCGTTACAAGATATGAATTCTTGAAATAATAAGAACGAAGAAAAAGAGTCAAGTGTCTTAAATGTGAATCACTGTTGGTGAACCTACGTACAGAATAGACACGCATTGTAACATTTGCTCAACAAGATCTTTCTTTAGGATGTAATTTAATGGATTTTCTATTTTAGTTTTTTTCTTTTTTTTTTGTTTATTCTTCAGGAAAACGTCTTTGTCTAAATCATGCCTTGGATTCGATCGAATTATATCGACAGCAATGCTTAACTCGGGTGGTAAAATTTTGACTAACTGTTCTACTTGTTTCATTTGATTAATAAAAAAAAAATATCTGAGAGTATAAGAGTAAAGTTAAGCACTCGACGATTGTCAAAAAATCGAGGCTTTCATTCGTCATTACTACCGCTGATAACGGTCTTTGATTTTTGAAAAAATGTACACGCGAAGCGGACAAAGAGTCGTAAAGACGCGTATCGTCTATTGGTTTTTGAACTCGCGCAGAATTAGCTGGATCTAGTAGATTATTTTGAATAGAGCTGCTGGCGCAACCGAGACGTCGTCGAATCGACGAGTAAAGAGAGAGGACGCGTTATTTGTTGCCGGTTAAGATCGTATTCACCACCGTGTGTCTACCGAGAGCCAGCCGTATCGGGCGATTGCGAAGCGGACGCAGTATTGTGGCTTGTTTCGTACTCCATGACCTCCTGATAGATAAGTTCTTTCCACTGATCGACAGTGTGTTCTCTCTCATCGACGCTATGATCGTAAGGACCAGGAGCAGGCTGCAAGAGATTATAAATAAGTAAATGAAGGATAGTTCTCAAAGATTGCAAGTAGAATAGAGAAACTCACAGCGTTGACCTCTCCCTCGTCGTACCAAACGTTGATGTAATTATGAAGAAGAGCGTCATCGACCGAGATGCGTCGTTCTGGATCAATGACTAACATGCGCGATAGCAGGTCCCTGGCTTGGCTCGCTAAAACACAGGCGGAACCTTGGTAATACGGGAGAATAAGGGATAAAAGAGGAATTTCTTGCTCGTTTCTTGCCGGTTTTTTACCTCTCAAACGATTGTGTTCGGAAGAGTCCGAGGGAAAGAGAACGTCTGGAAAGAGCCTCTCAAAAGGGTAACCGGGGTAGCGCGGTCGGTTCTCGACATAATTCCTAACGGTCGGCTGCAATCGAGACATGAATTCCTGGGCCGGAGTTCCTAGTTGTTCTGTAAAAGGAAAGCAGGCAGGAAAGAGATGAGCTTTGTAAAGGAATGATTGGAGAAGAGCTCTTACCTATAATTTTGTTCCACTGATCAATGTGATCGGTACCGGGAAAGAGGACGCCACCGCGTATCATCTCGCCCATGATGCAGCCGACCGACCAAATGTCAACGTTCTCCTTGTAGCCCATGCCGAGGATGACCTCCGGAGCCCTGTAGTACCTGGTAACGACATAGGGCGTCATCATGAAGGTCGTACCGGCCGTCCTCGCGAGCCCGAAGTCGAGAATCTTGAGAGTGCAGTCGGATTTGACGACGATATTACTTGGTTTCAGATCCCTGTGGATGATGCCGGCCGAGTGCAGGTGCTTAATGCCGCAGAGCATCTGATAGAGGAGGTAGGACATGCGCTCGTGGTCGAGATCCATCTGGATGACCTGACAGAGGTTCGCGTCCATGAGCTCCATGACGAGATAGACGTCCTGGAACTCGTCGAGGGACCTCTGAGGCGTGAAGGCATTGAGCAGCCCGATGATGTTCTTGTGGTTAACGAGCTTCATAAGCTTGAATTCGCGGTAGGCTCGCTTGGCGTGAGTGACGTTCTGGAAGGGCCTTGAGAGCTTCTTGATGGCGACATTCTGGGCGGTGACGGTGTCGTAGGCCGCGCAGACGATGCCCTGGGCACCGGAGCCGATGGGCTTGAGGTTCTGATAGCGCTTCAGGATGGTAAACTTGGTGTCCCCGACCTCGACCGTGTAGAACATGGCGGACAGTCGGGTGGTGGTCATGTCAGGCCCCAGGTAAGGCATACGCCTCGCATTCGCGGTGCGGCCCACAGCCGCCGCAGCCTGGGCCGCAGCGCTCGTGGCAGCCGTGGTGCTCGTGGTGCAGGCGGCCAAGGCGCTCTCCGCCTGCGACGCCGACGCCGCCGGCGTCACCGCCGCCGTCCTGCCAGCTGCGAGATCGGCCCCCCGTCCTCCTGCAAGCAATCTTAGATTAATGCCCGAGATCCGAGAGCGGATAAGGGCGGCAAGCGAGCCGTCGAGCGAGCGCCTAACCCGAAAATCCATAGACCGAGCTGCGATTGCGCGCTGCTCTCCCGAGAGCCTGTACCGGAGCCAACCAACCCGCACGGCTCCCAGCGGCTCCTCGCGCCTTTCAACCTTTTACTTTGCCGCTATAAACACTCGCTACTTACGACACGCTTTTCAATCGTACCTCTGTCTCACCGTTCGTTCAATCTTAAATAATAGGCGAGTGCATTTGAAAACCTTTCAAAAGCTCTTTCCAAAAATGGACTAAACCGTTTTCTCTGCTCTTAATTCAACAAGATTTCCTGCTCTGCGTTGTATCAGTAGAAATCGATCAGACGGCTGGCAAAGTTTGTCCTGTAGTTATATACTATTAAAAATCAGTGAAATAACCTGGACAGGGCAAGGGAAAAACAAAATTTCCAACATTTTCAAGAAAATCAGTATTTATGCGCTTTGTAAATCGTTTAAGCATTTGCGATTATAATTCTTACAGGAATTACTAAACAAGCCCATTTTCGAGAGGTCTCATGCCATCATATTTAGTTAAAAATCTTTTATTTTGATAAAACGACCTTACAATGACAAATGTGATTTAAAGTCGAAATTGATAGTAACGGCAAAGTAGCCTCATAACAAATTTGCAGGAATCAATCGTAATTTATTTAATGATGTGATTTTGAAACCATTAAGAATAACGTAAAATACTATACTTTTCCAATTAGTGATTTTTATTTGTAAGCTCTTTTAAGTTAAGTCTAACGAGAGGAGCTTTACTGGTCTCTACAACACACGAGCACGAAAGCGTTCATCCGATTTTCAATAAAAATGAAGCACATCGGAAAAAGTGCCGTCCGTGGCAGTCGGTCGAGTTTTAAAATATATAAAACTGCCCACTGAACAAGAATTAAAACGCTGTAGCAGGTTTTTCTGTAGTAATGCGGGGCTAGAAGAGAATAGTTTGATTGCAATTAAAGATAAGTCGTAAGTATTTTCGTAAGAATTTTCGTGCATAAACAAGCTTGTCGAGGCAGCAGCAGACAAGAGGGGAGAAAAGGAGGGGGGGGGGGGAGGCAGAAGAATCTCGAGAGGGAGAGCGGGGTAATCTAAATAAGAGCCGATAGAAGCCGGGAAGTGCGGTAAAGGGAAGAAAGAAGAGGCTGCGGCGGCCGGCGAGTGTCGGCGGGCGCATGTATAGGTGGCGGCGTTGGAGGGTTGAAGCGCGCGCGCGATGACGTCGCTCGACCCGAGAGAGAGGGTGAAATATCGCGAGTGCTTCCCGACGATCAATACTGTGCCACGCCTCGGAGTCGCCGCCGCCACCGCCACTCTCTCTCTCTCTTTCTCTCACTCTGTCTCTCTTAACCTGCAAAACGTCAGATTCGGAAGTCGCGGCGCGCGGCTTCTCTCGACCGCTCGAAAAATCGATGGTCCGCTCCGATGCATTATAGAAGCCGGCGGTGGCGGCAGCGGTCGAGCTGGTTTACTTTCGCACGTGAAGCAGAGGAAGCGGGATCGATAAGGCATGTGACATGTTTGATGTCTGCTTCGGCCGCGTGCGCGCTCGCTCCTGGTGCCGCGCTCTGGCCGCGGACCCCCCACCCACTCGAGCCGAAATGCGACATTATATAATTCGGAGCCCCGCTATCGCTCTCGTTGTCTATCTCTCTCTCTCTATCTCTCTCTCGCTCTCTGTCTCTCACCTGTCTGCGCTGCTCGCCGAGCAGGAGACTCCAGTCGGCACCGAGGAGCTGGCTCAGGTCGACTGCGGCCCACTCGAAATCACAGCAGCTATGCGCGCACACGGAAGAGGTTATTCACTGCTCGGGCGACATCGCTCGGGGGCCCAGTGCTCGAACTCAGGTGCAGCCCCTAGACGAGCGCGGCAACGGCAGCGGGGTAGCGGTGCCACTGGCACCCGGGGCACTGCTGGTCGCGCGAGTTGACGTCACTGCGGCGGCGGCGATGCTGCTGCTGCTGGCCACTCTCGGCGGCTGAGACGGCAGCAGCCATCATTCGTACAGCCTCTGCGATTCCCGCTACTGCTTTTCCCTTTTACTCGAGTTGCTGCTGAAACTGCTGCTAGAGCACCTGCTTCCTGATGCGTTTGCTACACTTTTTTCGACTAGCTGCCGCCACACAACTGTGCTCGCTTTGCTCCTCTGCTGCCTGCGCTCTGCAGTGAACGACGGCCGGTGGCTTGCGCCGAGACGTCGGGATGCGACGATTTTACACGCGCTCTGCGCACGCTTGGCGCCCTGGCTTCCTGACTCCCTCCTCTGTCGGCCCGGCCACGCGCCACTTTTCGAATCCATTCGCTTCAAGTCGCGAAAACTCCGCTTCTTTTTGAAAATCTTCAACATTTCAACAACAAAGTTTTATCGTTTAAAAAGGCTTGGAAGAAGGAGCGAAGAATCTATTTTATTTTAGTGTTAATTTTTCTTTATAAATAATTTTAATGCTTCTTCGTCCCCTGTTTCTGAATTCCTAACATAGCAGTTCATTTCCATTTTTACGAGTTGCTAACTCACAAATGTCACGACACTATCGCAACTCGCAAGTCATTTGCACTTTTGCAGCACAATCGTGCATTAAAAAGTCTAATAGTAATAAAAAAAGATTTTCCAATAATAATCTTCGCGAAAATTTTTATTAATTGTACCTCCAATTTGTCATCTATCTCTGAATAGATCATGACTGATTTTTCGTTTGTATCTAGGATTAACCAAATAGATGCTGTGCAACTAGATGCTGAAATTTACAAGGTTCTAAGGACACAAACAGATGAAATAACCAAATGTTTTGCCCCAGGAAAGTTAGTAACGTGGAAACCAGAGGTAGATATTTTTGTTAAATATCTCATTTGGAATTATTCGCTAAAAGAAAACAGCTCAACTTTTGGACAAAAGTTGTTAAATTTATCCTACAGAAATTTGGATCGAAGAAAAGCTATTCTTTTATTTTTATTTTTAAGCATTCCTGATTATCTTAGGGAGCGCTTAATCAATGAAAACTTTATTTTATCAAGATTACCATCGTGCTATCAAAGGAGCAAGTACAAAGGTTACATTGAACAAGTGGATAATTTTCTTCATTTATTAACCTTTATATGGAGTTTTTTCTTTTTAAATTTGGGTAATCAGCCACGTTTTATTGAAAAATTATTAGGTATTTACAACCAGTCTTCGAAAACTAATAAGCCTCGTTCTATTGGATACTCTTACATGACCAGAGAATTATTGTGGCATGGACTTATTGAACTGTTTACCATCAGCTTACCAATGATAGATTTTAGACAAATTCAGAAGCTATGGAATAATTTATGGCTACCAAAGAAAAAAGAAAAGAATAACATTATGTCCTGCAAATTAAAAATTGATACTTTATGCGCATACTGTAAGGAGCCTCCAATTTTACCAAGATGGGCAGGATGTCCTCATGCATTTTGTTACTATTGTCTCGAAGCGCTTTGTAGTGTAATGGATCCTTACCAATGTCCACTTTGTAATAACGAGCTTTATTATTCAGATATGAAAATGTGTTTGAATATTTAATATTCATATTTTGTATAAATCTTGACTTTATTAAAAATAGTAATACAAAAATGTTTTTTACTTATATCAAATCAACAATTATCAATATAAAGGTATTGGCATTCAGTATCTTAATAAAGTATTTTAGTATATTAGGTATGTATATATAAGCGTGCACGCATACAAAAACATACACTCACATTCCATTTATTAACCGATAATCTTGAGAGCTAACCAAAGTATTTATTAGATATATCATTTTTAAAAAGTATCATTTTGAAGTCTTATAAAATGCTTTTCTCATGACGCATTAATTACTACTTATGCATGTAAGTCACAATTACTTGTGCGTTGAATCTTGCCCAACATAATTTTTAGTTAAATATCTGTTTTTACTTATCAATTAGTGTCTAGTTTTAGCAAAGTAAAAGGAAGAAACAGAGAAGATTAACATTATTGCCTGAATATATACCGACTACATAGTGTATAAGAAAAATTGTCAAGTTAATAAATTATGTTTAAAAGAAAAGATTAGATTTGATTTATGTAAAGATCTTTGCAGTAAGCAAAATATGTCAAAAAGTAGAATTAACATGAAGATTTCGGTGCAGAGCATAACAATAAACTTTTATTGTGGCTTACAAGCAGTTTTTCCTAAATCGCAGTCAGGTGCCTTTATTGCGCACCTCGATTAAGATAGTCTCTTATTAATTCTAATACTTAATTACCGTTTCTATGTATAAATTTTATATTTATTCTTTCTTTGTATAATTAATTTATTAATTTATGACAATCGGCGTATCGATTAAAGAAAGGCTAGACTTTCATAATTATAGTTCAATATTTAACGCATAAATTAAGGCCTTAATTAGAATAATTTGAATGACTCGAGCGCATTTTACATCGAGTATAATGAATCATTGAGAAGGAAATATAAGTCTGTATACAATCACATAGACACATTTTATATTACTAACGGTAGCTCACGCGTAATTCAATTGAAAACATTTTTATAATTATTTCAAGTATTTCCAACAACAATAATTAACGCTTAAAACTGTACAAGCTTAGTCAACAACTCTCAGCGGTAAAATCGTTCGTTAGGTACACTCGATGCATTAATGGAGAAGCAATTTTATTGAATGAAAAGGTTGAATAATTCTGTTGTCAACATATGCTTTCCAATATTAAGGATAATTTGAGTGTTACCTAACGTTACATTTCATTCAAAAAAAAAAAAAAAAAAAAGAAAATGTGTTAAAATTAAATAATTTATAACGAATTATATATATATAGAAATATAAATATGTGCTGAGCGTGTTAATGCGCGTACGTATGAGAAAAAAGAGACGGAGAGAGACTGAGCTTAAGAAAGAGACAAAAAGAGTAATACTTTGGTCCTTAAAAATTTGACTATTCAAGTTTTACTAATAACAAGTACTATATAATATGTTTTAAAATTCAAAAAATATCGGCTTAGACACATCATGACGAACAATTTTTTAATTTAGTCGATTATAAATACAAATTATAAACATTTTCAAACTTTAAACGATGATGAACGCCGTGGTCAATACAATTCTAGAATAGATTCAAAAAAAAAAAAAAAAAGAAAAAAAAAAGGTACATTTAATTATACTCGCAGAGGGCCCAGTAGCACAGGAACACAATATTCGTGACGCTTAGTGGTCATAGAATATTAAGTAATAACAGGTGTCTGTTGAACCATTTGACTTAATTCCCTTCAATACTAAAAGGAACAAAAAATGTCCTACATCACTACATTATTAATTTCTACCCTTCACACTTTAAGAATAAAATGCTCTTATTAATAAAACAGCTATAACTTTTTTTATCATCACAGACAAACGCACCTTAGCGAAACAGCGTCTAATTATCAGTACTCTATGCCCGTTTGTCTGTCTCTCACCCATTTTCACTCTTACTTTCTCTCTCGGGATCTCTCTCTCTCTCTCTCTTTCTCTCTCTGAGAGTTACGTGTGCATCCGTTTTATTTATCCATTTTCAATTTTCCTTCTCGACGTATCGAGAATCCAGATACTCAGTTCAGAACAGTTAAATTTTTTTGTTCGGTCGTTAAACGGATGCACCATACCACCACAATAAACGAGAGTACACAACGAACGACTCGAACGATCGTTGTCCCTGTGCTTCACGAAAAGCAGATAACAAAAGAACTTTTTTTGCAACTTACATTTAGTTTGCACCACCTGGGTGCTGTTATATCCTACAAACACGTGCAAAAAAAAAAAGAAAAAAGTGTATACTTAGGATACTCGTTGTTTGGACTAGTATTTGTTTGAAGCAAAGAAAAGTAAAATATACTAGTAAACTTCCAAGTAACACAGTTATGTGTATGGATTTCAGAAGGATGCACTTTTACTGCACCTTCCTTCTCTTTGTCCCTCGCCTTTTTTAGCTATTCACGCCAATTACTTCTTAATATTTACCAATGGTTACTTTCAAGACTACATTTTCTAATTGGTGAAGATGGCGTCATCGATGATGCCGACGATGACAGTACTGCAAATTTCCTTTCTGCTCCAGGTGCCGCACTGCCAGAAAATGGACTATTTCGCTTATTCATTTCTATAAAAAGATGAAAATGTATGTTAAATTTTGAACATCTTCTTACTTAGTGTAAAAAAAAACTTGTATTTGACGAATGGCAATAACGCACAATACTGTATCACCGTGCTCGTAAAACTTCAACAGATTTTCTTATACATTTGAAAATTGATAATCCTTATTAGCAGTATTATTTAATATTACATAAAATATTTAAACATACAATATTTAAAAAAAATTATCTTACATTATGATAAAAAATATAAAAAAAATATTTGAAAAAAATATTAACCAGAAATTAGAAGCATTATTTTGCGTCTAGCTCCCCACGCAGTGATGCCGATTTCGCAAAGATCTTTTTCAGACAGTGATGGAAAAGTTGCCATATCGACTTCATGAGATGCGAATAGACCTAAAACATGAATAAAATAGCAATTGCTCAACATTTTTTTTTATCAAGATTATAATCAGTAAATGATTCTTGAACGATTTCTATAAGTATTAAGCATTAAATAAAGTAATAATAGTAATAGAAATGCTTTACTCACGAATATATTTTTCTAAACCCACGCTGGTTAGCATGCTAGCGAGGTCTGAATGATGTTGTGATGTAATTTTTTTCAGTTGGAAAGTAGATGTGTTGTCAATTAAATTGGAAGCTACACCAGTAATTTTGATATTTGAACTTTCATCTTTTGACGAAGTAACTCCGTAGTCTTGAGTTGATCCTAATGATGTTGATGTTTGAGCGTCTTTCCATAGGGATGATGCTTGGCACAACGTATCCTAGTAGATTAAACATTCCGATGAAATTAAAGAAATTTTTTATTGCACAATAATCGTAATAAAAATAATATTATTACAGTGTTAGATTCAGTAGAAGATGGCATGTGAGGAGTTGTTTGACTAAATCCATATCCCGACCAAACATTTGTGGGAACTCGATAATCGTTTGGATTTGGTTTTGTCTGCATGGCTTTTATAGCCATCAGTTTTTTCTGTTCGTAATCGAACGTCATCGAAGCAAAGTCTTGTAGATTCGACTGCATATCTAGCTGCGTCGTTTTCTTCTCGTTGCCCGTTGCTCGATTATTATTGGCAAGAGTCAATTCAGACAGTACGTTTGATAAATCTGTAACGAAAAAAGAAACATGAAATACAATGGAATTTTTAAAATTCATCAATATATAGATTTAAGCTACTTACCTAAATTGGGACTAACGTCACACGCGGAATCAGGATCTACTGGTGACCCATTTCTTGGGCTCAAAGCTGGACTTGAAAGCGAGCTCGACACGCTACTTATTGAAGAAAAAGCTGAACAAAAAGTAAACGAATAAAATAATTGTCTAAATTTTGATCTACGTGTTTCACCATATCATTTTCTTACCACTGCTATCCTTACTGCTGGTACTAGAGAAAAGGCTATTTCTCATACCATTTAAGAGAGCTCCGTTGAGCGATCCATTGACCGAGCTACTGTTCGAATGCATTTGTGAACCGAAACCAATTAATCCTTTGCTCGGATTTTGAAGCGTCTGTTGCTGATGATGTTGTTGTTGTTGCTGTTGTTGTTGATGCTGCTGTTGTTGATGCTGCTGTTGTTGCTGTATTGTCAACAGATGATTCAAATGTGACGGATAAGCGTATGTAGGATTTATGTGGTTTGGATGTAAAGCTATCGGCGAAAATACAGATGGAGGTACAGGAGTAATAGTCCAATGCGTGGGAAACCCTACGGAGTTTTGCGGTGACGAATGTAACGACGTGGGAGACACGCTGCAGAAGGACGGAGATGGCGTACTCACATTATTTATGCCATTGTTTTGGATGTTCTCTAAAAGAATTAATTTAAAAATCAATATCTACTTTGAAGAAGTAAAGACTTAATATTCTTAGTTTCAAAAATACCAACCGTTTATTATGAAAGGACCAAGAGAAACAGAGCCGCCTTGAAGGATGAAACTCGTTGAATTTGGTGCAATATAAGTCTGTGGAATATCAGCTACGACTTTTAATTCTTCCAAACCTAGTAGTTGCCTTCTGGCTTCGTAAATGTTACTGGCATTTCTCTCTATACCTTTGACGACGATCGAAAGCGTATTTTGTTTAGGCTTGTGACGAACGTTAATAAATACATCTAAAGATTGCATTAACCTTGAAACGTCGTCAGTTGTAACGTTACTAATTGATTTCTCTGGTAAATCAAACATCAGTACCAATGGCAATGAACCCTAAAATAAAATATTTATCAATCTTTTTAATTAAGATCTGTAAATGAAAACTATAAGGCTTATTATTGTATAGTAACCATGAGTTGTTGTCGAGCCAAATAAACATTGTGAATAGAACCGGTGATCGTAACATTACTTTTCTTTAGGCTTGGAATATTTGGATCACCTGCATCCGGGAACATGATCTGCGTACCAGTACGCTGCATGATAGCTTTCAGATTATTGCTCTGCTTACCCAAGACGACACTGTGGTGTTGTGGAGAGATTTCCATAGACATTTGAACTTGGATTTGACTCTGAATTGAAAATTTTTTTTTGAAAGATGTTTTTTGAACGTTTAAGATTTTAGATTTCAATATTATACTTACGGCTAAATTTTCACACATGTGATGAATAAGAAGAACAGTGGCCTCCTTAACTTTAGATACTTCCCACTCGCAACCCTTGACGACAACCAGAGTCGCGTGGAGTTTCGGTCTCGTGCGAAACATCACTTGAACATTATATTTTTCTTGAATCTTGACAATGTACGGCGAGGTTAAGAATGGCGTCGCATTAGCCGTTGCTGTAATTTGTGAGTTACTGCCCATAACCGGCAATTCAAAAGAGAAGATCAAGGGTGTCAAAGTCTATTTTGGACAGAGAAGTAGAAAAGTTATTGCGGCTTCTTTGGATGAATGTTGATAAAAAAGAGAGAAGGATTTTTACCCTGACGCGAGCACGTGCTTTCTCGACACCGTCCATATCTCCAGCAATAGACACCTGGTTGCTCTTTTCCTGGTGATTGCTGCGATTGCTGTCGGGGAAGTGAATGTGGCAATTGGTCTCTTCCATAACCTTCTTGATAGTTAGACCACCCTTGCCAATAATGTGTGAATGGTCGGTATAGCTAACGTCCAGTTTCATGGTCACTCGATTGTTTTGCTAAGGAAAATTATGCCTTTTCTTAGCCAAGTAGCTTTCTCGAGAGGGAAGTAAAAAAACTGCATGACTTACTCGCGTATCCAGAACTTGGGTTATCCGTTCTTTCGCCACACAGACGTTGTCCAGGAGACCGGCTATTTTTATATGCGGATCTAAAATCACGAAACATTACTGATAAGTCCAACTTAATGAAAAATTCCGGCAGTTTATTGTATTAGGTAACATCAGTATTTAACTCAATAAATGTCATTTTTTTTACTAGAAACTTTTTCTACTAAATTTTAATTACTATTATTAAGCATACGCGATAAGGACTAGAAAAATTCAAGTATAATTTACAATTAAAGGCAGGCAATTTAAACCAGGAAACATCTGTTTCATCAGAAATAATTGAGAGAATTTATGAATACAATATAAGAAAACATTCTCAGAGAAAAAACGTCAAAGTAAAAAAGCAGCAGCGTCATTTGGTAGTAGTAGAAAAAGTCTGAAGCCTTTACCTTTTTTCGATTTAGCGCCGATCTTGAGCCTCGATGGCCACGTTATGAACGTATTGGTTTCATCCATGACCTGCAACAAAGGTCGAAGATTGAGTAACTCTGCAGCCACTTGTTACGCGCATAGTCGTTTCGGCAAAGAGTGCGACCTTCGGTCGACTGGAAAGAATAGACTGAAAAGACGGGTCATGTGTTGGATAGAGAAAGACAGAGAGAGAGAGAGAGAGAGAGAGAGAGAGAGATTTGTGTGAGAGAGAAAAAGAGTGAGAGGGGGGTCCGGGCCAGTGATTAGCGAAAGCGATAAGGCGGTAGCAACTCCCACTCGCGAGCGTGACACCTTCTCTTGGAGTGCTTTCTAAGGTGCATTTAAAAGTTCGGCGGCAGCGGTGGCGGCGAGAACGGCCACTTGCATAACAGTTGCATTGGTGTCGGAGCCGGTTTGTGCTTGCGACTCAACTGGCAACTGGTGCCGCCTCTTTAATCACTAGCCGAGTACTGCAGCCGCGTAAAGAATCCGAGAAAAACTGGATTCTAGACCTCGACTTCTCTGAATCGCTCGGTTTCTCTTGGTCTCTCCTCTCTCTCTCTCTGCCTCTCTCTCGCTCTCTCTGTCGGCGCTTACGGTATTTAAGGCGACTCTATAAATAAAGCACATATTTCCAGCTGCTCCGCGCCGCGGCCGGCGACAACTTTACGCAACCCCCGTTTTCGAATTACGTGATACACTGATAAAGGGAGCAACTTACCTTGTGGAAGAACATGTCGGCAGTCTCACCATTGCTGTCGCCTGCGACGAGTGCACATGAAAAAGAGAAAGGAACAGTGGGATTTAGTTTTAGATTCGTCAAGAGAGCCGACGCCTACTTCACCTATCGTACTCTAATCTGTCGCAATAATTCAACGACCTTGGCTTGGCTTACCACCACCGCTGCTGCTGCTGTTACTCGCTAATTTTTCATTTCGATTTTACAAGTGCATCGCTCGATACGCTTATCGCAAAGAGCCTCTTAATTTCTACTTCTCATCAGATTACTAAAGTCGAAAAATTTTCGATTCTATTATTGGCTTGGAGCGACCTCACTATTTAAAGAAAAATTTGCAAAAGCTTTCCCTGGTCAATGACTTTATATCAAAACATCCTTATAATCTTTGATTTACATCTACAGACAACACTTAATAAACTTGTTTGTTTTCCCTATTTAAAATTTACAATAGTCCTTCTGCTTTTCGTTTTAAAAATATACCTTTTTGGCTGTTTGTCCATTTTCTATTTTGACCTATATCTACTGAAATTTATTGTGCAATCATTTTCAACGAATCTTTGGGAATTTTCCGAATGATAAGGATCAAGATAAGATTTACAAAATATTTAATTTTTCATTTTTGTAAAATATTATTTATTTTTTAAATTATTCATATTTAGTAACATTATGATCGATAACTACTTTTATATTTTAGTTTAATAATGAAAAAATGGAATAGAAAAACGAAAAGTTTTGAGTAACGTGTCGATGATCCGTACGAGTTTAGCTAAGATTTACTAAAATCTACACGTTTAAGCGGTAATAGTCTTATTTACAAACAAAAGGACATCATGTGCGCATCTGTGAAACGCGTTACTACTCATAATCCTCAATTTGACTTTTAATATAATAGTAAATAAAAATACAAATTTTAATTGAGCTTTAAATAAAAAATAATGCAAGCTTATAAGTCGAAGGGTAGTTTTGAAGGAAAACTTACCGAGTAGCATTTGCTCGAGCTTCCTGCGGTCGACACGGAATCTTTCTTGATGCATATCTTCCGGATTCCCAATGCCAAGAACGACGGCAAGGTCCTTAAGGTCATCCACATTATCGATACTGGACTTGCTGGAGACGCTTGTGGCCGTCGTCACCGTCGTGCCTTCCGATGTCTCGGACATTGTCTCGATTGGACGCATCTTGCTTCTTGCTTTTTTCAGTGGCCTTCTGTCGTTTTCACAGTAGTCGTCGAATCTAAAAATTTATTTGTATTAACAAAAAATTGACCGTTAAGAAACAGACTAATTTCTTGAAGTGTTTACCAAAGTAGAGCTGAAGTTAACGTTTTGTAAATAGTCGCGAAATAACAAAAATATTTACTCAAATCTAACTAGATAATTTTCACTCGGAATTGGTTCACTGTTTATTTAGGAGTTATTAAGGAAAAAAGTACCTTGGCTGCAAGCTCACCGAAGACGCAAAGGTTTTTCCACGCAGTTGCTGTAGATTCGATTTCCGATAGTGTGCGTCTCTCACCGTCGGGATGAGAAATGACGACTTCCTCGTTCACTGAACACTCTACTTCCCCGAGCTTGAAATGAGAAAGCCAGTTGGACTTGCCGGTATAAACAAGCTCCTGGCTTGGCGACCTTCGCATACTACGGCGTCTACGGAAGCTCTGTTCTCTACTCTCTCATGTGTTGCCTCGATTTTCGGCATCCGAAAATTTCGAAAAGCCCAAGGAGGGGATGATCGCTGGTCATTGGCCCCGAATACGCGCGATCGAAAAACTTTAATGCAATCATCCTCTACAACTACTGAATATCATTCCAAGATTTGAGAAGATCCTTTTCTATCTCTCTCTTCGTGTTGCCAAACATTGCTCAAAAGTCCTTCAGACAGACTGGCACTTACGGTTTGCTCTTTACTGGACTCACTTGAAGGTGATGCGTACGTAACCGCATTTTTATCATCTGCCACACTGTACTTATTTTTTAATTGAGGAATTTCATCGGATAGGATGAAAGAGTGAGAAGGACTGTCTTTCGGAATCAGGCTTACCTTTTTTTTCTAAATCTTTTTGTAAAAAAGTCATTAAAGGAGAATATTAAAAATTAAAAATTAAATCAAATTTATTGCAAGTGGATTTTTCAAGGAGCAGAAGAAAGTATTTAATAAAAACTCTGAATTATGAATAGTAGATTTTTATATTTAAAATTATTAAATTTTAAAAATTTACTCACAAAAATGCAGTAAAGTTTTTCTTTGACCTTTTTGTAATCAATTTTGCAATTATAAATGGCAGCTTAACATGATTACAAATCTACATTTATACTTATTTAAATTCAAGATTTAACGTTTGAACCACGAAAGATAAAATATCTGTGCTCTCCTCAATCTAAAAACATTAGAGGGGATTAGAGGAAGCATTCATAAAGGATGAAAGAATTGGAAGAAATAAAGTATAAAATATCAGTTTATGTCGTGGGAAGCAATAATTTCTAAATGTAATAATAAAATAAAATCATACCACTTTCGTAGTCGGTTTCCCCCTTCCATGTCCAGCTTTCACATCGATTCTAATGAGTAAAGGATTTGTTTGCTGTGGCAAACTACCGATTTCGTGCTGCAGCGTTGCTATAAGTTTTAAACTATGTAGAGGCACCACTCTGTCATCATGATCTGCTGTTAAGAGCAAAGTGGCAGGGTATTGACCGCCATCTTTGGGAGGCCTGACGTTGTGCAGAGGAGAATATTTAAGGAGCGTTTTGAAATGCTCTGGATCATCTGCACTGCCATAATCCGATGTCCAGGCGTATCCAACCGTAAATTTGTGAAATTTTAACATATCCATAACTCTGAAATTTAAAGAGACTCTAAAATAACCGATAAAAATGAACAAACAAACAATAGTCTAACAAACTTTGATAACATTTTTTTTCCAACCGATAAAATTGTAATAACGATTTAAAGTTTGCTTCCGATTATCACAACTACTCTACTCTACACAAATACTCTAATAGTCAATGCAATTGAATCGATGCAAAAATCTAAATTATCCAAATTAAATGAAAGAAGAGTATGAAAATTGTAGGTGACTTACCCAACTTGAGCAATAGCAGCACCAAAAAGATCCGGCCTCTGATTGATACAAGCTCCAACTAAAAGACCTCCATTACTGCCTCCTTGGATTATTAATTTTTTGGCTGTAGAATAACGATTCTCGATTAAATATTCGGCAGCACACTGGAAATCATCAAAAACGTTTTGTTTGTTTGCAAACCGCCCTCCATTGTGCCATTTTTCACCATATTCTCTGAAATAAAAGAAATAAATGAAATATTTATTATTTAAACGTAAATAAATTTTCAGTTCATAATTTAACTACTTGTTAAAATAAAAGTAATTATTTTTTTTTAGAAACTTAATATGTATTATTCTTCAAAAGAGAATTTACAATGATTTTAATTTTCTGTAATATTTACCCTCCACCTCGTATGTTAGGAATGGCTAATACACCATTTAGATGTTGTAGGAAAACGATTCGTGTCACACTGAATGAAGGTTGAACACTAACATTAAAACCGCCATATCCGTAAAGTAAAGCAGGTGACGAACCATCCAGTGCAACATCCTGAAAAAAAAACTCATTCACTTATTTGCCTCAGTAAGTATTAAAATAATAGAGTAAAACATAACTTACTTTTTTAGTTACAATAAACATAGGAATTTTAGTTCCATCTTTACTAGGATAAAATATTTGTGTCGTTTTATACAAACTTGCATCAAATCCATTAACTTTAATTTCACGAAATACCTGTAATTAAACAAAATTTAAGAATCAACGAAAAAATCTAAACTAAAACTAGATTTTCATTTTTTTTTTTACCTTTGGTGTTTCATTTTCATTTTTAAGATCTAACGTAAAAATTATTCCAGGTGTTAAAAATGAAGTAAAGTGATAAAATATTTCAGAGTATCTCTTATCTCCAGAAAAACTAACGACGGTTCCTACATCTAAAGGTAACTGTTTAAGTAACTTTCCAGTTTCTAAACTGTGCACACCTAGAATGTTCTAAAAAAATAATATTTATAAAACAATAATTTTCAAAAATATAAAAAAAATTTTAGTTATAGGGATCAAACATACTTTAACATCTTCAATATAACAAACAATAAGTTTGTCACCATCGACTGCTGTTGCCCAATCAAGAACATTATGCGAGTGCTCTGGTATTAATTCAGCCCAATCATTTTCTTTGAAATTTTCCAAATCTGTAGTAATTAATTTGAAGTTTGGTGCATTCTTATTCGTTCTAAATACAGCTTTTGTTCCCACATTTGCTATGTATTCGTAGTCAGCTTCTAAAGATCCAACTACTTGTGTTAATGGCAATTTTCCATTGATTTCTTCAGCATTAAGTTTGGAAAAAAAGACTAGGTTATCCCGACATTCTTGCTGTGGCATGACAATAAGCCATCGTCCACAATCTGTGACAAGTGCATCTCTAAAAGTAACAAAATTAATTTTGATATTTTCAAAACTAAATAATTTGCTTAAACTCACATTCTCCATAAAGGATGATCCGGAAAATCTACCACTATCACATCTTCTGATTGTGGTGTGCCAACTTTGTGATAACACAACTTTTGATTTCGGTTAATGAAAGTTTCAGAGCCATCTGCTTTTTCCATTTGCTCAGGATAACATGCATAGAAAATGCCCACATTGTCATGTGTCCAGGTTATCGATGAATACTTGACTTTCTCCAAAACTTCAGGGTATTTTTCGCCTATATATACGAGTTCAGATGCGCAACATTTTAAATTGATTTAAAAAAAAATTTTTTTAAGAATCGATTTTTTCAACTGATGTTGAACTAGCATACAAAACGTCGTACCAGTCTTGCTATTGATAAAATGGATGGTGTTCCAATCAGATCCACTAGCAGACAAGCCATAAGCGTATATACTCCCATCTTGACTAAATTTACTGCTTGCAATAGCTACAGTTCCATCCGCAGAAAATGTGTTTGGATCAAGAAATACTCTGGGTTCACCATCTAAAGAATCTTGTACATAAAATACACTGGAAAAAAACAGTAAATATTTGTTCACTTTACAATTACTTGGATATAACTAACAAAATTACTGAGTATACCTTTGATTCTGTAAACCAGTATTCATGAAAAAATAGTACTTGTCTCCTTTCTTAACAGGGACCGAGTATTTAGGGTAATCCCAAAGCTGCTTTATGCGATCATAAATGGCTTGACGTTTAGGACAAGCATTTATAAAAGGAAAAGTAATGGCATTTTGAGCATCGACATATGCTTTTGTCTCTTCAGAATCTGGATCTTCTAACCATTTGTACGGATCGCGAATCTAAAATTGAGAAAAATTAAATTTCCAAAGTGATAACTAGCATTGAGAAAAGCTTCAATGATTAAACAACTTGTCACCTCAACTCCATGATAAGTTTCAATGCAAGTCTCGTCGCGTCGAGCCTTTGGATAATTAAATTTTGGACTCATTGTCGCCCTGAAAACTGCTCGATTAGAAAATGCGGCTACTAAGCTCAATGTTTCGCTCGAGGAGGACCGATAACAACGAACGATTCTAGAGAAGGGAAGCGAGACTGGCGAGGTTAGGAACCTAGCTGATGAGGCACCAACTTGTCTCGTTTTACACTTTTTTCTTGATATAACTGCACTGAAGAAACGCAAAGGAGCTACTTTTTCAACTAGATCACAGAAATGTTTAAACATTTAAAAACACAGCTGCAATCATGCCAGACGCCGCTTTTCTTTTTTTTCTTTTTCTTAACGATGCTTTGGTTGACTTTAGCTGTGGTTTAGCTGCTGCACCCACTTATTTCTTTCTCTTTCCTTCCTTTCTATTTCTCGAGATAACACACACGATACCACTACGTCATTTACTATAGGCGCCTACCCTTGAATTAACATTCTTTCTTTGTAAATAGCTCTAAACTTTAAGAGCGTTTTATTCCGCAATCTTTATAATCATTTTTGCTGATTGACTTTGACTTTGCAAAATTTATCTGTATGTACAAAAAATAATAAAGATGATAAACAAATACTTATAATATAATTAAATAAATAACGGAAACCGCAAATTATTGAATCTTTTATGTTGGCATTCTGTGCTTCTATTACAGGGTACGAGTTTACGAACTGTGTATGACTTTAGGTTAGATTTTAGTTGAAATTGAAATATATATCGCAGAAATGAATTGTACTATAATACTTATTGTTCAGCAAAATCTCATTTACCTATTATATTATATTTTATAAAAAATGTCCTTTTTTTATACTTGCATTATAATAAACTATTACAAACATTTTGATTCGAAAAAAAATTGAAAAATCTTTCTTTTGAAAAAGGAAGCAGAGGGAAGTTCGATGTAAATAAATACCTACTGAAAAAATTATTTGATAATTTATTTATGTAAAGATAATATTGATGATGGCGATGATGAATCCTAATGTGACAGTCTGGTCGTCTGGTGACACCGTCACGGTCAGAGTCGCCCGGTGGCGGCGCCGCGGCGGTGGCTGACAAGAACTGACAAGTAGCTAGCAAATGGCAATGCTACATTCTACATTGGTACTAGTACGAGTACTACATCGGTATTCGGTATATATACACAGACCTGTATATGTATATAGTATATACATGCATGTGTCGAGCGACTTGATATATTGACCGCAAGAGGTCAGTCGGAATTGGGTCTTTGCTTTGCTCTAGCTTGAATCCGGAACGACGGAAGCATGCAAGAAACTCTTTCATCGAATTGCTCCACGTTTCTGAATGAAAACAAAGTGTTTTGTCCCTTTTTTATTAAAACGCATCAAGTGCCTCGGTTCGATCGATTGACTTTGTTGTATACTGCCAACAACATGTGTAAGCCATAAAAGTATCAAAATTATAGTAACAGAAACAATGAACCTTACAAATAGTTAACAATAATAAACAAAATCTTATCGATATTATCTCTTAGGGTTTAATAAACTCGGTTTTTCCTAAAAATTTTTCCCGGTAAGTCGACGCGTAGATTATTAATTCTTTCATTTTTCAAAGAACCTAGTGGTAACATTTTTTTTTATAAGGTGGGTAACAAGGTATGCGTTTTAACGGTTAGGTTGTCGAACGATGACACGAGGGGCTCTCATTGTTTTGGAAGGCTTGGATCGTTCGGGAAAGTCGACGCAAGCAAATCTGCTTGTTCGCGGATTAAAAGAATGTTCAATATCGGCGGAAAAACGAGGTTTTCCTGGTAAGTCTAATTTTTTTATACGTACGATAAACAAAAAACCGTCATATCAAGAAATCTGGTACTAATTATTTAAAAAAATAAAATTTGCGTGAATAATAAGCAGGAGTAGAATTATTCTTAATTTTTTCATGTAAAATGCGTTATACGGCAGCTCGTACAGCTGTCATACGGTAATCAAGCGCGTAATTTTCATTTGAATTATTTTAGAACGAAGTACAACAATCGGCAAGTTAATAGATGAGTATTTGCAACGGAAAACCGAGCTCGCGCCCCAAGTGGCGCATTTATTGTTTTCGGCCAATCGCTGGGAATGTAAGGATAGCATTGTTGAAACACTACAAAATGGAACTACCCTCGTCGTGGATCGGTACGATGTGATTTATTTAAAATAAAATTTTCTTTTGTAAAACGATCTAATTTTTTGCACTAAAACTAAACAGTAAACATTTAAACAGTAGAGAAACTTTCAATTATATGCCTTCAAGCTTGCGTAAAGTACATTAAAATATTTATCGCATTGAAGGGCAGTAAAATGACAAAAAGATTATGTTTTTACAGTGAGCTTATATGTATATGCTTTCTTGTCATTTTAAAAATTTCAAGTAAGTTTACCTCAAATGTTCCCAAGGGTGCGAAGATCAATTTTCTTTAAAAACTCCTTGTTCTTTATACTTTAAACGACGGCGAAAGTTATGCAGGTTTCTCCCCTGGGATCGGAAATCTTATAGCTCATGAAAATAGTCCACTGCCAAGTAGAGGAAGTTTATTATGAAAAGACTTTGTTTTTAAGTCATGTAATATCTGACGTACGATGCTTGAAACGTTATTTCAGATTATTACTGAATAATACGTTCTCGACGCTAGGTTATTAATCGAATTAATTTATTGAATTAATCTCAAAATATGAAACAAGAAATAACAAGAAATAATAAAGTTTCAATTAAATTTAACCATTAGTCCTTTAGTGAAAGCTCTTTCTGAGAAATAAGAATTAAAATTGCTAGAGTTTTTAATTAATTAAAATTCATCGTAAAATCTTGCGTTTGTCAAGGCTACTGATTATCTAAATGCTTTAATGTTGCTACATTTATTGTTAAATTGTCGAAATTTTTTTCTTAATTTTAATCTAGTTTTTTTGTTTCCATTTCAATGGTATAATTATAATTTGATTGAAAATTTCTGATTTTAAAGCATAATAAAATGTATTAATAAAAATTACTCTATATTATTTAATTTTGAAAATGAATCTCCTGCTTAAGTAACTATTATAGGAAATTATTGGTAAAAGCTATAATTGAAATCCGTGGGGAAAAGAAAAAGCGAGGGAAGTGTTTACATTGGCTTGGGTTAGATCAACAACGTAAGCTGTTATTTCTTAATTAAACGTCAAATTGAGATAACTTTATGTAATTAGATGCCCTCTCTTTTTTTCGAATATTTGTCGAAAGAAAAACTGAGCTGAAAAATGTTGGTAAATTTTTTTAACGCAGGTATGCAGCTTCGGGTGCGGCTTACGGTGCAGCGTCGACAAAGCAATCTCTCATCTGGTGCCGAACCCCTGACCAAGGGCTTCCCGCACCGGATCACGTGTTCTACCTGGACGTGCCAGAAGACGTACAGTCAAAACGGGGCAACTGGGGACAGGAGCGCTACGAACGCGTGGAGATGCAGCGTAAAGTGAGCAACAACTTTGCCTTGCTCGCCGATCCCGTCACCTGGACTCGCGTCAATGCCGATCGGCCTTCCGAAGAAATACATCAAGATCTCCTCAAGAGAACTCTAGACATCTACGAGGCCATCAAGCAGAAGCCTATTGGAACCCTCTATACTGACCTCTAGAACTTGGTTTTATTAATCTTTTTCAATTTTTTCTACTTGGTTGCCTTTCTTTTATATAGCCTTATTGCAAATAAATTGTACATACAACTTTACGTCAGTCATCAGTTTTACAAATTTTTCTAAATATCTTGTTTAAATTAATCCCCGAGTTCCTTTAATAATTATAAAATTATATAAAGTTGTTTGCTTCGACTATCGCCAAGGGAGTTGATGATTTACTAAAATTAGACGGTGCAATATCTGTTGAAAACGAAGAAGAAAAGGAAGAAGCAATATAAAAACGTAAGAAGCCTTCTTCATTTAACGTAATTGAGAAATGTAACGAAAATTCTTAAAAGTCCTCTAGGCGAGGTGTGGAAAAAGGAAGGACCCCTGTCAATTTGTACCAATGGAGGGGTGGGGGAGGGAAGAGAGCGAGATGGAAAATCCTACGGCTTAATCGCAGTCGTTGACCCTGCACAATATTCTGCTTTCTCATTATCCGGTACGATTATTTTGAATTAAAGTCACACTAATAAAGAAAGAGAAACTAATTTGGAACCATGTCGTAGTGTGCGTTCGAGATTATGCTCTATAACGGATGCTTTGTGTCTCCGAATGAAATGTCTCGAAAAAAAAAAAGGAAATATGAGCGAGAAAATGTTAAACGCGCCGCAATTCTTTTTCTCGCGCTTTCATATTACACTGCAGCGAACGCAACTATCAATATTTTGCGATGCACGTAGTTTCCTGCACTGAATGTTGGTTCTCGGAAATGTAAACTACCAGTCTTCATATAGAAAGGTAAATTTTAATATTGATCTTTATCCTTTTGAAATTAAATTGCATATTTAGAGAAAGTGAAGAAGATGGGCGTGGCTCGTTTATATTAAGAAAACTAAACTTAATTTATTAATTTAATTAAAATAATGTATCGGCTGAGTCGGAGTGAATTCAGTTGCAATCAGTCGTTATTTCTATTGATATTTATTACAAAGATACTATTGTTATTAATTATTGTATTTTTATTTTTAAGAATCGCTATTACTGGGCAATTGTAGTAAAATTACCAGATACGTTGTCAGATGGCCGAAGGTCTGTAAATAAAAAGTATTTAAAAATATAAAATTGTGAAAAAGCTTACATCGATAACTCACCGACGTAAATAAAGGTAAATTTACGTTGAAACAACCAGCTGCGGTAAAGTTTAATTTCCGGTTCAGAAAATGTAGCGTCGAATTAAATCCCTGTCAAAAAAGAGATGACGAGCTTTACTTAATATGAGGCAAGTTATTACCTAATAATTATACTTCAAAAGAAAAAAACTGCTTACATTTTGTTTTCTTTGTCGGACCGCGTATCGACGCCAATCAAGTAAGATACGAGGTGTAAGATTTGCCTGAAGAGCGAGAAGAGTAAATGATGTAAAGAGTTTGTTAAACAGCTTATACATTATACATACCTCGAGAGATGCAAAGTGGCAGGCTATATGAACTAACAGCAATTGAACAAAATAAATAAGTAGCCAGCTAAATTCACAAAATACAATCAATATAGAGTTTTTCAAGTGACTCGGATCGACAATCGTCCAAAACGTAAAAAAGTACATGTCGCAAACCGTGTGACAAAAGAGATTGAAAAGAAAAAGAAAAAGTGACCAGGAATAGATGTCATTTAGTTGTTCGCTGGTGGTCAGTAGTCGGTTGTAAAAAGTTTCGATTTTCTAAAACAACGTGCGTAAGAATAAAGTTCATTGGATTGGATTTATCGACAAGATTTTTGAGAGAAATTCTGTACCGTCATGGCGGCATTGGTGCGTTCGCACTCGATTTTCGCGACAGGTCCTCGTCTCTGGAGGAGTCTGAGTTGTTGCCGCACGAGTCGATTTAAGTAGGCGAATCGCTGGCCCAGGAGAAATATGAGACCGCAGAGCTTGAGCACGGCCACGCAGGTGCCGACATACGTCAGCATGTAGCCGAGATTCTTCAGATACGGCTCGTTAAAAGCGTGCATGCCCAATTGATTGATCGCCGTCCAACTCACAACGCCACTCACCAGAATCGTCCAAATCCAGATCCGCGCCTCGCGCATTACTGGCCCGTATCTGAAACGTGCGTGGAAGTGTTCATTTTTTCCCTACTCCGCTCGGTCTTCCCTCCGGAATTTTTCTGTTACCTGCCAGCGCCGCAAACGACGTAAGCCCACCTCGCGAGGGTGCTCTGATGTTCTTCGATGGGGGCATCTTCCAGCTGAAAGGACTCGTCAAAGTCTTGAATAGAATTCCAGACACGGACGAATTGCTTGCGCGTTACTACATTCAGCGCCAAGTCTATCACTGACACAATGTAGTTCAGAATGAGCTATTTCAGAAAGAAGACAAATTAACTGCGTAGTCTTTCGTTTTTTTTTTCTGTCAGATTTATGAGTGCGTGCCAATAAGAGAAATGAAATAGACTGATAATTGGATATACGTTTCATTTGCTCGTACTCATTTACTTTATAAAAACTAGAAAAACGTTTAACTGCAGGAATCGAGAAAACTTGAAAATGATGGAGATGATATTTGTAAAACTGTTATTTTTTTCTTTCTTTGAAAAAGATTAATGTCGAGTGCACGCAAGTTTATTAATGCTTCTAAAATAGCTGTTGTGGAGATAATAAATCAGCATGCAGACGTGCAGTCTTACAATGCTCTTTGCTGGAATTACGTGACGAGGTGAAAATTAAGGTTCGTAGTAAATTCGAATGGATGCTCGGCAAGTTTCTCAATTGGCAGATGAAGATGTTGGCAGGAAAAACGTGAGGATTCGCTTCGGGTGTGTGCAGGTGGTTACCTTGCCGATCTGGGTAACCGCGAGCACGGGCTTGTCCCGATCGATGCCGCCGAAGCGCATGAGCGACTGGGCGATGATGTAGCTGTACATGGCCATCCAGAAGAGCGAGTAGAGGCAGTTGAAGCCGGAGGCGCGAAGCCGCTTGTCCTTGGCGAGCTCGTAGGGCGCGAGGCCGAAGACCCGAATAACGTAAACCGCCGGGCAGACGACCTCGTAAAGCGCGGACTCGGCTCGTCGCTGCTGGCTCCCCGGGCCTCCTCGGCGATCCTCCATGCCGCTTCTCGGTTCGTCGGCGTCGGGCCGCTGCAAGCCGCGCCGATGAATAATTGATCGGCAGATCCGCGGATTCGATAGGGAGAGCACACGACTGCACTGTTTTCCTCTCTTTGAGGGAAGCCGAACTTTTTACTCTTCTCGGCAGCTGTGCGTGCCTTATCTCGCCGGGCGAGTAGCAAAATTTCCTTCCTTCGAAGCGCCCCGAGAAGGCATCCAGCTCAATCTTTATGGCCCGGAAAGATTTATTTTCCTGAATTTTTAAAGCGCTTCGCTTTGCCGCAGGATAAATATTTTTCATCGCTTCATCCTATTATTGATCGCCGCTTCCAACTATACTTTTTTCCCCTTCGACCATTGATTTTCTTTTAATCTTTAGATTTGCTAAATAATTATACTAAAGTAGAAAAACTTTTAAGCTGCACGCAATTTTTATCGACTTGTTTTAGTTTTGCGGTCGCAATCGTTTTTGCAGTCGCGGAAAACAAGTTGATTCCCCAAAGATTTCCGCAAAGTTGCATTATGACTCTGGAAACTTGTAATTCTCAATGAAGTTTTACCAGCTCCGCCGAATTGCTGGAAATTTTTTAATTTTTCACCAAAAAAAAACTCGAGTGACGCGATAGCGCGAGTTGGTTCATACATATTAAAGAGCTGTTGGGGTACGGCGGGGGATGCATTCGAAATCCTCTATTAACGTGGACTCTGCACGACGATTGAATTTCGAAATGTTTAAGTTTCAAAGAAGCTCGATATTTTCGCGGACAAAAAATAAATGTAATCATGCAAAAATTGTCAATAGATTCTTACTTCCGGGAGCCTCGTTGTTTAAACAGTATTATTTTTCGACTATATTGGCATTTGGGGTTTGACGCACCATCCGTCCGAGTCTACGAGTGTAACTGATGGAAAAAAAAAAAAAAATGGATACATTCATATGCGGCGGCAGATCGAAACAAGTCAAACGGTTAGAAAACGATCGTCTTATTTATGAGGGGGAGGGGCTCTCGGGCTCGAAAGCGAAAAAGCGACGTGGCTGTCCTCTGTCTCTCTCTCTCTCTGGTTGGCAATTTTCCGTATCTCACGCATTACGCGCTAGCCGCCCCTCTTCCCTCTGCTCTCGCCGCAGCTTTTGTGTCTCGGGTATATATATTGATCAAGCGATCTCCCGCAGATTTCCGCAGGCGGCGGGGGAGGAAGGAGAGCGGAAGGCCCGGGAGGGGAAGGGTCGCGAGGGAAAAGGAGCGAAGGACGCGACTGCGTGTCTGTGCTCCGCTCGAATCGACTTCTTACTCTCTGCTCCGCAACGCTCCCGCTCTGTCCCGCTGTATACATATAACCGCAACGAACCCGCGCGTTATCTCTGGAAAAATTCCCCAAAATATATTCGCTAATTCCCTTGCAAACTACAAACAATTATTGGAAACTGTTGTCTGTGTGTGTGTGTACGTTACCGAAATCCATCAACTGATGAACAAATCCCCTGACGCGCCTTTGATTGATTAATGTGTGCCTTTCCGCTCTGGATTCCGAAACTTGTACATTTTGCGTTTGCCTTTACTCGCTCGGCAAATAGCGCTTTTCACCAAGAGCGATTTTTCGCCATAAATAATTTTTCTAGCTCGAAAATCGGCACCAGCTGCTGCACCGGCTCCTGTAGACTGCCCTTAATTGAATAAACGGTTAATCAAGTTTATGATGTACTTATTCATGTATAAGCATGGAATGGGCTGTAATTTCTCAGGTCCAGCAAGTGCAAAACATTGTAATCGTTTGGTGCATTTATTTGAAGCGCGAGCGACTACAGCAGATTAGGCTGGAAAAAAAGCTGCATTTGTCAGTCTTAAGAATTAAGCTAGTAAGGGGCTTTCTTAAGGAAATCGCTGCTATTTATTAGAATAGCTTAATTCAGATTAATGAATATTTCGAATAAACGGGGGCTGCAGGATTTTCGGAAGCAGAGACAATTATCTCATTCGATTGGAAACTGGAGCTATTGGCTTAGGTATAATCAAAATTCAGACTGGCTCCTCGAGGCGAGCCATGATTTTTCCTGCCGCTTTCGCGCAGCATAGTCACGTCACGTCACGTCAGGCGAGCAGCCGCGGCGTTATAATTCATATAGGTGGGAGAAATTGCGTGCTTGCGTGCGTTGATTCCTTCATTAGCGGAGATTTTCCTCGTTTATCAATAATAAAACTCGAGCTGGAGTGCAGGCATGCAGCAGTTGCAGTCGGAAATCGAAATCGAGGAAAAGCTAGGCAGAAGTATAAAATAGAAGCCGTCTCGGGATTAAGGGCTCTCTCCGGATGGATGGACGTCGCGGGGCCACTCGTAAAGCTGATCCCTCGCCGAGGGGAAGTGCAGCCCGCGCGCTCTCCCCCGAGGCGGCTCCTAAACGCGCGGAATATAACGGCCCGTTTGAGCTTGGGGTGTTTATGAGAATCGCGCGGATTCCCCGGCGTACGCCGGCTTTTTTCCGCTCGGGCCGCGCGGCCGACGGCGGCGTCGTCGCGCTGTCGCCGTCTGGGCGCCCTCGGCAATAGATTTCAATTTCTCAGTGCGCTCCCGCGACCTCCTTTGTCGCCCGGGTCGAAATTAAATGCCCGAGCTTTTCACCTGCGCAGCCTCTGCGCTTCCGACTGCTTTCCTCGGGCTTTTCTCAACTTTTTAATATTCCGGTCGAGCTGCTGAGCTCGAAACTTGATAGTTGTTGCGCATTGTGCTCGAGCTCTAATCTAATATAGCGCTACCGTGACGCCTCGGTCTCTCGACGCAACTATTAAACTGCCCTAACTCGACAAATATTTACGAAATTAAATAAAACCTTCCTGTATATTGAAGCTGCCTTCGAAGTTATATGGAAATCTAGTGGAGAGAGTTATTTATTTTATACATCTCAGTGCAGTTGCCGTGTGCTCGTTAAAAACAATGAATACATACTGCATAATGAGCAATTGCAATAATGAGCGGGATTAATTATGAAATACACATGCTTTTATGAATAAGCTTACGTTTATGCCCTGTAATAAAAGCGGCTGGGGAAAAACGAGCAGACTATAAAAAGTTATAATCCGCCTTTTTATTTTCTCCTTCGAAATGATACGTTTTTGAAATTGTGTGGCTAAGCTGCACTCGATGGCGAGAGTGGCAACAAAAGTCTGCGAGAGGGCATTATTGGTAAAAGAGAAGAAACAAAGCCGAGCCTGGGCAAGAAATCAAAATAAACGAGCTTGTCGTGCGAGGAAAAGCTCGGATCGGGAAATTTCGCCTGACTTATTCTTAAATAGTTCTTCTTGGCTTTATTATCTCGGATGAAAGTTAAAAAGTTATTTCAAAGAAGAATCGAGAGAGTAAAGATGATCGACAGACCTGCTGGCGGCGGCAACGATTTTCGCAAGTTCCAACAGTTTCTCGGAACAATATGCGCTTGATTATATAGCTGCAAAAGCGCTTGAAAGCTTCATATAGCTGGCTGCATGCATGCAGTCGATGTTTGCAGTCGGTTTGCGTATCGTGTCATTCCGCGTTTCGATTGGAATCGCAAAAAAAGAATTCATCAACGATATCAGGCCAATAAAAAGGCTCCCTCGATACACCATAAATTTCTATCTTTCTTACAATTAGTCAGCTTTTATCGCTGTAGCAAAGGAAAAGCCTCCTCTCGGGTTATGTTGACAAATGAGACGTTTAAAAGTTCATTTGGCCGGTCGTCTTCTTTCGAGCAAGGAAGCACCGAAATTAGGGGAGAGACCGAGACCGACAAAAAATTGATGGGGAAAATAAGGCTCGGTTTCGCTGACCCCAATCGAGTCATTTATTTAGGCAGGGCTGTTTATTTTCAAAAATTTTATTCAAAAATCATTTTTCTACAGTAGCTCTTTCTTAACGGCTAAAAGACTAAAAATTTTACTTATAATAGAGTTCCGCTAATTCGGAACTTAAAAATAGTACTCAGATTTAAAGCGCGGGAAAATGGATCGTATTACCTTTAATGCGAAGGCAAAAAAATGACAGAAATTATTTTAAACGCCTGTTCTTTATGTATTTTTAACGGTTTAATAATAGGCGGCATATATTGTACATCCTCATTTTAATTCTTAATTTAACTTGAAAATCTTGTTTTTTTTTTTCGTTCTTTCTTTGTTTGTCCGTGTTTGTTTTATGTAAATGCGCAAAAGCATAAATCTCTCGCTTGTTTTGAAGCAAGATTCAATTTAGGTAAAAGCAGCGCCAGGACGAGACTTTTGAGTGAAAGTGAGCGTAGATTAGTATAGAATTGAAGGCAGTATGGCAGCAGACGTATATAGATCCAGACTCGATTCAGGTCGTGCGCCTAATTTATTGCAATAATGTGCTGCTCGACGTGTCCGCGCCTCTCGCAGTGCTAATAAGCCATCGCCCAGCAAAGGCCAGAATTTATTACTTGGACGCGAAAAAAAAATGAACTTGCACTTGTTGCTTCTACACCTCTTTATAGATTAATTCTTATTATAATAACTATGCGAAGAGTTTGAGAATTTTGAGGAAACGAGACTCGCCGAGGGTTATTAAATTTGGCGCAATTTGGCAAAGTTATATGTACATACAGTTCTATGTAGAGTTGCAGACGCCCCGCCACCAGCAGGCTTTCGCTCTTCTATTAAGATTACGGCCCAATGAATATCATTTGCTCACCGCTAGCGGCCATTTTAAATTTATCTCACGGATTAAACGTAGTTCAGCCTTATGTTCTCGGTAAGATTTGAATAACAAGCCAGCCAACGGTGAGATAACGAGTTTTAATAAAGCAGATAGGATCTCGCATTGATTAGATTTGACTGAAATCGATTTAGCAGAAGAGCTTTTGAAATCCCAGCCGAGCAATTGCCGTACAGTCTAACTGACGGGGACTTGAAGCGCACTCGACCCGTTCGATCTTTACTGGAAGGAACATGTATATCGGCTCGATTGACAATTCAAATTTTACGCTAATTCATCTGACTGACACTCTGAAAAATCTATATACTTTTTCCAATTATATCGACAAGTCGAGGGCAAAAATTGGAGAAATTGCAGAATTTACTCTATACTTGATCGTTCTGCCTAAAAATTCCAAACGCGTACTTTCATTTTGCAATATAATTTTGCAGCTTGCTGCAATTTTATTGGCCAAAATTTTCTATTACGCTTCAATACGAAGCGCAGGAAACTTTTGGCATAACCTAAACTTTGAAAATTTTATGACTAAAGTTGAAATGCGATTCTATATATATAAATTAATAAACTCGATTTTCTTTGGGGAAATTCCTTCGGAAACTTTACATAATCACGCAAACGCAACTTTTCCCCGACGAGACAAAACTCGAACGATTTTCAATTAACTCGATGCTATACTTTCTCGAAATAGTTGAAAATTTTTTGAAAAATTAAAAAGTGGAGTCTGCTTTTACGTCATTAGTTAAAATTAACGGATTTCATAAATTTTTAAATCAAACCTTAAAATTGTTCACAATTTATTCATGTTTGCCACATCACAGTAATTTTAGACTTAATAAATTCAAGGGAAGTAATGTCGGTAGGAAATTTCTTTTGACTTTCAGAAGAGGCAGTGAATGCGTATATATTTCATCTCGTTAATGAAATAAAGCAGAACGTAATTAATAATTACAAAGACTGATGATTGTAAGGCGGTAATTGCTTTCGCTTGAATTCATCGGCAGAAAACAATATATACGAAAGAAAATAAAAAAGAGTTTTTCTATTTTGTCGGACATTCGTTATTTATTTGGCCTTACATTTATGAAGAACTACAATTAATGGAAATGTTCCTTTGTACTGTCAAAATACAGCTGTAAAGCTGCAACTTTTGATTGATTAGTATCAAACGAAATTCAAATTTAACGATTTAATTAGAGGTAACGATATTCAATTAGAAATGCCTGCAACCCTTTAAACTTGCAAATTGAGGAAGATACATCACGGTGGGGGACGTCACAATCTTGAGTCCTGCTAATGAATGACGTCAATTCCTATATACCATAGACATATATGTATACAAAAAATTTCCGAAGAAAGTTTGGCAATTTGCATCCCTACACTATAGCAGCCCTTGGCAAAGTAAAACAACAATTAGAGAATAAGAGAGGCACACATCCACCCACAAGAATGAAACTGAACGCAATTGTTTTTCATCAGCTGTTTTACAGACAAAATTGTACATGTAATGTATCGTGCAGTTTCCCTTTTACTGCGAATTACGGAAGAATGTCGTGGGGTTAAGAGAGTTATTGCGGGTTATTGGTGATGTACTCACATTGAATTCATAAAATAATGAATAAAAATCGCCTACATGATGCAACTAAAAGCAAAGACATGCAAGTAATCGATGCGTATATTATCCGATAAAATTCTTTGAATTTAAAAACTGTTATTAATGAAGAAAGACGCGAAGGAAAAGCGAAAGCAAAAACGGCTTTAAAAATAATCGCATCTGCGTAAACAGAAGGCAAAAGTCGATAAAAGTTGGAGACGGCCTTCGGACGGTCGAAACTGAAAAGCTCCCCGAATCGAATCCTTATCAGCGCACTGCACTAAACATCACTCTGGGCCCATTTTCATAAAGCTGTCTCGATTGCTCATCGCAGAGGGAAAAGAAGTGCAGTCGCGAAATTGAGAGAGAGAGAGTTGGCGAGAATAGGATAGGCGCGCGCTGAGAATTAAGAGAAGAGTAAGCGCGGATCGTCGCTTTGGGCGCTCGGCGGCGGCTTGCGCGCGCTCTCGGCGCGAATGCGCAGGCGGCCCTCACTGCCAGGGTCAGAGCAGACGCGGAGCAGCCGAGCAGTAGTCGGGCGAGCGCGCGCCGGAGCACGCAGAGCCTCTCGGTGCAGTGCGTCGCGCAGCTGGGCAGCGAGCAGCATCCTCTCGGTCCTGCAGGCGGCGAGCCCGCGCAGCCAGCCCGCGGCCAGCCCCCCGGGGCCCCGAGGAGCGACCTTTTCGCCCGGGCCCCCGCACGCGAGTGGCCCGCCGCACGGCGCGACGGCGACCGAGCGTCCCCAGGAGACGAAAATAATCTGCCCGCGCGCCCGAGCCAGAACGAGAGTCAGCCGCCTCGGCCGCCTCGGCCGCTTTACGATCTAATATGCCCTGATCGCCGGAAGATCGGTATTAGAGCGCGCGGCGGCGGCCCTGACAGTGCGCCCCTCTCAGCCGCTCTTGGAGGAAAGGATGCCGACGCTGCCCAGCAAAGGCACTCTCAAGATTTTGACGCTGCCTTGCCTTGGCGAAATGGTGACGTAATGCAGCGCAATCCTCAACGGCAGACTAATTACCAAAAGTGCGTAAGAATCGAGCGCTCTATTTTTCTCTGTCGCGCGCGCGCCAGCGGGAAATTCTCGGGGAAGTTTGTCGCCGCCGCGGGAGAGGAGGAGCGGAGAGAGCTTTCGAGTTTTATGCGGCGAGCCAAATTTTTTCCCGGGCTTATTGCGAAGAGAGCGAAAACGAACGGAGCGAAGAAATTTATGCCTGTGCAGCGCTGTGATAATGTTCATTCGCTCTCCAGCTCGCACTTTTTCTCCAAAAAAACTCCAAGAAAATCAATGCTGCAATATATATAATAGACTTGTTTGAAAAAAGTAACCATTTACACGCGGATGCGGCTTTACCCTCTCTATGTTAATTCGCCCGCATAAATAAAAAATGCACTCGAATTATCGGATTAAATTTATGTACCAAGTGTAAAAACATCTCAAGTATTTAATTAGCATTGCGAGAGCAGTTAAGACTCTCGTAATTATCCTTTTCTTGCTCTCGGTATATACTTTTCTTTCCAGCCGCGCGTAAACTTTAAGAGATAGAAAATCAATCGGAAGGATAATAAAGTTTTGAAGGTACATAGAATCTCCAGCGAGCTCCTGCACTCTATAGATCTTGTCGGAAAGGTTGATCGCCTTGATAGCTCGTTTGTATGGGCAGCTGCCGAGATTTATAGAATTTCATGCCCTATTGAATCAATGAAAACGGCGCGAATCAGGGACGCACGCGCGCGCGTATAAATATAAATTTATTCCGCATTCAGCGGCATGCAGAATCAGCTGTCAAAGCTCGGAGTGTATAATTGTTTTTGAAAATGTATGCGCCGTATTTTATAAATTTTGAATTCATTTTATTTCGTCGACAAAGACAATTGTGCGCGTAAATAAAAAAAGAGAGCGTCGAGAGAAAGTTTCGAGATAGGTGCTGCTAGCTGGCCCACAGAGTTATTGCGCGGATTGTTTAATTGCGAGTAAAATGCTTGGGATGGGGTTGCTCGTGAATAATGGAGCTGAGCTGCTAATGCTAGTGTTGACAGTGTCGCTAGAAGGAGCCCCGTAGGAAGGAAGCCCTTTCTTTGGGAGATGAGCCCCGAGTACGGCTCCGAGTATGGACTCGGCAACTACTCGAGCAACTGGACGGCGACGGCGCGAACGAGCTTCTTGCCGCCGGCCCAAGAATGCAAGATCGAGGTGACGGACGGCTTCCTCGAGTTCCTCATCTACGGCCTGCTGCTGAACGTCGTCAGCCTGCTCGGCATCCTCGGCAACGCCATCTCCATGATCGTGCTCTCGAGGCCCCAGATGAAGTCCTCCATCAATTACCTGCTCATCGGACTGGCGAGCTGCGACACCCTGCTCATCCTCTTATCCGTAAGTGAATTTCAGATCCGGCCAATTTTTCGAGCGGCAGATTAGCTGGTAATCTCCCTGAGCTCAGCTAGATATAGGTAGGAAGAATATCTATCTGGGATTTTATACTGCGAGAACCGCTCGCCGATTCTTTCTAGCCTTTTTTATTGCCGGCAACTGCTTCAATCGTTAAATCTTAAATACACACCTTATTCCGCCCGAGGGCTTCAAGATAAAGTTTGACGGGCGAGTGCAGCTAAATAAGCGCGTTTCCGATCGTAAACGGCGCGCTTTAAGCTCTTTTCTCTTAAAGCGCTCCAAGACCCGTTAATTTCTATATGTATTATAGTATTGCAAGTCCATTCATTTTTACGATTTTCAGCCGAAAGATTAGTAGGGCCCGCTGCTTTCCTGTATTATACACTGTACTACGTATATATTGAATTTACGGGAGAAACGTCCTTTCGCTGCTAAAGAAATTTGCATTTTAAATCTCGCTTTATATAGACGCGTTCAGAAACTTAATTGAGTTTGCACCTGATTCGTTCAAGCTCCATTCTTACGTATACGCGGGGGAAGCTTTGCTACTTCATTTCGGTTTCGCCTTATTTATTCGCACGATAATGTTGTTTCAACCGAGCTTTCCATGCAACTACCCCGTAAACGTAAAATACGAAATTAAGCGGATACTAGAGGGTGCTTAAGGCTGCATTTACTCTTCCCATCTAATGGAGTATTTGAATAAAATTGAAATTAGCTTAGAGATCATTAATTCCAGTGTAAAAAGTTTACCGAGCTTAAAGGCGAGAGATGAGTATTTTGAAGGTATTATTATGTAAAATAATCGACAGGAAGCGCGCAGCTCATCTTTTATATATAATAAATAAGCAGCTCTTATATAGGCCTGGCTAAATTCGAAAAACACAATAAGGAGCTTTGCCCCTCGACAAATTGAAACGGACGTTTATCCAAGTTATCGTTATTGCTAGATTAGCTCTCTCTCTCTCTTCCCCTCTCTCTCACGTGGCGACCCTTAATCATACCATAGTCGCAGCTAAAGCCGAGGCGAAAGTTGAGGCGAAAGCGCTCGGCTCAGCAGCACTAAATTCTTTTGCCGCGGCTGAGAAATCCCTCCTGATAACCCTGCTACTTACTTTTCCGAATGCAGCCGATGCAGCAAAATCTGATTGGTTTTCCCATTTCCTTCTGCAATAATCAATAAAGTTAATAATTTTATTTCTATTTGAACGAATAAAATATATTAATATAGTGCAGTTGAAAAACATTTGAAAAAGTAAAATTCAGTTAGCTGCTCATGCAGTTAGTGGAAAAAAACTTGCTTTTCAAATGATAATCTAGTTTGCGAATGGAAAGATGAAAGAAGCGGCTTATTTGTCTGTTGTTTTAACCGAGTTGTTTTAACGCTTTAAAAGTTTGTAAAAAGCTTGATGAAATCTGTATAATTTGGCAGGTTCTGGTGTACGGACTGCCGGGCATCTACGCCTACACGGGCTACCTCTTCCATTACAAATTCCTGGTGTACCCGAAGATCGTGCGCTACCTGTACCCGATGTCGACGACGGCCCAGATGGCGACCGTCTACCTGACCCTGACCGTCACTATGGAGCGCTACGTCGCCGTCTGCCATCCCCTGAAGGCGCGCTCGCTCTGCACCTACGGCAGAGCTCGCACGGCCCTTTGCATCATAGGAGCCCTCTCCGTCTTCTACAATCTTCCAAAGTACGTATTTATTGGCAGCTGCCAAGACTCGCTCGAGGCAGGCCGGATTTATTTTTCCCGGCCGCCCACAGAGCTGATTCTGCTGAAATTCGTTGCTTGCTTCGGGCTAAATACGGATCGATCCTCAGGCTCTGGGAGGTCCAACTCAGCGAGGAAGTACACTACAAGTACAACGTCACGATATTCTGCATCGTGCCGACGCCGATGCGCGAGGACAAGCTCTACATAGCGATCTACGTGCATTGGTCCTACTTCTTCATCTACTACGCATTTCCGTTCGCGGCCCTCGTCGTATTTAACGTCTCGATTTACAAGAGGGTGAGGAAGGCGAACCGCGACCTGCGCCGGCTCTCGCGGCACCAGCGCCGCGAGATTGGCCTCGCGACGATGCTGCTCTGCG
This sequence comes from Ormyrus labotus, assembly GCA_035582975.1. Classification (NCBI taxonomy): domain Eukaryota; kingdom Metazoa; phylum Arthropoda; class Insecta; order Hymenoptera; family Ormyridae; genus Ormyrus; species Ormyrus labotus. The sequence continues at coordinate 14,559,801 of JAWWEO010000009.1, forward strand.
TCGTCGTCGTCTTCCTGGTCTGCAACGTCCTGCCGCTGGTGAGCAACGTCTACGAGAACGTCTACGGTAACCCGCCGGCATGGCTCATCCAAACGGGCAACCTCCTCGTCACCTTCAACAGCGGCGTCAACTTCGTCATCTACGTCATCTTCGGGCGCAAGTTCAAGCGCATCTTTCTCAAGATCTTTTGCCGCGTCTCGCACGAGACGGGTCTCGACTGCATGGGTCGGCCGAGCCGCGCCGACAGCCCGGACTTTCAGACGAACGAGGACTCGATTGCCACCAACATGAGCAACATCGAGCTGCGCAACTCGATCCGTCGGCTCCACGGCAGCCACCACAGCAGTCACCACGGCAGCCACCACGGAAGCCACCACGGAAGCTACCACCACCACCACCAGCACCACCTCCGACCGAGCAACAACGGCTACGCGACGAGGTCCTCCGTCTACTATCCAGCCTCGCCCAAACCCAATCACTCTGCGACCAGCAGCTACCATAACGGCTCCGTTAACAGCACTAGTCAGAGGGATCACGTGTCTGCGGCCAATCTCGACGATACGGCTTTCTGCTGACTCTCCGAACCTTTACACATGTTGCTCTAGCCCCTTTATTTTTTTTTCATTCAGCTCTCGAGCTGCTTATATCTTTCATTCTTTGGCTGATGTGCGCTCAGCTCCCTTAATTCCCGCCACTTTTAGTTTGTACAATTCATCACGGGCTTTATTATTATTATTATTATTATTATTATTATCATTATTTTATTATTATTATTATTTTTTTCCAGATCCTTTTTTTCTTATTTACGTCTTGTTTGCATATAAATAGTGACTCAAAACCACTTATTTTTCACGGTAAACCAACTTTGAAACATTGGAAACCAGCATTAAACACACTTATTAATTCTCCGGTTTAATCAGATTGTTGGAATATTGTCAAAAATATCTGCTTAATAAGCACTTTATTACCTTGCTACATTTCAGTATTAATATATACATAAGGATGAAATATTATAAACTGTGGAATGGACAGATACCAGACTTTTTCATTAGTTCTCGTTTATATAGACATGGTTTCATTCAAAATTTTTAAATTATAATTTTTCTGCAGATAAAGATAAACAATTGTATATTTTTATTGTTATTCTCGTAACTTTTTAACCGAGAAAATTTTTTATTTTATCAACTTAATGCGCTCACTAATTTCTTATTAATTATTACGTGATTTTTCTTTGTATTTCTTAAATAATTGTACATTATAAAAATTGCTCTTAATACAAGCGTTTTTGAACATGTCAAAATATAATTCTAGGCTAATCTACTAATTGTACAGAAATGTTCTTTTATAAATATACAAAACGGCAGCCTATGTAGACTCTTAAGAAATGAATCATACTGCAAACACTTGTTGCTGAATTTTCAAAAAGCATTCATTCACTCATCATTTATTTCTTGTAATTTTTGACATTTATGCAATTTACTGTATACATAAACTTTGAATAAATTAATGACTCTTACGAAGAACTAAAGTTATTTCGTTAAATATTTCAAAATATTAAGTTTAAGGTACTTAATTATTATTTTTCGCAACCTTATTCATTCAAACATTTTTAATCAAAACTTTTATTTCTCGTAAAGAAAAATATTATATACTTTAGAAAGATGTAAGTGAAATTTTAAAAATTCTTACTCTTCGTAAAAGACATTCAAATTATACGTTGTTTTAATTAGCTATATAATAGTAAAAATTGTCAAAGGAACTTGTACAAATATAGAAAAAAAAAATCAAGCCCACAATATTTAAGACGACATTTTCACTTCCCCTTAAAGTGTATTACCTTAAAAGGTGTCAATCTCAATATAATCTGCAGTTAGTTTACAATCTGAAAAGTCTTGATGAAATGTTTTGTCTGTTCTACATGTATAGGTATAATATGTAAATTATAAACATGTTGTGTTACAGACGCAAGAGGAAGATTGTATACACAGGCCAAATGATTAATTTCCAGTTAATGAAGAAGCGGAAAGTTGAATTTTAATTTATGTAATATGAGAAAATTGAAATTTCCGATTTCGGACTATATATAGCTATTATATATATGCTGTATAAAAAAAAATTTTAAAAATATTCTTTGTTGTCGTTGTTAAATTAAAATTAATTTTATGACTGTAAATAATAGTAAATTTATATAGTTTCTAATTTATATTTTTCTTCAATTAAATTAACATATTATAGATTTTGTAAATATTTGTCAATGGTATATTACATGTTGAAATATTTAATTACTTGAAATGAATCATTGTATTCATACGAAAACTTAAATAAAATACCTTATAAATATTACGCAAATAAAGCAAATGATCATCAAACAAAATAATAGCTTTAAAATAAAATTCTCTATTTCTATTTGTGTAAAAATATTATACTGTATTTTTCGTTGAAAAGTGTGCCTTAGATGGGTTAATCTATTTTTTCACGTTAATTACTGTGCAATGTCTTACGATTATTATTACTGAATAATAATTATCTGTCGGTATAAAATTATTATTATATCACCACATGCACAAGCACAGTACGACGAACTACATAATAATATAGAAAAGTTGATATTGATGCAGATGTGAGAATTTATATTATCATCATGTATTTTTGACGTCTTTACAAAAACTCATTAAGTAAACATTAAAAAATAAATAAATAAGTAAAACAGATAATAATTAATGCATTCAAAGATCGAATGAAGGGGTCCACTTGTAACTTGCATATTAATTAAATTAATTAAATTATTTAATATTTTAATTCTAACATTCTAAAATCAAGTAATAGGATACTCAAAATGGTCCAGATACCTGCGCGCAATATCACCAAATATGTTCCTACGATCTCAATTTGTAAGCTCTCAGTGATAATTTTAACGCGAAACTACTTAAATTTTTTAGTAAACTATACTTATACGAGATATATATATATGGTTTGTCTTGCACAAAGGCCGAGTGATTCGGAATTATACCTGCAGTATAAAGATGTAAAAAGTTTTAGGCTTGCGTTGCAAACAATATTTTTTGTGCAACTTTATACTGATTTGAAATATTGTTGTAACCAGTACAAGTCATCAAGCATTAATACATAAAATTGAATAGAAAAAAGAAATGATAAATACACCTACAAAAACTTATCGACGTAAATAATAGCTGTGCAGAAATATGTAACAAAAGTTATCAAATTTATAGTTTTTCATAAAGTTATTTACAAATGGACTGATGCCGTAATTTCGATCAGGGCATATATTTAATTAATTGCTAATTCATTTTTTGGTACAGTGTTTATATTAGGAATCTTTAACTTTCACTTATTTTCAATCGGGATTCTCCTTATTTATATGGCAACTTAAATTTTTTGTATTATACATGCAAATAAACACTCATACACTGAAAATTATTAATCCAGCTTATTTTCGAGTACTCTATATTATAAATAGCGTATAATAATAATGTAAATAACATTTTTTAAACAATATATAGGTAGACCGTATTGAGTATCCTATGATATTTTCAGTTTTGCCTATTTTTGTTTAAATTGATAATAATAAGCGAAGAGCGTACATATTAAATATAGGTATTATTTATTCTCCAAAATTTAAATTATTTGGGAATCTTGGCGGCAGTGCAATTTGAGGCTTGGAGCCGTCAACCCTTCAATCCAGCAATTTTCACCAGCCGCTGAGAACGCATAAGATGATGCAGTCGTAGCGCGAGGCCTTGCGCATTCGTTGGTGGACTAAAAGATCATCCACAAGACTCGAAATGCGCTTATCGAAACCTGCAAGAAATTTGTACTGGTTCAAAAAATAAAAATGCTGTATTATTTCAGCGATCCAGTTTATAAAATTTTTCAGTTTCAATACTAAATAAGCTGTGTGTATTAAAAAATTGGGATGGTCTGCAATGGTCGATATTTTACATCTTTATAATAGTTTAGATTCTGGATGGGCAAAACTATTCTAAATAAATTCTTTTAAAAAAATATTCATTTTAATCTTTAATTTGCTTGTAAACATTTAAACTGTTTAATAAAAACAAAAAATTAACAAATTCAATCAAGTTAGATTGCACTTTTTGAAAATTCTTTCAAATATTACCCTAATTGATCCTAATTCTAGTGACATTCTCGATCATTTTCATGAATAAATTATTATTATCATCTCTTTGGGAAACAAACTGTTATTTTTTAATAAATATATTCTTGTATCAGCTATTTACATTGAAGCAATAATGAAATAATTTAAATTCATCACTGTTACTATTATGCAATTGTACGTAAACTAAATTTTTGTACAAATATATATTGTTAAAAGAAAGAGATCGCAGTTAGCGACCGAGCAAATTTTGGATCATACTTACCATCCTAGTCAGCATTGCAAGACTGCAGCACTTTTCTAATAGAGATTATGGGAAAATAAAATAAGTAACATCAATATTTGAAAGAAAAAAATTATTAATTTTTCAGTAATTTATTGAACATTCATCATTTTGAGATAAAAGGCTCTTTCATTTTTACAATAATGGTTCTTATTGTTATGTAATAGTGCATATTCTCTGAAAATCGACGACCTTAAGAATGGTTAGACTTATTTACTGTTTGTCCTTTGGCTTCCGGAATTTCAAGTACACAAAAAGTAGACCCATCGCTGCGTACGTGGCTTTCGCCACCTGCGTAAAAGAAGAGACTTTATTTTAAAGAACTTGATCTTTCGGTTTGCAATAATTAATTTAGAGGTTAAGTGTACACAAGGTGCTTTACTTACGTTCGCTCTTCCAACGTTTGTTTGACTGTTAAAATATTTACTGAGGCCTTTCAAATTCTCCGAACCTGGTGGATCCGCGCCTGCCATCCCGACTCGTTAATTTAATTCGGATGACACACAAGATTTTCCGATTGACTTTTTTTAATAGTCAATCCGCGCTGAATTTTGGTCGTCTGCGTCTTTACCACAGCAGACTAGCTCCCAGGCAGACGTTGTGCTTTTAAACCACCAGCGCGCGCAGCAATATTTAGCGCCAATTATGAAATACATACATCTCGCTTTGTTCAAATCTCACATAACTGTATTGCAGAATCAATAATGAATTAAGCTTTAGAAACTATTTTTTCCTCTGACGAAAGTTTTTAGTTATGTTTATGGATTGTAACGCTTCTTGAACCTTGCCTAATGTATTTTATTTTCACTTTAGAAAATCTAGTTTATATATTGTAACTTTATAACATACAAACATCTATTCTTACTTTTTGCGAATGTTCACATCCTTTCTTAAAAGTCGCGGTTAGCAAGGAACGAATGTAATCGCAAACTATGTGCGTTGTAAGATTGTGCATTTTTACTGAAAATAAAGTGACACTGTAATATGAATGCACGGGGCGGGGGGAGCGATTAACACTCCCATTTTCAACGAAAATAATGTTTTTACATAATAAATAAATAAATTAAACGCGTTAATCAGAAATATTTATTATCCTTTATGAACAGTACAAAAATATTAATATTAATCTTTACTTAACTTTGCTTTAAAAATACAAATAAAAAAAAGACCTATTTACAATAATCTTGAAAAAAAAATATGTATTTTGGCACCTACTATTAGCAATATCCAATAATAAAATTAAATTTAAAAAATTCATAGACAGAATGTTTTATGAAATCGTCTAAATTGTTTGTAATTCTCCAATACATTCTGCAATAAGAAAATAATTAGCATTATTTTTTTATAAAAAGTAAAAAAATGTTTTTCTAATTAATTTTTAAACTTACCAACACGTCAAATAATATTTTATTATTAAATTGTTCGTATATTAATTTTTCCGCATCACTTTTGTACTGTTTCATCAAATAAAGTGCTTCCTTCAACATTTTTGCATTCAAAAAATCGATTTTTACCAAAACTTGTAACATAGCTTTCAGAGGCATGAGAATTAAAACAAAATTACGTGCTATATTTTTATTATCGTCACGAGGTACCTTCAATTTGCTTCTAAAATTAATGATTTGTTAAAAATACTTATCTATCAATTTTTTTTATTTATTTAAAGATAGACATAGTATCTTTATAGTACATACTTATCTATCTGGGAAAAAATTATTGGTTCTGATTCTCTAGTTATGTACTTGAAATTTACATTATAATCCAACATTTGAAGTAACTTGAGCATAACTCTTTGATCCTTTAGATTAGTAAAAGCATTTACAAATTCATTTGTACTTAACCAACCTTCATCTTCCAAGTGAAATATGTGAATCAATTTTTTATCGCATCTCTCACTGAGATCTTTCAAAGTAATATTTATCGGGAAAAATAAAAATGTCTCGTTTATTTCAATCAGATTAATTTTTTACGATATAAAAATGAAAATTTAATAAGATTTTATACTTACGTATTGTAATGTATACAGGCACACCTGAAAATCTTGAATTTGAAGTTGATGATTTATTGCTATTAGTCTGTGAAGTAGACGGCCTTGTACCGGTAAAATAGCCTTCGTCTACTTCCTCCTGCTTGGAAAATTCATTTAAATTTTCAAAACATTTTCTTTTCGGAGAAAGCTCATCAATTTTAATTTTATTTATGACAGAAGATATTGTAGAAGTACAATATTCTTCATCAGCTCTTTCACATTTCTTTAAAGACGTATTGAAATTTTCTCTGTTACTTGTATTTACATTGCTGCAATTCAACTTAGATTCACTCAAATTAAAGTGGTTGAATGAATCTAAATTCTCAGATGGGCGCTTTATGTGGTTTGATTCTTTTCTGAAATTATCTTTTCTTTTTACTTCAATGAAAGGCGTTCCGTCACTAAAGTTATCAGTATTATCGCTGTTTTCAGAGTCACCTACGAATTTCGTATCAAAAACCAAAATCTTTTGATTATCAACATCTTGCGGTACTGACAGTTCCTGCTGAAAGTTTGAAACCTTATTTTCAATTCCTAATTTATTTTCTAACTGTGATGTAGATGAAAATGATGTTTCCACAGACAATCGACGATCGTAATTGTTATACTGCTTTGTATGCGTAGAAGCATATTGATTATAATCGATTCCGCACAAATTACTGTTAACATCGGAAAAATTAGTTTTTTCATTGTTGAAACTGTTGTTTAATTTTTTAACACACTTTTTGTTAACTTGTAAATTAGTTGAATGATTTTCAAATATTTTATCACTTTTAATATTATAAGTATCATTCAAAACTTCAGATTTATTAACAGGCATGTTTAAAACAATCGCTTGCACAAACGTGTGGGTCTGCTTAGCTAGATCAGTATTTTCTTTAAGTAATGTAGCAACATTTGAAGTGTCATAATAAGAATCTAAATAATTGGAATTTGTAATTGAACTTGCAGTATCAAATCTTTTGCTTTCAAAATCTGTACAAATTTTTTTATTCACTTGTGGTTGACTGTAATCTTCATTTTGAAGCTTATGTAATTCCAATTGATCATAAATACATAATTTGTGGATGGGTACACTGTTCACCTAAATAAAAAATCGATTAGTTTTTTTTTAATTTCCAAATTATAAGTTTGGGAAAAACCACTAGATGTGATCATGTGATGAATAAAAAAATCCATTCAAAAAACTCCTTTCTAAATCAGTATTTCTTTATTAGTATGATCAAAAATTTTACAAAAAGTACAAATGTTTTCTAAATTTAAGCAGTACATTGTGTGTGAATTCACATCGACAACATAAGACGATTTTTCCCAAAAATAAATTAGCATTACTATTACATTATTTAAACAAATACTAAATAATAATTAAGCAACAAATTAAAATTCATAGAAAAATTTTTTATAAAAATTATAATTTTTTGTTTTCTTTTTAAACAAAAAGAAAATTAAAAAATAATTATAATAACCGTTTGTCAACATTAAACAAAAACGAAAAATCTAAAAACATAAATTACAACTTGAAATAATTAATAGAAGAAGAAAGGTTAAGCTAAAATGCTTTTTGTAGAGCTTTACTGAGTAAAAATACTTTTTTTAAAAATCATTTAAAAAATTGTTGCATCTACAAGTAAAAAAAGTATTTGGCAGTTGTAATTTATCATACATTTTTTTCTCTTTAAATTACTGTTAATTTGAGGGAAAAAATAATTTATTTAAATAGTTTTTTTATTTAAATTTTTAAGTCGGTCTAGCAGTAAATTGCTCCTCAGTGAAGTCTTATTTTTTAGAATATTACCCTGAATAGCTAAGTCCCAATTAATAGGTTTCATTCGACCACGACCCCCGTGAACACTATGAAAATCGTTATTTGTATTAAAAGCATCATTAATAATTGATTCATCTCCTTTATTTAATTGATAAAGGGGTGTACTGTTATTTTGTTCATTTAATCTGTTATCAATTGCACTAACGGAATCATCTAATATTTTACTGACAAGTAATTTTTTGTAACGATTAAAAAACTTTTGATCATTATTTGTTTCATCTTCGATGCTACTATAAATATAAATGGTTTCATCAATAAGTGATGAAGAAGATGAATTTGAAAATTGCGTTTTGTAGTGTTCAAACAATTCTCGCTTTTTGTTATCGCAAATTTGAGTTGAGCTCATTTCTTCACAAGATTGAATTAAAATTTTGTCGCTGTTCAACAGTGGAACAGAAATGCTGCAGCCTTTCTTTTTTAAGCATTGGCAATAGTGTTGAAAAGTAAAGTTATTTCTCATACAAACCATTTTTCCCCATTCGGCTAGTTTATTTTCCACCAACCAGTCATTAATATGCAGATCAATTTCATCATCACTTGTATCAGTTAGAGTTATCATCATAGTATTGTTCTGCAAAGCAAAGAAAATGAAATAATAAAAAAAATTAATAAATTTTTAAAATTACAATTCTTACCTCTTCATTAATACTGGAAATAATGGCAATTAAAGGTATATTATATGCTTTTTTGATAAATGCATTAATGGACTCATTAGACCAATCGGAAGCACAGATTGGTCTAACATTATGCAGACCACAGGCAATTGCTTGTGCAGGTAAAGATGTAAACCTTTTATGTAAGAAATATAATTCATTTGGGTCGTATGTTTTAACAGTGCCGTAATCGTAAAAAAGAACCTGAAATAAATCGTTTAAAAAAATACAAAAATATTAATAAATTCTTCAAGATACAAAACAAGTTACTTACAACAACAAATCCATCTGGTTTGATTTTTTTTATTATGGCTCTGTGCCATAAATTAGCAAACACACAAGCAATATTTAGCCCTGGTTGCAACACAACTTGTGGTATTTTGTACATATCCAAATCTTTCGTGTGATAAAATTCACTGAAACAAATTTGTTTATTTTAATAAGTATAATCCTTTTTTTATTTCAAAGTACATAATTAAACTTACCCTAATCCACTCATCAATCCTTTAAGCTTTTTCTTATTTCTACGAAGATTTATCCAGAAAAATGTTGGAGTAAAAATATCGGAAACAATAACTTCAATATATTCTTCACTTGTTAATGAAGTGACATGAATTTGATCTACAGTCTCATCTAGTCCTATGAACCCTTCAGGAATTAATGTCTGCGAAACTTTGGATGACTGCAAGCAAGTATAATAATTTTAATAATAATTAATTAAAAATCTAGAGAATTGATCTTACCAATTTAATAGGAACTGGATCAGGTTCACACGATAAGTAATCATCAAAATTATATTGAGAAGCTAAAGTTTTTCTTTGACTATCATTTTCAGAACAATTTATTGGTATTTTAGCATTTAAAACCATTTGACGTTTGGTGTTTGGTGGCTCTACAATTTGAAAAATGTTTGTTAATGCAGCAACAAATTCAGTTATGCTATTAAATCCCAAATCTTTGTATTCCAGGTCCACACTATATTCACTTTTGTACAAATTTGGAAGTTCTGAACACCAAATTCCTTCTGGATGTTTTTCGATTAATTTTTCTAATCGAATTTTAGTTCTTTCAGAGATCAGATCACTTGATGTATCAATCTCTTGCACCTGAGATTTTTGATTATCATCAGTTTCTTGAACATTATCACTAATTTGTTCCACTTTTGATACAAGAGTAATCAAATCATTTGAATACATAGATGCATTCTGTTGAGTTTTCATAAATTCATCCTTATCCGATGATTGCATTGGTTTAGAAACATTTTCATTACGCTTGCAAAATTCATTCTCGTATGGAAGTCTTGAAGGAACTTTCTGATTTTTTATATCATCTTTAAAGTAAATATAATCATCTTCAATATGCAAAATGTGTGAAAGTTGTTGCAATCGAGAATTTAAATCTTGTATCGAAAAAGAAGAATACTTTGAATCCTTTCCTCTAACTCTAGCTAGAACATCCACCTTCCGAATACCACCATTGTTTCTTGAATTCCTTGATGCTTCCCTTAACTCTTGCAAAACTTTATCTATAACACTAATAGAGACTTGAAATTTAACTTGAATAAGAGGTTTTGGAAAATTGAAATAGTTGTTTCTAGGTTTGTAATTGTAAGATGATTTGCTTTTACGAATTGGCGCCTTTTTTTGTCTAGCAACCAAGGAACTAATATGCGCAGATTTTTCCGTGTTAATGTGATAAGCGCACAATTCATTATTTCGATTGTACATAAGCTTCAAAGTGTCGGGTAGATCGTTTAAAAAGTTGTCTAACGATGCATATCCGTATTCTTTGAAAGGTATATTTTTCCCTTCCATTTCCTTGTACATGGAATTTAATTGTTTAAGCGACACATCACGACTGCCTTTTGCTATTAACAAGGAACGGAGAATAGACTTGATTTCTTTAATTTTGTCCGGATTCGAAGTATTTAGCGTCACCGGCATTTTTTTGCAGCTAAAAAACAAAGAACCACGTGTAGACAGTTATAATAAAATAGAAAAGAAAATTATTTTAAAAAAAGTGCAGAACGTTCTTTTTTCTCAAAAAATTTATTAAGCTTTATATACTTAAAAAGTGGTCTTTATGAGTCATATTTAGAGAAAAAAGCTAAACGAAAGAATACAAACTTTGCTCTCGTGATGATTTTTCACTGGATCTAATACTTCAATTCAGTCCTTTGTTTGCCGGCACATTTCATGTGACCTGTCGTTACGCGCGAAGCAACTCTTTTTTTCCTGCGATGGTTTTGCTAATGATCAACATCAACCGCATCGGTCGGAAGTTTTCCCAACACTGTTATAGTCAATGTTTGTTTGAAACTGTATAGAGGTCAGAGACTTGTACAGAATCCAGCGTGGGCCCGGTAAATCTTTTGTCTTTTCAAATTTCTTGAACACTATACTATAGATAAGTGGGGGGAAGATATCGTCAGAACCTCGCGACTGTCGCGGCCAGACTGTCGGACTTGCAACTGCAATCGCGCTTACAAAGAGGAAAAAGTGACATATAACGTAAATAATGTTTTATTTACGTTTTTTTTTTTTTTTTTTTACTCGTACCATTGGTGGAAGCGAAAAGCTAGAGTTCCCGTAAGTTTGAGTCAATACACTGTCAATAACGGTAGTATGTACATCATTATAGATTTAACCATGTATAGGTATTATTTAAATTTTTTCGGACGAATGGAACGACAGGATTGCAAGCTGCGCATGCGCAGCTTAACCAATTGAAAATGATTTTACATATATCGATGTATCCTATTATTATTCTGTTTAACTCGATAAAAAATTAAAATAATTATATCTATTAAATATTTAGTACAAGTTTTATAATTTAACACATATCTATTGTATTTACAAAAAAATTGCAAACATTTTTTATAAAAATTTCATTAGCCGCATGTATACTTTTATTCAATACCTATACCTATAAGTATAATATGTTTCTGCCTCTTGCATTAGAAAGAATTTTTTTTTTTTCCTAATAAACGAAAAAACCCGCTGTACCTTTACATACTTTTACAAAATCCGCAGCCTATTCAGCAATGTCTGTTATTTTTTAAAATACAATTTTTTAATATTTTTCGCGTACTTGACGCAGGTCTGAAAATGCTTACTATTATTGGCAGTAGAGGGGACAAGGCGAGGGAGAGTCTGTCTGGAGAGTATATAGCTCCCGCGCGTTGGTTTTCGGGGGTAAAGCGAGAGCGGTGGCGGCGATAGGCGACAGCAGCTGCACTTTTACAACAAGCAAACTCTACGCCAGTAGTCTAGTATAGCTCATCGGCAGACATTATGTATTTTTACGTTTGATTCGTCAACATTTGTTGATCCGAAGAAAGGCGATGCAATCTCATCACCGCTGTTGTTGGGTGAACAGGAACTGTCGCTCAGCGCAGATCTGTCGAGAGGTGAATGCGCCGTAATTAATTTTTCCCATCTGGTCAACATAACGAATAACCTAATCAGCATCGAACGTATGTATGAATGCAACCACACTTCTGAAAGATTGCATTGACTCTATTACCGTCATGATCGAGTCGGCACAGCATCCAGTATTAACAAACGTCATGAAAAGGCGTTAGTATTCATTCCCTCTAGTCTCGCTTCATCCTCTTACTCATCCCGCTTCTTCTAGTCAATAGAGTTCGATTATGATAAGGTGTTGCGACGATAAGGATTTTCATAGCACTAGTGTAGAATAGAACAAGCAAAGTCTTTGTTTTACAAAGACTGGAAGAGACGGAAACTTGCTTGTCAATTGCTTAGCGTTTTATCTATTCGTTAAGCAGTCGCGTCAATGTTGATTTGAGTTCAACAAATCTGTATGCAAGTGTGCATTATAATTTCTTTGTATTGTGTACAATTAACTTTACAAATATGGTATCATCTTTGTCATTGGAAGTGATTCTACTTGCATTTATACTAGTATTACCGGTTCTCTATGAAACCAGTAGAACATTTCGCTACTATTTCAAATTTTTTGTGTACTATGGAACTGTTATGATAAACTCTGTTATACTCATACCAATAATGATGTTCCGTCCTAAAAACGTGAAAAATCTATTGTAAGTATTTAAGAGATAAAGATAAGATTTTCTCTGGAATGATATCAAAATAATATTTACTTATTTTTATCTTATAGATTAGCGTCTTCTATATGTCATCACGTAAGCAGCTTATTAGGAATAAGATGGCAAATCAGAGGTCGTGAACATTTAGAAAAAGAGCGTGCTTGTATTATTGTGGCTAATCATCAAAGTTCCTTGGATATTTTAGGAATGTTTGACTTGTGGCCTGTAATGGATAAATGCACTGTAGTTGCAAAAAAAGAGATTTTTTATGCCTGGCCATTTGGTCTGGCTGCTTGGCTGTGTGGTCTTATTTTCATTGACAGAATGAATTCTGAAAAAGCTAGATCCGTCATCAACACAGCTGTAGAAAACTTGAAGGAAAATAAGGTGATTGAATCCTATATTAATTGTTAATTTTGCAATAATTTTTACCTAACTTTGACCTTATTTCTAAGATTATTCATTTTTTTCTTTTTTTTTATTAGATCAAATTGTGGATATTTCCAGAAGGAACAAGGCGCAACACTGGTGAAATTCACAGTTTTAAGAAAGGTGCTTTCCATGTTGCCATTAATGCTCAATTACCAATACTACCAGTAGTATACTCTTCTTATTATTTTATGTCTAAGGAAGAAAAACGTTTAGATTCAGGTAAGTATCAAACATTATTGCGAGCTGTAATCTAACAATTTGCTTTCACCAATATTGTTTATTATTATTCAGGACGTGTAATCATTACTGCATTACCACCAATTCCAACCAAAGGATTAGATGTTAAGGACATTCCTGATTTAATGGAAAAAACAAAATCATTGATGACTCAAGTTTTTCAATCAACGAATCAAGAAATACAATTAACATTGGCATCAAAAAAGTTTGAAGAAATGCGGTAGAATAAGGTAGATCAACAATAAGTGGCTTGCTGGTAACGATACAAACTCGCTCGTTAATATTTTAATTAATTTTACTGAGAAATATAAATTCATTCATTTCTTTTGAATTTTAAAAAGTCTGATTTATAGTATTATGAAAGTAATTAACAATTTTTTAAAACTTGTTTACGTGAATTTTATTACTTTACACTAATGACATAATTAGGCAATATATTTTCAAGTAAAATATTGTTGAATTCAATAATTTTGCAAACAAATAGATAAGCAAAATCACCTTATTAGAATTTACTTTCCTGGTAGTTGTCGCTATGACAAACAATGCTACCTTTATCAAAACATTTTTCATGCTTATCTCTAAACTTTGAACAAATTAATACTAATTTTTCCGCTTTAAACATTGTTATCGATCACTGTTTATTTCTCATTATGAATAAATTAACATCATTTTACTTATTTTAAATGGAAATAAAATAGCCAACAACCTACTCTTTTGTGACATGAACACAGTTTCTGAAATGAACCTATATTATAACTAAATAATTAAATTCAACAATGTTCTAGTTGAATTTTTTTATACATCTTTATTTTACGAATCAATTTAATCAGTTTTAAGTACGAGATAAATCTTTAATCACAATGTCAAATAATTTTTTTAAAGTTTATACTTAATTATTGACAAGTTTCAATTTTTCTCTAGCAACAAAATGATGTACCACTTTACTTAATAATAAATTGCCAATTTTCGAATTTTCAGAAGATATTTCATTAAGTAAAATTGAGTGAAATAAGATTTATCATTTTTTAGCAAAGTTCTGTAAAATATACACTTTTAAACTAATTATCGAATGAAAGTGCCTTATTTTACATTAAACAATTTTTAAATATTAGTTTTAGTTTTTGAGTACAATCACTTAAAAATTTCAAATAAAACTTTTTTAAAGGATTGTTATCTTTATTAATTAAATCATTTTACATTAAATGTGATTTATCTACCAACATATACTTTTACCAAGCTATTGTTACCTGCACGAACCCAAGTAATTATGTACCTTGAGAAACAAAAAGTCCTGCAGAAACTGGTTGACGCAATATCTTACATTGTTATGATATTTTAAAGAAACTAAACTGGAGTATGCACTACATGTACAGAGCACAATTAGTGTATAAATGCAAATGATTACAGTAAAGCGTAATATAAATATACATGCACAAATGATAATGCCTTACTGTATAAATGCAACAGTATTCTTTGTACATTGTTTAAACAAGTGTAAAAATGAATATGTTAAAAAATGAAAACTCCAGTTCCTTGTTATTTTTAACTAATTAACGATTTTACATCTGATTTCAATGTAAAGTTTTTCTCAAAAATGTGATGGTTGATCTTTGTAGAAAAAACCAAAGATATATTAACCAAGAATCATGTAACCAAGAGATGTTAAAATTTAAGTTTATTTTTAAGGTTGCAGTCAACCTAAAACGTAAGCTTATAGTCTTTGTAGCAACGAGATTAATACATTTAGTAGAATATGTAATGTACAGCTTTCTACAGCCATTGTTAAGCAATTGCTTTTTTACCATGTTTTTAATGTCATTAGTTTTAAATTCATTGTAATCTTACAAAATATTTTGTCAGTTTGCAAAAGAATGTATTTCAGAGTGCCAAGCTTTTTTAACTTTAAATTTTACATTCCATCATCTGTACATTTTAGTCTTGTTTACTATACTTTGTAATCTCAAACGTAAACAAGAAGGTTTTGATTATAAAACCTTTACTAATATACATTATACCAAATACGAAAAAAATGAAAGTTTTTGCACGAAGAAGATATGTATCTAAACTTGTATCGTCAGTAAATAAATAATCATTGTATTTGAAAAGAATTTATATTTTTTTACTTATGCATGTACATTTTAAAATTAACAAATGCAGTAATGTATATTTAATTGTTAGCTTTGAGGTACACTTAATATTAGTGAAAAATTTGAGTTTATAAATCACCAAATCCATCCAACCCAGCTGTTCTCTTTTCTTGACTTTCAGTCCATGCTTTTGCTATAGTTTTTTTCATCTCATCATCTCCTTCCATGTACATTTTCTTCATTAGATTCATAATACTGGCATTTGGGTCAGCTGTGTCATTAATGTTTGGAGAGACAGCTTTTGATTCTTTTATTGTTTTTTCAACACTAGTTATACAAGACCAAGTTTTCTTGACTTTCTTTGCTAACAAAATAATAATCATATCTGTTTTGATTTTTATATAACTTTTCTCTGGAACAATATTTTCAGACAAATTATTAATTGTCAGTTGATAATTTTTATTATCTAATCCAACGACGTGTAAATCCATGAATCGTTCAGAATAATTACAATATACTGATTCTTTAGGTAGAGATTGAACGTTGTTTAGTGTGACATATAATTTGACAAAATCATTACTTTGATCCCAAGCATAATTATTTAGTTTGATGTCATAACATTTTGGAGTGGAGTGAGAAGCAGGTTTTTGAACTTTGTTTTCTTGTTTTTGTAAACGCATCAATTCTGTTTGCAATTTTCTTATTTCAAGTCCCAGGATATCTTTGGATTTTTGGCGGGTTGCAATTTTTAATAAAGAATTCAAATCATCAATGTCAAGTTTAATCTGTAAAAAATGTAATTTTAAAAAAATTAAATGAATTCTTGTCAGATTTTAGTTGAACAGTTTGAAACTGATTTGTATTAACAATTATTGCATGCGTAAATTGCTTTCAAATTTTTATTTTAAAAACTTGAGATTGTTCATAAATATTCAAACAGCTGTAAAAGCAAATAAAAATCGTAACAAAACCAGCTCAAATAATTGTTTTTGCCAAAAAACAAATGAAGAAAAAAGATTTACCTCACTAACGCACTCTGCCATTCTACTAATGTTTGCTAGACTCAATATCAAAGTAAACAAAAGCTCCACTGCTTACTGGAAGTTTATTTCACAAATAAGTAAGTAATATCAGTTTTTTAAAGCACTTTTATTTGGGAACTTGCCGCGGAAGAATCTTCTCGAAATTACCAGCGTACCAGCTGATCAACACTGAGCAGTTTTTTCTCCTGCAGCCCGCAATCCTGCAAGCGCTACATTGGTCACTATCAGTAGTGCAGTTCAGTATACAAAATCAACCAGTACTCTTACACCAGTGGAGCCATCTAGACTCTGGGAACATTTTGATTATCATCATTTTGAGCCGTTTGAGTTTTATTTTTGTTATTCGTATTGTGCGTTTTGTATTTTGAATCTTTATCCTGCAAAATTTAGATTGAAATTTAAAAAAATACTTGATTCTATTATTTTATTCGTTATACTTAATACTATAAAAGAAATTGTGAAATCAATATAAAACAGTTAACGACTGAAACAAGTAAGGTTAATATTATACGAATTGTTTTATTTAAAATAAATATAGATCCCATTCATTCTTCTTCCAAATAAAAAAGAAATTATTTAAAGGCCAGTATAAACGAATGGAAAATTTAGAAATATCGATAGCCGAGAATTCTGCAAATTCTTCAACAGATAAAAAAGTAAACAAACGCAGATCGGCAGTTTTCAAAAGGCAATCAATCATTTGTGCCCAACAAGGTTTGTTTCCACGGTATTTTTTTATACTTGCATGAAACAATGAAATTTAATAAAAAATTATGTGTTTTTGCAGATTTTGAACGTTCGCATAGTATCGCGGAAGAAATAAACCATGAATCGAAAAAAATAAGACGTGAAAATGAAAACGAATTCAAACCATTTGATCTTTACAAATATGTGGAAAGTTTAAAGGACGAAGATAAAAAATGGCGAGAAGCGTATGCAAAAAGAAAATCTCGTACACAAGATTTAATAAAACGTGGAAAGAATCAAGAAACCGTAAAGACTATGGATAAAACCAGTTTATCAGATTTTGATAGGGCATTTCTAACAGAGAGACCTAATTATGAAGAATTTAGTAAAAATCTTGTTCAACTTTATGCAATGGCATCAAAAGTGTCATTTTTAAATTTATGTGCAGAAAATTTTCATTCAAAATCTTTAGCAAAATTACAAACTGATACAGATAATGCTGCTTTTAGAATTATTAATTTTACAGACTAGTGTTGTTGGCAAATAATCAAATTTATAGAAAATATTTTTATACTCGCAGTTTTTTACGTAAATTTTTCACTTATATTTATACTTATATTTATACTTATTAAATTACAATATTATAAATTATTTCTTTGTTGAACTTTACATTAAATAAATGTAAGTTATGTTTTTATTTCCTTAAAAAACTGTTATAAATTAAAATTTTTTAAAAACTCAACAACACAGAAATAGAATAATAGAAGTCATCTAGAATAAAGAATATGAAAACTTTTTCTTCTAGAGGCTCTTCTTTCCTTCTGCGCCAAGTATTCTTTTCTGGACAAACTACTTCTTAATTCTAGTATATGATTTATTTTTCTAACAATTTCTTCAGCTGTAGCTGATTCTGCTTCAAAATCGTGATTTTTAAACGATGCTGATCTTCTAAGTGATTGACTATGACTAATGGATACTGAACAAAAGATAATTTTAATGACTTTTAAATTAATTTTAAAATTTGGCGTTGAGAAAAAAATATTTACCATTTAAGCCATCAAGAGTTGTAGAAGTGTGAGGTGTGTAAACAAGTGTAAAATTAGTCTTGGATCCTTTACTTTCTGTTAGTTCACACCATGCAATATTGTCCATATGATAACTGACAGCTCGTTGCCTATGCCAAAATCTACTTGCTCCTTTACCAGTAACAACAGGATCAATTTCTATTTTTTCCCCAGAAATTCCAAGATGCACTTCAGTCTTTGTTCTAACTTTATTTATAATGTAGACCCTGCATAAGCAAAATATTTGTAACAAATTTTCTTAAAATTACAATGAAATTGTAACAAATAAGTGAAATTATTAGAAATACCTATACAATTGATATAAAGGGGCTTCCATAGCAGTAGTATGAACTTCCATTTTAGCAAGATCTTTTGCTACTTCTTCTTGTGTTTTTTCTAATATTTCATTCTCATCTTTATTTTCAATGATGGTCCTTAAGGTAATATGGCGTTCTTTATCAGAAGGTTTTATTTCAACAAGACCCAAAGTTGTAAAGTCAAATTTAGCTATCACCTCTGTAGGGTTTAGGCAAGGAAAATCCCAGTCAACTTCTCCATCATCTTCTGTGATGTACAAGCCATATTTGTTGACATCTTCTCTATATATTAAAAATATGATATTATTTTAAATCAAATCTTACAAGGAGAGTATACGACATTTGAGTAATGGATTTTCCTGCAACTTTGGGATATGTTTTCTAATGTTAAAATATGAAGGAAGCGGCGTCCGTTCAGCCTAACGCTCGATTTTTCAAAAGTTGTGTTCTTTTATCAAAAATTTAAGAAAAAAACGATTTTTGTTTAGTCACGTATAACTTTTCAACTATTGATGGTACAGTATTTTAACTTCCGGCATTCAAAAGGTGAGATCAAATCCTATCGTTTAAAACAAATTACATCAAAAAATCTTTATTTGTTCAAAAGTTATAGTGAAACAAATAACCATTAAAATAACATAAAAAATCTACTTATATAATTTTAGCCTAATTTTATTGCAAATTTTTATTTAGCTATAACTTTTGAACAAATAAAGATTTTTTGATGTAATTTTTTTTAAACGGTAGGATTTGATCTCACCTTTTGAATGCCGGAAGTTAAAATACTGTACCATCAATAGTTGAAAAGTTATACGTGACTAAACAAAAATCGTTTTTTTCTTAAATTTTTGATAAAAGAACACAACTTTTGAAAAATCGAGCGTTAGGCTGAACGGACGCCGCTTCCTTCATATTTTAACATTAGAAAACATATCCCAAAGTTGCAGGAAAATCCATTATCCAAATGTCGTACACTCTCCTTTTTAGATAAAAATACTTACTGCAGCTGTTGATCGGGATGTGCACAAATGTACTTGTAACATATGAGCCCTATAAATTCTTGTACTTTGGCATTGGCAACAACTGCAACTTGTATTGGATACGATCTTTGGTCTTTTGGAAGCATACACATAAATATTCTGTACTTTCTGATCGGATTTTCGATTTGTGACTGCAGAATAAAAAAAAAGTTTAAAATTAAAAAAAAATGTTTAAATTTCGATTTTATTTTTATGCTTTAGTATAATTATGATACTAACGCTACCATCATATCTTGCATATTCAATGAACGGGTTCTGTGGAAGATCAGGACACTTTTCCAATTGTTCAGATAACATGGAGCGTTTTTTAATACTATTATCATGTTTTCTTAATTCCTTGCATTTAAACAATTCCTGTTGTTCTTCTAAAGATATACTATTTGGATTATACTTCCATTTAATGTGCTTAACTTTGGAAGCTTTTTTCCTTTCTATATCCATTTTTTCTAATCGCTGGGCAGTATTTGTTCTTTGTCTGTGACTGAATTCCATATCTAAATAAATCAACATTTACTAGTTTAATAAATTATATAGTTATAATGGCTCTAGTTAAATAATCAAATTTTTACCCATTTGAATATCATAGGAATCTGCTAAAGCTTCAAGATCTTCTTCGTCGCTTTCTTCAGTTCCTGGGTATGGATATAAAACACCACTATTTTGTAAATCTTTAGGTATATCATCCCTTACCATTACCATTTCACACATGCCTACATATAAGAAATTTATAACTTTATAAAATAGGACAAAACGTTTGAATAAAAAAAAACATTATGAAAAATACCTGTATCATCAGTAGAAATAAAACTATCCCTTATGTGTGAAAGGAGCCAATGAGGATTGTCGTAAAGGGCCATGATTACAGTATAAATAAATTGAAATTACTTTTTTAAATAATCAAGTAACTTGTTAGTAAACAATTGGCCGATGAATCAGCAGCATCTGCAGATGATAAACGCATGATGTACTCGCAATTGTCAACAAAAACATAACCTTTTCATACGAGGAAACAACTTGAAACATTGAAATCAGTTAATTTTACAAAAAATATACAATGCAATGAAAGCGGTGATTTGCGGCATCAATATCTCAAATAAATAGTACATAATTCGAGTATGAAATGCATATAAAATTTAGTAATTTACAAATTCTGGCGATAATAAAACAGAAAAAAGAAATACAGATCAGTTAACATATATAATATATATATATATATATATTTGAGAAAAGATCGGTAGTATAGCGCCATCTTTGCTGGCCGTCTAACACGAAGATATAATTGGTTTCTGCTAGCAAATAGCAATGTGCTAGCTTTTTTCTTTTCATTTGAAATAATAATAAGTATAATCATTCGAAAACATAATTGTATTTATTCAATACAATTATTGAAAAGAATTCTCGTGATATGGTTTTATTCCATCCTATTTTGACTCGGATTTGAATTTACCGCGATTGAGTGATTGGTTACTTTGATTAGATTATCTATTGGAATGGACAGGGTTGTTGGACAAAATGCTCGAGTTCGTGGAGCTCAAAAACAGGCCTTAGAGTGCCTCCAATATGGGACCAACAAGGCAAAGTCTCAACTCTGGTAGCAAGTGTTGTTAAATTGCAAAAATAAGGCACTTTTTTTGGTTTTATTTTTACAGCGTCTCTCTGAAGGGAGATGGACAAAAATCGTCAATGACCGAGTTGTAGATAAATAAATTATCTACAAAATAAGACCAAGTAGATGTCGCTAGGATCAATAGTTAATTTGCAATAAGCCGCCAAAGCGTTAAAAGTGTGTTTTTTTGATTTTTTTGATGTGCTAATATCTCGGAAACAAATTAACTTAGAAGTTTGAAATTTCATGAATTAAGTCCTTATATAAGTACAACATTATGTGCGGAGTTTCAGCGCAATCGAAATATAATTTTTAATGTTATTA
>JAWWEO010000009.1:14581734-14611512 GCA_035582975.1 Ormyrus labotus
CCGATAAAATTTTATCGGATTCTATGAGGTTTCTGCTCCTTTTTATCGGGATTTATGAGGTCTTTGCAATAGGGATAATCCGGACGGACGGACGGACGGACACACGAACTTTAATATAATGTAGACAACAACCCGGAGCATGTAGGACGAGTCAGCCTCAGTTCAAGAACTGGACTCGGGAAGAGAATACTCTCTAAACCTCTAGAGCCTTCAACATTTATTAAAATTCATATTACTTAAAATCTTTTTAAGCTACTCTGTGCAAATTCGGAGTGAGCTTTTACTTTAAATAAATTAAAAGTATAATTTAAACTTAATTTAAAGTTATTTCAATCAACCTGCTCCTTGCGCTTTAGCGCTTAATTGGACGAACGAACCACCATTTAAAATCGGATTAAAAAGAAATAGGCGAGTCGCCTATCTGGATTCCTCTCTTACTCATCGACCCAGCCGAGTCATAACAGCAGCACAACGCAACACGGGCAAACAAACAGCTATATGTAACCTAACCTGTAATAATGCACTTAATGTATAACGTAGGAGTCACTTTTCTCTGTTGCCTTTTTCATCATGTATAGGTCATAGGAGCACGAAAAACATCTGCTTTTGGTAGGCTGCTGCAATTGTCAAGCAAAATTTCTAACCTACTGTTTTTTTACAGATGCACAGTCATCGTCTGTCAGTGTTTCATTTCATTCGCAAATATAAGTGTTTACCTCTATAATTGAAATTCTTAGTGAAATAAGGCTACAACTAAAAATGGTAAGAAATACTTTTTTCATAAGAGGTGTTTTTTAACGAAGAAAAAATATTTAAAAAGGAAAGATTTAAAAGCAATATTTTTAATATTTTAGTTTAGGTTCAATATGTTTCCGGAAATGCCTCGACCTTTCAACACCCAATACAAATGTTTTTCCGTATCCATGTTTCCCGGAAATGAGCGAGAGGATGTTGAGCGCGGTGGAAAAAGTAAATATACTAAAAATTATTTGCTCTTTCTGAAGGTATAAATGATTATTTAAAATGTTTTTTTAGTTATTATGCCACCATCAGCTTTGGATACCCTCACTAGATTAAATGTTGTCTATCCAATGTTATTCAAGTTGACGAATAAGAAAACGAATAGACTAACACACTGTGGTGTTTTAGAATTTGTCGCAGATGAAGGCAAAGTGTACCTTCCTTATTGGGTAAGAAAAACAAAGCTAGGTAAATGTAAAAAATGTTAATTAAACTAATTTTTATAAATATGCTCGTAGATGATGCACAATTTACTTTTACAAGAAGGAGATCTTATAAACGTTGAATGTGTTTCCTTACCTGTTGCAACATACGCTCGTTTTCAGCCACAATCTGAAGACTTTTTAGACATTACAAATCCTAAAGCTGTACTAGAAAATGGATTAAGAAGCTTTGCATGCCTCACTACTGGTGATATTATAGCAATCAAATATAATTCACGCATATATGAAATGTGCGTTCTAGAAACTAAACCAGGTTCAGCTGTTACTATAATCGAATGCGATATGAATGTTGAATTTGCACCACCAGTTGGTTATAAAGAACCAGAAAAACCTCTTGCAAAAGAAGAAAATGTAGTAGATCCTGTAGATTTAATGCCAGAACCAACAGGGTTCGTTGCCTTTAAAGGTCAAGGAATTAGATTAGATGGAAAAAAAAGGAAGGAATCTGCACTAACTGATATTGCAGCAGATAAACCAGTTTATGTTAGAGGAATTCCAGATTATGATTATAAACTAGGAACCTTGAACTTTTTGCGTAACGTTAAACCGATAAACATTAAAGAGGTAATTGGACTTGATATATTTCAGAAACATTGGTTATGCTTGTTGTTTTGATATCACATAATTTTCTTTTATTAGGCAAAGGACCAAGATGAGTTTAAAGCCTTTACTGGAGAAGGATTTTCTTTGCGGAAGTCAAAAAAGTGATCAAAAATATATTTAAAATTTTTTATTAATTTTATTATAAAAAACGAAACAACTTACAAAACTTTGTATGAATCACAGTGTAGTACTAGAATATCAAGCACTGTGCTGCTGTGGTGCAGTAAAAGGTTAAAAACGTGTTTTTTTATCGTGTAAATATAAATATATATACGATTAAGTATAAAAAATATATAAAATTAACTTTTTAAAGTACCTACAGTGGTACTCTACGCATTGGTGATTGTATTTGAATGAATCTCGTCGAATGAGAGAAAAAATATATCACTGAGAATGACTAACATTAAACTTGGCTTTTAATTAAAATTAATCTACTAATGGTCCCCAAAAATGTTTACTAGGTTTTGTTTGATTTTGAGTGAGGAAAAAATCGCGCCCTAATTTTATGAACTCTTTTAAACTGATTTTTCCATCTTCATTTGTATCGATGTAACTAAAGCTGACCACTGCATGCTGTAAAGTAAACAAAATTTGTAAATAAAGAAATCTATTAAAAATCGGGAAATGTTATTAAAAATCAGAAACTTACATCATTGTCTAATCCTAAACACTGGAAAAAAAGTTTGAATTCCTGAACTGAAATTTCGCCGCTTCTGTCTTTATCCACAGCCTGTAAAATGAAATTTTTAATGCATTGATTAAATGTATCGTTACAAAATATTATTTGAAATATATAAGTTTAAAATCAACGTACTTTGAATAAATATGGCAGAAAATGATGTACTTTTTGCCTTAAAGATTTGTCTTCAAGAACATGGTGCATTTCTTGCAAGTATTTTTCCACATCTACAAGGTTGTAAGGACTGATTTCACCCCATTGTTCGATCCACATTTTCTAAAAATTTACGTAAATGTATCAACTGCCTTTCTTTTTGAAACACTAAAAATGAATATGGAAAATTGATTCTTTTTTTAAATAACAGTGAATATTTAAAGTGAAAAATTCCATCCTTGGTTTTGAAATTCTTTTTACTTGCTAAATATCTTTCTTGAGTAATAAAAATAGAGGTAAACGATTTTATTCTAAATTTGATAAAGTTCTGCAACAATTACTTGAGAAAAATGAACCCAAAGGTCTTAAATACAATAAGTTGTCACTAAAAAGTTGTTGGTGAAAATTCATTTTCGGATGCAAAGTATATAATCAACTTTGGGAATAAGAAATTTTAATAAATAGCATATATTTACTTGTAAAACCGCTTGGAACTCGTCCTTCTGCTGGGCTGTGAGATGTCCCAATTTTGCAAACCTTTCGCCCAACAACATAAAATCGTCGTAGCTGAGAACGCCGTCCTTGTTGACGTCCAAGTGACTGTGTAGCGTCCTCATTTTTCGCCTCCAGAAATGTGATTGGGCCTAAGAAAATTTTTAAGTTTTAAATTACAGTCGTGCTATTACCTTTTCTAATTTTTTTTCTGATTTTTGAATCGGTGTCAAGGATCCGTGCGCCCGCGTCATCGTTATTAATGCTGGATCATTATTCTCAATAAAAAAAAAACACCTATGTTACGAGGCCATAAATGTTTCGAACGTTGAACGGAGTCACTGACCTTTGACTTTGCATGATTATCATGTACGAAAGAGAAAGAAAAAATTAAATCAATTCAAATATAATTTTTTTCGTTTTTAATCTTAATTATACGAATTAATACAAGATTAATTTGTGGAAGAACCTCTAGTTAGACTTGCATCTAATATTGGTTGGCTTGCAACAACCATTAGTAATTTAAAATAAAATTTAAAAATTCAAATAGCATTTGCGAAGACCGAATAATCACTTTGACTAATGAAAGAATACATTTTTAAGCGAGAAAATTGAATATTTACCCTGGAGAGCTGCTTGCCGTCAAACTGATCGTCATCGCTGTCGCTGTCGCTGTCAATATCGCTGTCGACTTTACGCTCCAGATCCTGGAGCGAGGCCGATGTTCTCGTGTGATGGACGCTACGTTTGCCGTTACCCATTTGACGAATCCCATACTGAAACAAAAAATAAGTCACTGCTTAATTTTTCTTATCTCGAACTAAAACTGTTGAGCCGCATGCACAGAGAGTGAGAGATTATCAGGCTAGTCAAATAACTCATCGATATCCACATGTGTAGCAAATAAATTTCTCTTAAGAATAATCTGCTCTGACCACGTTTTAAAAGCGTTGTATGGTAAAACATTTAAAAGAATGAGACCGTTTGTTAATTAGCAGTCACACGAAGCGTTTTGCATTAGCATTTGTTTACCTGGAGCGAAGCGCAAGTATGCGGGTCTCGATTTCAAGAGCCGTCTGAACGGTAATTTAAGCTTTATCTTCTTTATTTCTGAAGGGTTTCAAGCTGTTATAAAGTCGAGAAAAACTTGATTACCGTAATAATGAAACCTGCGAGTAAGATAACAAGATAACGTTATTTTGAAAGAAAAATCTCTCTCGGAGCCAAGAAATTTTTATCTAATCATCTATACAGCTATTTTGTAATGACATCAGTTTTTAAAAATGAGACTAGCACGAAAAGTTTCAGAAAGATTCAGGAAACGGTAAGTAATCAAGTCCAGCTGTTTTTCTTTTTTGTTTTTGCACGCGCGGACGGCAAAGGAGCTCTGTTTGAGAAGCCATACGGAACTATATAGACTCTATAGTTTCTGTCGTGGAAACCAAGAGATGCTCTTTTTTAACTATAATTCAAAGATGAATAAATTGGCTAAAATTTCTAATGGCAAGCTCTTAAAATCGAATTAAATTTAATAACAGAAAACAGTCTCGAATCGATATTTTTTTTATTAAACGAACGTAAATTACGCAAAAATTATATAAAAAGAGAAAGGAGCGTTTAACGATGAAGGGAGCCGTTCTCACAATAAGGACAAGCCACGTTGGAATTTAAAGACTTATCAAAATGTTTTCCGATCGAAAACGTACTGCGAGACTGCGTCGCTCTTTCGCAGACTTTCTCTTGGACAAGGTAATAATTAGTACACACGCGTGGATAAAATTAAAACTTACGTTCGGGCAGGGGGCAACAAGTGCAACAACAGTATTGTTCTCCAAAAGGCTGCTGTAAACGACTGGTGCGAGCTTCTTTTCGAAGAGGCCCTTTCCTGCCAATGCCATTCTCATCAAGACCGTAGCCATGGTTATACGATTGATAAATTGTTGAAAATAATATCACTTTGTCGTAGTGCGGTAACGCAACGGTGCAGACTAGTATAATAATTTGCTCGCTGCTGGATGTCGACTGTCTGGAGCGTTGGAGCACGGGCCCCTTTTGTATATGTAGGTATACGTCGAGCGACGCCGGTTCGCTCCCCCACTATGATCCGCGCGCGCACTTGCCGACCGCCCTTTCTTTCTTCACCATGCACGCACACCAATGCGCGTTTCTCGCCCCTCTATGCCTTCGATCTCTCTGGGCTGCATGCCCGACGTGCAGTTTCTCACTGCACTGCATTTTGCTATCGATGTAGCAGTAGTACGCGCTTTGTCGCCAATGATCATTTCTGTTTTGGTCCCATCAGGCATAGCTTTTCACGATACACGTGGCTGCCAGCTCTCGAGCTGAAACGCAGTAGCCGATCTCGGGAGACAAAGAGAGAGCAGGCGTTAGATAGGGACGCGACTCCATAATAACGTGATTCCAGGCACGTTCTTCCATTTTCGACGTTTAGAAGCGAAAGACGCTTATCGCTGCTACATGATCGCCCAGCGGAAATCATAGCCATTAGCATTCACATTGAAATTACGTCAAACTTGCCTCTGATTTAGGCTTCTATTCATTATTCATTCTCAATGGAAATATAAATGATTCTAATTATTCGCAGTTTAATTTATTTAAAAATATATTTTTCGAAAGAAAAGTTAATAATATACCCAATTTTCCCATCAAAAGTTTCATTTTCAATGTTGTGCCTAGACTTTTTTTCAAACTTAATGATACGCGGCTTTTAACTTGCCGGTTTATACAAAAAACTTGAACGTCTTTTGAAGACGTGACTATAAAGATTCTTTACAATTGTATACATACAGTAAGCACACTTGTTATTTACAAGTTTTTGAATAGTGGTAGTGGCTGTTCCGATAAGATTAGTGCGAAGACACGATCCTGTAAAAAGAGAGCCCCGTGCATCTATACACGTTCATCGAAATTATAAAATCAAAGTGACCTCATTTCGGAATGTTTATTGTACTCGTACAGATTCTCTTCGCGCTCACTCTCTCATTTCACAAGGTGATAATACTTTATGCGCTGTAACTTTTTGCGAGTCTCGCGATAGATTCTAGATATAGTTTTGTACAAAACAACCGAGCGATAAGAATTTCTGAAAGCAAAAGTCTTTAAATTTAGTGGGAAATTTGTACAGGAATATTATTTGAACATTATGTTGTATGCACACCTACACTCGTAGAATGATAATGTGCAAAAATAATGTATGTTTCTCTCTGCTCTCTGTTTATGCCAATTTTTCGAGGTGAACGAATCGGTACCGAAGTAGGAAAAGTCTATCAACTGCTTAAAGTTAATTATTTTAAATGCAGTTTTTGTTGAATGACTGAAAATGTAGGTTTGCAGCAGAATAAAAAATTTGAAATGTTAGATCACCTAACGCTGGATTATTAAATTTGTGTTAAAATTAATAATAGTAAAACTAACTTGTTTAATACTATTAATATGCGATGTATTCACATTCGATAATCAAACAATTGTTCAAAACAAATCGTATTTTATGAGTATATTGGATACACGTTTTTGAATTTAAAGTATTTAAAGAAACTTTTGAATAATTCGATGGCGTGAGACAACTTTATCTTGATTACTTATTAATACAGCGCGAACATTTATTAATTTGCGAGTATTTAATTTTTTAAAAACAGTATAGGAATTGATGGTAATTTTATGGATGGATCTTTTAAAAATACATAAAATGAATATTTAACATCAAAGTAGCACCAAAAGAAATAAATTTCTACGTCTGTCTAAAATCGGCAAATTAATCAGTTACAAAAACAATGAATATACTGCAGATTTCGTTTAACTCTTTTTTAGAAACATTGGAAAGTCTTAATTTAAATATAAAAAGTATAATTGAAAACATAAAAATTCATGATGAAAATAATTAGTGCACAATTTGGAAACTATAATAATTAAAATGTTTATGTTTATTAGGTTTTATAAAAAGGTATTTGTAAATTTTTTTTATAAACTTTTTTTACGTTTCATATTTAATTGACTTTAAATTAAAATTCTTGTATCTATTTGAAACCTTAATTAAAATTAGCAAACTCTAGTTGTAAACACTGAATTTGACAAACATAATTTAGCTAATATATGTATTAATAATTTAATATAGAATTTTTGAAAAATTTTAAATTGAAATAAGTATTGAAAATAAAATAAATCCAATAGGTAATTAAATGAAAATATTGCAAGGTACTTGGACAAAAAAAAAATTTAACATTGAACATTGAGATGCACGTGTTGAAAAGTCTTTAACTTAATATATACCAACAAAAAGTATTTAATAAACATTAAGGTCATAATTAAAAAGCTTTTGAATTTCATTCATAAATTTGTTTTATTAAATAAAAAGTTGCACTTGATTAGATTTTCAAAGCGTATTTTCTTGGTGGGAATATAGACTTCTTTCTAATTTCCTTCAAGGTTTTTCTACTAGCCTGGTATGGTGTGAGTTTTCTGCGAATAGCTCTAGTTTTCTTGGGCCTTAAATCTAAAGGCTTGTATTTTGCATTTTTGTACAAAAGTCGAAGGTTCTCCTTTTGTTTCTGATGCATAATGATATATACCCTGGCGATAGCTTTACGCACCACTCGTCTAAAATATAAAAGATTTTTGGGTTTTTAAAGCACTTAAAACTTAAGGATCAAAATAATTTGCATGCTACTTACATTTTGGAAAGCTTTGAAGCTGCTCCTCCAGTGACTTTGGCTACTCGTAAGCTAGTAAGCTCAGTCTTGAGCTCTTCCAGCTGCTTGAGCAGCTCCTTTTTATCCTTCGTTCTCAGATCCGAACACTTAACTTTACCCTAAAACATACAACAGAAACATTAACATAACCAGAAAATGTTTTCATTTTTTTTAATTTTAAGCAAGAAAATATGATATTGAAAATAGATTAAAAATCTCTGTGAAATTTAAGAAATACAAAAGAATTATCTGGTTTCCCAGAATGAAAATTAAAAACATGAAAAGTAAAAACAAAATCGGTGAACAGGCGGCACACATCTTTTGTATTTGTAGTCAACATTGTTACAGCAATGTTTATAACTAAAAATATGTCTAAGAAGCTTGGTAACTAATTTTGCGCCCAATCGCTTAATATTTTCATTATATTAACCGATGTTTAATAAAAAAACGGATTTTCTAAAAACTTTATTCACTAACCATCTTGCTTGATTTCGGGTAGAAAAGAGAAAGAAGAGGGGAGAAGAAATGAAACGGCAAACCACAGAACCGAATCGCTAAGATCCTAGGAACGTTGTCGAATTGGAATGACAATCAATTTTAAGTCAAATGTCCAAAAAGATTTGACTCACGTATTTAGGAGCGGTAAATTTAAAATTTATTACTTATATTGTGTGTTTGGATAGGTTAATAATTTTTCAAAGTGAATCAATTACTTTGAAAATGTCTCGAGTTAATGCGTCTAATGTTAATTTGAAAAAATATATTTTTTTATTGATTGATCATATTTTGATTTTAAAAATTGTTTTATGGTATTTAATAGAGTCTAAAATTGCATTTTTAATCAACTGATTGAAATAGATTCTTGATTAAAAAAATGAAATATGCCAAGAAAACGCCACCTTGACGATGAAAAAAGTTTATTTGTAACAACTTGTAAAAGTACCCTGTCGCTATACTGACAAAAGCACGCTAGCAGATCAGCTGTATAAGCATATATATATATATATATATAATATGTGCAATCTAGTACTCGGCAAATCGGCGTCCGCTCGACACAGGCATATAAATTCGTAATAAAAATCCGTGGGTGTGTGCAGAGTTGACAGACACGAAGCTGCATGTGCGTTCAAGTGTGTCAGGCAAGTACTGTCGCGCGCGCGCGACAGAGAGAGAAAGAGCATAACAACTGTGAACTGTAACAAATGGATTGCTTTAAACAGCAGCCACAGATACAGGCAGGATTGCTGAGGAAAAAGAAGTAATAATAACATTCATCGTTTGTCGTTTGTGCATGGTTACAGTCTGCGCATGAATCTGTGCAAGTAGATGTCACGTAAAAATCTCATTGTTCTTGCCTAGTTATATATAGATTTTCTTGGAGGAAACCAGCTAGAGAAGAAGGAAAATCCTCCTGCATCGCACCATACTCCCCCGCGAAGTATACGGCAACGACAAAGGTGTAGTAGTCTCGATGCCGCCTCTCCTTTGCGTGCTGCTCGACGAACATCATCGCAGGATCACGTGCGGAAACGAGTCTGCATGTGAAAGACGGCTGCAATGATGCTCTGAAACGATTACTTACTCGAGATTCCAAAAGCAATTTTTCTGGTAAGTCGTTTTTACATCTTGCATTACACTGAATGGCTTGCAGAGACAATATACAGAAAAAGAGGAAAAAAGTAGGCGGTTTATTATTATGTATATAGACACGTAACTATATACTTGTGTTGACGAAAAAGTCTCTTTCGCGATACGTTTTGTATTCGAATGGGATGGGCGATTGTGCACAAAAATGTAAAAAAAAACAAGATTTGCTCTCCAAGTACGTAAGAGACATTTTTCACTTTTTATACTCTTTTCTTGTCTCTCCCTATTTCTGTTGAGGTTTAATCAAGTGATTTAGTGCTTTCATACAAATAAATTGTTGGTTCCTTCATGGTCAAGTTTAAAAACTAATAATTTACACGACTGACTTACATAACGAGTTCTCTTTATGTTTTTTCCAATTTCTGTGTTTTGTTTCTACTTGTATCTTATCTGGAGTAAGCTCTGCGCCGTTGATTCCATTGAGTAGTCGTCGATAAATTCTCATAAACTTTTAACTTTAATACTAGGTTTCGTAATGGAGGATAGTATGAGCGTGAAATCTACGGAATCAGTGGCGACCAGTGACGAATATGAATTTGTAAGTGAAAAGGGTACCATCAAACAGTCACAATCATTGCTGGAATCACCAATGTTAAAGATTGCTAATAATGGTAATTTAGAAGATCTTCAAAATAATTTACAGGAGGTAAGCCATTGTATCTTTTTAAACTATCAGTAGTATAATTGTAAGTTGAAATTATTTTTTAGGTTCTTTCAGAAGAAACAAAAATGGATGAAAATGGAGATATTAAAATAATATCAAGCGATATATCTAATATCCAAAGGACAAAAACAATTGGACAAAGTAAATTTTATGATGTTACTTCGTGTTTGGCAACGCCAGAAAAACAAGATGAGATGAAACCAGATGACTATATAGAAGAAGGTGATTTTTATTTACTTGTAAACAATTGAATTTTATAAAGTCATTTGACAAATTTCTATCTATAGTTTTAGAATTGGCCATTTTATCAGATGAGCAACAAGAGTATACAAAATTTGATGCTGTCACTTATCTTGGAGCAGCTAATATAGATGCCCCAAAATCTGAAGTAGAAATTCAAAGAAATATGCAAATATTGGCAGAACATTCTTCTGTTCCAATGAAAGTATCTATTTCAGTACCAAGCTGCTCTCAAGGAAGCGTTATGTGAGTTTAAAAAATTTCTAAAAGTTGTTGAATTTTATTTTATTCATTATTTAATTATAATTATTGCAGCGTTTATGATTCCGCAAATCAACAACCTATCAAGAGTTACGAAGTACAGAGAATCTTATTTTATGCTAGAGGTGAAAGTACAGGGCCTTGCGCAGCATGTTTTGCTTTCACCTGGTCTCACGGAGACACACAAGAATCTGCTATCTTTCAGTGTCTCGTTTTTCGTTGCGATATACCAGAAGCTGTAAGTTTAATTTTACGAAATATAGAGATAAGTTGACTTGTAATTGATGAACCAATATTTTGCAGGTAAGACAGGTGTCATCTTGTTTTGCAAAGGCTTTTCAGAGGTTTCCTCGATCAATGACTAATTCTTTAACAGGCAGTGATTTTAATAATGGCTTCAATCCTACTAGTGACAAAGTCAACTCTAGAGTGTTTATTTTTGAAGTTACTATGGAGATTAAAGAAGAGGATGGAAAAGGTGCTTGTAACACAGTTCCCAAAGATAGAAATTGTTTCAAGCTGCGAAGCAATATTCCAAAACTTGTATGTTTAAGCATACAACAAGTTAAAGAAGGTGGTATTACATTGGAAATAGAGAGGTGCTTTGGAGTTTTGGTTAGTCCTGGTCGGAACGTTAAGCACAGTGACATGAGATTATTGGAAATGGTTAATAAAAAAATTTTTGAATTTTGGAAAATGTATTACGAAATGATAATGCTTTTATATTTTACAGCAAATAAACACTTTGCCGTTGGTAAGCGACAAACAAATTTATAATGTTTCTGGAAAGTGGGATCCAGCTGATCCTGCCCTAGAAACTTTAAACAATGAAACACCGCGCGAGGGAAAAATTTTCATGACAGTTGCAGTAGATTTAGTCATTCGAGGTATAAGAGAACCAGTAAGATTTGTTATTGAAACGTCCGTTAAAGTTTATCCTCAAAATGAAAGATTCTGGTATTTAAATAAAAGAAATCTTGTGCAACAGTTTTTCCTTAATTCTAAAGAGGTACTGGTGACAAAACGGTGCAAAATTTTTTTTTTAAAGGTTTTTTTCACTTTAACATAATTATTTTGCAGATAATATTAAACGAGGGAAACGAAGTTCATTACGAAGTGCAAAGTATTGAAACTTCTGGTGAATTGGATAGGAACAGATTAAATTTAGCTTTAAATTTGGCTTCTTTGATAAGGTCACCCTCTTTAACTAGTATTGATACTCTTACTCCTAAAGAAGATTTTGATTCAGGTGTGTAAAATTTACTCGACCTATAATGTTTTTACGTGCCATACATGACGTAAATGTTTTAATTTTAGACGGTGATGAACCAATGTTGAGTGGAACCGGTGAAGTTTCAAAAGATTGTTCAGCCGATGAACTTGCTAGCTGGGCTGAAGTATTGGATAGTTGGCAAATTAACGAACAGCGTCCAAAGCTTCTCGTCAAATTAACTAAGCAGGGTATACCAGAGGCTCTTAGAGGGGAAGTATGGCAAAGACTTAGCAACTGTGATAACTCTCAAGAAATGATGGACAGATATCGAATGCTCATTACAAAAGTAAATGAATTTAGAATTATTTAGTATTATTAATTAACTTTAATTTTAATTTACTTTAATCGATAATTTATTTTCAAAGGAAAGCAGTTGCGAAGGAGTTATTTTACGGGACATTAATAGGACGTTCCCTGCTCACGATTTCTTCAAAGAGACTGGTGGTCTTGGTCAAGATTCATTATATAGGATAAGTAAAGCGTATGCAGTTTATGACGAAGAGATTGGTTACTGTCAAGGTCTTAGTTTTCTAGTCGCAAGTTTACTTTTGCACGTACGTGATTGAAATTTTTTCTAGTGTTTTTCACTTGTAGAAGAGATTTTTTACAAATGAAGACATTTTCCTTGAATTTTTAGATGCCGGAAGAGCAAGCATTTTGTGTTTTGGTGAAATTAATGTACGATTATGGTTTAAGAGATTTGTACAAAGATAGATTCGATAATCTTCACATGAGGTTTTATCAATTGAACCGTCTGATGGAGGTTATTAAATGACTTTTTTTTTTAATATTATCTTTTAAAAAAAAAGTTTACTAATTTTCACATTTTTTTTTTACGAATTTTAGGATCAGTTGCCAGAACTTTATAAGCATTTCTGTGATCGTGGTATTGAAACGCACATGTTCGCTGCACAATGGTTTCTTACATTATTTACCGCGAGGTTCCCGCTGTATCTTGTCTTTCACATATTGGACGTCTTTTTGTTGCAAGGGCTGGATACTTTATTCCAAGTTGCTCTCGCTCTTTTAATGGTAACTATACAGTACGGTTGATGCCAATTTTTTTTATCAATTTTACTAACAACTTGTCGCTATTGTTGTAGTTGTGCAAAAAAGAATTATTACTATTGGACTTTGAAAGCACTCTAAAGTACTTTCGAGTATATTTGCCAAAACGATGTCGTAGTGAAGAGGTCTCACGTTACGTTATGAAGCTTGCCTGTTCGATTACGTTAAAGAAATTAAAGAAATATGAGGCCGAATTCTTGACACTGAAAGGTAATTTTATCTTCTACGTCTAATTTAGATTTTTATATCACAACTAGAAATGAGAAATACCTGCAAAATTTTCACTCTACATTCCTATTCAAAATATCGTCAAGTGTAACGTAATTAATTTTGTTGCTTTTATTTGACCACTAATCCAAGTGGGGCAGCCTTTTTTATGTATTGTATTATAATGTTGGAAGCATGCTATTTGGTTATTTATTTTTTATTAACGAAAACATGTAATGGAGAATGAGCCACGTAACAAAGTTGAGAAAAATGCTGTGTTACATGTAAGACTTTTGTGTTGAATAATTATACCTAGGTGCTTTATTTGTTGAAGCTATGAAAAATAATTGCAACAATGTCTAAAAGCTAAAAACTGTAGAAATTTTCTCAATGAAAAAAAAAAAGACACTTTTCTAAGTGGCATAGCTAGTTTTTCGATTTTCCACCATGTAACCTTAATTTTAAGTTGCGCATAAAGGAAAAAGGATTATTTGGTTTATGGTTCAGCATGAGTAGCATTGTGTTGTGTAATAACCCTTGAAAAAACGATTGTAGCTGTAGAGATTTTGTTAAAAGTATTTGCATCCGTTCTCTCTCGGAATAAGGCGTTTGTAGATTAACCAGCTTGATTCCCGCTCGATAAAAGTAGTAACACCGGCTTTTGGTCGACGTTCGTATTTTTGATTTAGAGACTAAGGTGTCAATTTTATTTTTTTTTTCGTGCATATACATGATAGATGTTTATCAAAAAAGAAAATTAGCGAAAAGCCATTATCGTGATTATATACATCCATTTATAAGTGTCTCTGTATTATTTATTTTATCCGGAGCAATATCGTGAGCATTTTCCTCACACAGATGGAGCGAAAAATATGCTTATATATTTTGCAGAGCACGATTCCGGAAGCGGCAAGAGGAAAGCAGGACTGGCCGTTAAAAAGCGCTTAGCAAAAATCGAAAAGTACGGCAGTAGGCTAAACGAGTACATAAACAAAAGCTTCGCCCTAGTCGAGTTTCCTCTTCAAAATTTTGAAGAGCTGCAATTCTTTCAGTGACCAAGTCTATTTCGCCTATTGAGTTGAGTCTTTCTTTCGTTTTCTCTCTCGCTCTCTATTTGTAATTACCGCTCTCTCTCTCTCTCTCTCTCTATCTATTTACTACTGTAGACGCGACGCAGTTTGACTCTTTGATTGTATTTATTTATTTATTATTTATTTATAAGCACATGAAATTGAATACGTTTATAAACACAGAATATCTATTATATTTCGAGAGAAGGATCCGATGCGAAAGCGTTTAGTATTTGTGACCAGTCAGCATTATCGGCCCTGCATAGTTGCATATAGTAGCTGGAATTAACGAGTTGCTTTGAGCTAAATACACTTTGTTGTTTCAATAGGAAAATAAAAATGTCAAGTAAAATCAATAGTACATACTGATCGATGATGCGCGCTGAGGCTGAAAGAGAGAACAAATTATTTGTTATGTGTACTACGTCTACTTGTACATGTGTTTTTTTTTTAAGTTGTTTTTTTTTATTTTTTTTTTTTTTTAAATTGTTGGCAATAAACGACCCCTTGAACATGTTTTAGTTTTAATTTTGTTTCCCCCTAATTTCCTAAATCCAGTCAATCACTTTTCAGCCTATTGCTTTGGGACTACTTGATTTTTTTTCTTTTATCATTTTTGTACCGCTGCATCTTAAATTCTGTGTAGTTACTAACTGCATCTGCAGTGTGCGATGTTTACTAAATCTGGAAAATTTAGAATATTTCGAGTGTAATTTACGGTAAAGGCTGCTGCGAGCAGTGCGTACATATTTTTACGAAAATATTTATAACAGGAAAAGAACAGATCGAGCGCTATCGCTCTTTGAACTGGTGCCAGCTGTTATTTGTCGCGATAAAAAAAGGCGTACTCGCGCGTGCAATGAGCGGGCACGCGATAAGATTGAATTAAAAGTGAGCATCCTCGAAAAAGCGGGGACCGATGAGGCAATCCTCGATTCCTCAGCAGGTAAAGGATTGCGCTGCTCTAGACCGAAGCACAGAGCAGTAATTACGTAGCGCAGGTTTCGCGCGGCGCAGTGATCGCTCGGCGTGCGCACTCGCAGCATCAATGGCCAAGAGATTCTCGATCAGTAAGCGGATCTACGACGATATCGATCGACCATCATTCTATTTTCTTGCATTTTTTTAGTCTACTAGTGACGCGCATGCGCATATTGGTCCGTGGTTTATTGGGTGGTTTGTTACTGTGCTGTCCGTCAACGGTGAACCTGTAACCAATCTACCTTTTTTACGAATAAATAAAGAAAATGACGCGTCCTGCTCTTTGAAAAGTGCATCCTGTGCTGCTTTTAAGTAGTCGAGCCTCGTCTCGATGCGTCATTTGCTTCGTATTTAATGATTGCAGCGATACGCGCTTTCGAAATTGTTTTCCGACAATTATTTTCTCAAGGTCAAGTTGCCTTTGTCGAATTTTCGATTTCGGTTTAACTTGTATTCTAACCTAAAATTAATTTGAACAGTTAAGCATCTGGCGCTTCCAGAGTCGTAAATAGTTGTACCGATTCGTCCTGCTTGAACTAACAGAAGGCGTGCGTGGGTGATTTTGAATGAACAAAAATTAACAGTAGCGCTCGATCCCAACACTGATAAACTACACTCACCGAGCACTCGCTTACGAGAAGAGGACTTACAGACCGGCCGTTGAACGGCGGTCGCCTGTTTCTGTTTTTATTTTTCGGGTGCAGAGGCGCAGGAAAATGCGGACGAGTACAGCAACGAGGTGGAGCAGTTGCGGAGCGCGGTGGCGCGCACCGACGAGGAGAAGCAGCGGCTCGAGGCCGAGCTCGTCCAGATCAAGGAGATGCTGCAGCGCGAGGTCACCAGAGCTGATGCCGAAAGTCGGCGCAATGCTGTCATCATTGCCGAGTACAAACAGATCTGCCAGAGACTCGAAGACGACTACAATACTGCCAAGGCCTCCTTGAACGAGTTGCGCGTAAGCTTGTTGATGTAATATTTTGTTGAATGTAAACCCTCTACTCTGCACCTATCTTTTCAGGCAAAGATATCGAAATGCGACAAGTGCTCCGCTGATGTGACCGACTCGAGCAGTACAGGCTCGAACGTGCTCTCGCATCCTCTGGAAAATCGTGTCGACCCGATTTTAAGTAGAGCTCAGGAACGAGTGCGAGAGCTTGAATTGGAACTTGCGCAAACGAAGCTGGCACACGTAGAAGCCGAGTGCCGAAATCAAGTAAGTAATTGTCCAAGATGATTGGTGAACGACAACGAGGTATCTAAATCTCTCTCATTCGCCTAGGATCTAACGCATCAATTGCACGCAACGGCATCCGAGCTTCAGGCAGCGCGCAACAGCTGGCCCTGGTTAAGCAGGACTCTGTCGAGTATCAAAGAGGCAGCCAACAAGCGCGAAATGATGTCTGCCGGCGAGGGTGGAGTCGGCAGTATTCTGAGACGCGACAGTGCTCCTGGTGGTCGGATATGGTCGGGCCCAGCCGAGCCCTCAAAGCTCGCCCAAACAGCTGGTAGCCGCATCGTTTCAAACTCGTCTGCATCATCTTCCTCGTCATCCTCCTCTATGAGACACTAGTCAGTGCAAGGTCACTATTTAGCTCGATGCAACTGACTGCAATCGGATTTAAGTGGACCAGCCACCACTTGCACTTGATACCTAATTTTCAATCAGGCTAAAAGACTATATTTTCTAAAGCGTACTACTCGGATTCTAGATATTTGATCGCATTTAGTTGTGATGTAGCAGTACTGCGGTATATACTCAAAGATTCGGCATGAAAGATAATGACTGCAAAGTACTTTGAGTTTTATCTTGCACAAGCACTCGAGCGTGGATTCAAGTTGAATGCTTGAGAAAAAAACAAATGAAAGAAGGAAAGTAACTGAAATGTTTCGTCGACGAGTCATTGTCTTTATTAGCCAAAAATTAATTATTTTTCACGTTTTTAGAAAAATAACGCGCGATAACTTAAAAAAAATCACTTGATATTTGTAATTTAAAAATATTTTGTTTCTTATTATTGAAAAATTTATCGGCAAGATATGATTAATTTGCATTAAACTTTATATGAAATATTAACGATTGCAAACTTTTGCTTAATTGTAGGGTTTAAACGTAATTAATTTGTAATTTATGTATTTTATGTTGAAAACTTGATTGAAATTTTGCAAGTTTTATTCAATCTTTTGCTCATTAAAATTTTCTATCTAGCCAAATATGCCACAAACTAATGGTACTATAAAAAATAATATAATATCAAAGCGTTCACATATTCATCTCTCAATGGTGTATATGTCTAAATAGAAAAGTAAACGATGAGGAATGAGATTTGAACAGAGTGATGTTGGAAAAAGATGGCAAATTATACAATAGTTTAAAAATGCGGCTTCATTTGTAACAGTTGAATTCGTCCGATTATCATTCCGATAACCCCATTTCGTATATAGATGAGAAATTGAAAAAGTGCGTATTCAATGTTGTAACATTCCAAATGCAAAATATTAGCAAACTGTAAGGTAGAAATAACTTGCTCATGTATTGCGTATGTATGATTGGTATGAAAACTTTGCTTTTTTTTTAACAATATTTTCTATTATTCTTAATAATACTTTGAGTAACTATGACACAAAAATTCAAGTATTTTGGGTTAACTAATAGATGTATATTTTTCATGATTAAAAAAGGAAAAAGAAACAAAGGGACAAAAAATAAATTTAAAGAAATTTAAAACTCATTTAATCTGCGTCGTAAAAAAATGTCTTTACAACCTCGCTAAATATGATTTTTTTTTACTCGACAGAAATTGTGAAATCTCACAAGTACCATTAAAACTTGGGCTATTTAATTTTGTCAATTAGTCAATAGTCTTACTTTTCTGTAGATAATAGGTACGTAAAATCGTTAAAGAAAATCGCGTTATTAAAATCAGATTGGAAATTATATTTTGTGCCATAATTCTCATTCAGTTTTCATAAAGATATCAAAGATTGTTGTTAAATTGATCCAGATAACGAAAGGTTTTTTTTATGACTAAAATAGCGCTTGCGTTTATTTAATTGTAGGTACTAATTGTAAGCATTGTTACAGTAGGCACATAAACAAATGATTCTATAAACGTATGTAAATATTGAGGAAATCATTGTGTATTGGAAACAAAAGTCGAAATAATAAAAAAATCTTATTGTACGTGTTTCTTGTCCTGAAATGAGGAATCACTCTTAATTATCATTTTATTATTGTTTTTATTTTTGAAAACTAGGTGATATTTTTTGCATTAAAGCCTAATCAATCAATTCTTTACTACTTTATTTGGCTAAGTTTACATTCTCTTTTTTAAGATGAAATGATATGTTACATCAGTCTCTGACAAAGTATTTGTAATAGTTTAGTTATAAATTTAATTTTTACTTAATTTGTACAAAGTTTAACTGTACAAAACATTATCATACAAGCTTAAATTTTGTATGTAACACTAGGATAGACTATCATATTTTGTAGAAAAATAACTTAAAATTTATCTATTTATTTAAATGTAGAAAAAAAAAATGTCGATGGTTGAAAATTCAAAAGAAAACTTTGATTTGTCAAGTATCGATATGTGGGTTGCGCACGATACTACCATTAACGATGGATATAATATATATTTTTAAATAATACTAATAAAATGAAGAAAGAATATTAAAAGTTTCAAGTGCGAAAGAAAACGTAACGATCGTTGGTACAGTCAAAAAAAATAATTGTTTCCTACTTAAATGAACGTTTTTCTTTGTTTCAATGTTTCGTTGAAACAATTATATTGATTAAAATAATCAAAATTCGAAGCTATGAACACATTTGACTGGTTTGTTTAAAAGTATCTTTCAAAGAATTTGTTTTTAACTTGACAAAAGATAGACTTACAAGTACCTGTTGCAACGTATAGAACATTTTTAGAGTTTATGGAATATCACATAGACCGCTATCACTATTTTTTGTTTACTGGGCTAAAAGAGTTGACTGCCAAGTACTTGTGTGCGCATTTTAGTTGGCATTATAAATGCTAAAGAAAAATTGATCCTCAAATCGAAGACCTTTTTTGTGCTTTTCATCAGTTTGTTGAGGAAATTGAAAAATGCAAAGCAATTTTTTTTCCATGAAAAGTATTTCGTCTGCTATTCACCTGATAAAAAAAGAAAAATTTTTAAAAATGGAATAAACGAAAATGCTTGTAATGAATTTGAAGCACATTTACCGAGATTCTCATTTGGGGGTCCAAGTATTGGTAAATTGATTGCAACGCCATCAGCATCGAATCTTTGCAGCATTCTTAGTAACCACATTGGAAAACCGTTTCGAACAACATAAATGTCATTTTCATTTTCAATGTCATTCTCCAATACGTTTATTAGTGGCCTCAAGTCATTAATATGCTGATTAGCTTGAGCTTCTACATTATTTCCTTCGCCATCTAAATTGTTATTAGCAAGATCCCTATTTTCTACTTGCGCCATGTCAAAAATGCCGATTCTTGGAGCATCAGCAATACTGGGCGACTCAGCAGTCGAGTCTGAGTCAGATGTTTGATCATGCGCTATACTGGACAAATCGTACTCAGGAGAAAGATCAGGTGGAGAATTGGAATTGGGATATCCCGAGTCCATAATTTCCGGAGAGCAGCTATTTGGCAGACTTTCTGGGGAAGCGGGAGATATTCTTTCCGACTTTGTTTCCATTTGACCATTACTTTGCGGCGTTGATTTATTTTTCAAAGTTTTTGGGATTGTACCAGTAAAGTTTGTTAGCTTTTCTGGACTTTTATCGGTATTTATCCTTCTGAAAAAGTAATTATTATTGATAATTTAAAGAAAATGTAAGTTGTAAACACCATTTTGAATATTACCTGGGATTACTTTCACATATCACAGATTCGTTGGAACGTGCAGTTGAATTATCAAATTTATCGTCATTTTCTTTAATAACTTTTTCATGACTATTGGAATGAAAATTGTAGAGATGAGTAGATTGTTTAGCGATTTTTCTTTTCATGCAAAGAAATGAGGATGAAAGATGCGGAGAACTTGTATATTTTGGCTCTTGAAAAGTATTTTCGTCAAAATTATTTGATGCACAATTGAGTTTTAATTTTTTATTATTTGTACATTCAAAAGAGCTGGTAATGGTCGATTCCAAAGATGGATCTGTCATGTCCTCTAAATGTTGAACTTGACTTGATATCGAAGGTTCTAGGAACATGCTGCAAATACTTGTAGATTCGCTGAAAGAAATATTTATCGAATCTAAATTATCGAAAGAGGTATTTATTTCTATTATATTATTGTCTCTATTTGCTTGAGATTTTTGAGCAGTTTCAGAATTTTCCGAGTCTCTTGTTTCGGAAAAACTGGAAAGAAGTATAGATTCATCCACTGTCGAATTAGCTAGCTCGGTTGATCGGCTTTCCGTTACTATATCATCCAGACATATTTGTTCTGGATAGATGGAAGAAGTACTGTCTTGTATTTCCCCGTGAAAAATAGACGCTTCCTCGGCGTAATTTTCAGCGTGCGTTAAAGGTAAAATAATGTGCGGATCGTTATCCCAATTTTCTTGATCTAATACGTCTGTATCATCTACTAGGTTATTACGATTAAAATAATCGTCAGGAGGTCCAGGTTCATCCTCCCAGTCTTGATATCCAGGAATATCGTTATCCAAAAACTCATCTTCCACTATACTTTGATCAGAATATTCATCATCTGGCTGTGGAAGCACCACTACTGATCCCTCTTGTCGATCAATAATAGTCCACTCGGCATTTTGTAATATTTCTTTTAATTCGTCTATCGAACGGTAATAATTGTTCATAAAATTTAAAAGCTTTTGCAGTGCAATTTCCTGTACTGAT
Organism: Ormyrus labotus; assembly: GCA_035582975.1. Lineage (NCBI taxonomy): Eukaryota > Metazoa > Arthropoda > Insecta > Hymenoptera > Ormyridae > Ormyrus > Ormyrus labotus. The sequence continues at coordinate 14,602,902 of JAWWEO010000009.1, forward strand.
TCTTGCTCATTGTAGGTCGAAAAATTTGTGATGTAATAAACAGCATCGTCGAGTATTTTTTCTTCGTCGGAGCGATTGTCGATTTCGTACGGATATTCGTATTCAACGATTGTTTGATAAAGACCTTGAAAGCTGGGTACTTTTTCTGGTTTTAAATCGAAATTTTTATGGAAGACGGCCATTTGCGAACAAGCTCCAAAGTTTTCAGTTCCTGGTGGTCCATTGCCTATTCCATGAAAGGTTACTAGATATTCTGGATATCTGGATACAATATTGTGCGCCCTGCAAAATGTAAGATTTTCTCGATGATGCTTAACAAAGATGATTAATAATTTAATTGTATTTATAAATTTACCAATCCTGAAACTGTTGCCTGGTCCACTCGAATTTGTGATCAGGATGCCTAAATCCTTTCATGTTGCCAAAAAGTACATTAAAGTCTGCATTCGGTGTGGTTACTACAGCTACTTTTGGTCTAATAAAACCAAAAATATTAAATGGAAATTGAGTTAAAGTTTCTGGATAAAGATGCTCGATCCTGTAGGGATTGATAAAATGGAATGAACATTTTGAAATGGAAAATGGTAAAGGTACAAGAAAGAATAGGTCTTACAGTTCTATGCAGACAACAGCATCGCAGTTTTCCAACATTTTATCCTGTTGCGTTACACTACCCTCGACTACTCGGAAAACTAAGGGAGCAGATCTTCTATGAAGGTAATCAACGTGTAAAGGCTTTGTCTTGTCTTTGTACATTTCCAAGGTAATTTTATCAATGTCAACAAACAATGCTTCTTCTACTCCAACCATTTTTTTAAGATACAAGCAAAACCCAAGCTCGGAGCACCCAAAATCAACAATCTATAAAAGGTTATCAAAGTTGAAATTGTATTTTCGAAACGGTAAATTAATAAAACATAAGAAAAAAAAAAAGTACCTTTTTGAGTTTGGCTCCATATCTTGTGTCAGTCAATACTGCCTCGACCGCTTGGTATCTTTGAATATAAGCAGGTGGTGAAAATTTAATGCTCTTTTTCGATTCTTCATCAAGATTATCGATCATTGGTCTTTGGACATGTTGAGTCTGAGTCATGGTCTCTTTATTTTCATTAGCTTGGCCGCCGTCGTTGTTGTCGTAAAAGTAGCGATGAAAAACGAACTTGCCGAGAAGGTAGAATGCATGCATTAGCACGATGATCATATCGTTGAATCCTTGATGTAAATGTTGTCTCGATCCCTATAGGTTGCTTTTGTTGTTGCCAGAGGAAAATGATTTAGGCATCACAATGAGATGCAACATTTACTTGGCCTTTGGAGATTGAGTAATGGTGGAAGAGAGCTTGTTTGCGCCTTATCGCAGGCATTGTAATACAAAACTATTCACTCGAAGAATCTGCGTTGCTCCACTGAATTGTACCTAGATTATACATAGCTATATGCACGTGTACCGGTGTCGGCGCACGCGCGCGCATTTTTCTTTGCGCACGCGCGCCCTTCTTTTATTCTCGTTTGTTTTAGAGCAATAAGGTTAATTAAAAAACAATGATTATTATTAAATTGTGAAAAACAAGAGAAAATAAACAGCAAATGATTGTTGGAAAATAATTTTAAATTAATTGATTTAAAATTTTGTAGGAAAAGAAGCTGCTCTTTTGACAATAATGTAATGTATTATATATATTATAATTGAGGAGTGGAGAGAGAATAATAATGATTAGATTTCAAATGACAGATAGATGTATATATTTATTTTTAACAAATGCGCTTTCTCAATTATTTGATTAAAAAATAACTAGAATAAATATTTAACGGCATCTAACGTAGATAAATTCATAGTGCTTAATCAAATACTTTAGCTTTTTAATGCGCGCACGCGATCGAATGTACAGAGTTCGAATCGGAGTCGATGGTATTTTGCAATACAAAATAGTTGCATGTATGCACATTGATGGTTGACCTGGTAACCGCAAAGATGAAACACATTATCAGTATATTGATCTAGTGAATAATACGCAACGTTACACATTTGTGATTTTATTTTTTCAATAGTCTATATAGCTGATTCATTTATATGCTACGGGTACGGTTCCGGCCTACTCTTGGAGTTGGGCGTTTTACTATAATTAATGAGTAACTTTTAGTTTAAAACTATTATATTGAGTATATGAGATAATTTGCAATCGAACGAGTTGTTTGGTTATTATATATAGAAAAGAAAGATCACAGCATAGTTTGAGAAGTTTGTCAGTACGGTGTAGAGAAGATCCTAAATGTACAACGGAGCTAATTTTCTTACATGTGCTCAAAGTCTTGAGGTTGATGAGAGAGTTTGTCGTTTGTGTGTGTTGTCGCTTCGAGCAGATGGCGTCTTTTGTGTATAATAAACAGTCGTTATTATATATAAGTTTGAGAAAAAAAAAATTATAAGTCTCGTGGCACACGCACTCTGCAGATTAATCTTTGGGAAATAACGAAGCGCAGGCCTTTAGAGCGCGTACTGGACTTGCTTTCAGCTTTTCCAGTGTCAGCCTGCGATGTTGTGCTGGCCTGCCTCTGCAATCAGAAAAGCGCCAGAGAGACGCAAAGTGTTAGTAAGCTCGCCGTAGACTTGCCTCGAGCGGAAAGTTGCTTACTTGTCCGGAGTCATTCAACAGTGCTCGTTGGCTAGTCCATTGTTTTATAATGCTTTCAATCATTTTAGTCTGTGTCTAGTCTCTAATGACAAAGTTCAATGTACCTCATCAAGACTCCCAAATTCAGCTCTTTGAATGACTCTGTTCAATCTTGGGCTTTTAAATCTCGTTAGCAAAAGTATAGTATAATATAAAAAAGTTTGAGCAATCATTTCAGTGCACGCCCCAATTATTAACGCGCACTTGCCTTGTGTGTATATAATATAATTATGAGTCGCGAAGTTGAAAATTCTCGAGTAATTTGGGAGCAGGCTTCATGAGGCTTACACTATAAGACAATTCCCAACGAGCGATGGTAATACATGGGCATTATCTAACGAGATTTAACCGCAATTACGGCATTTTTCGTGATTGCATTCGGCAGTGCATTACATGAACTCTGTACACTAAATAGGCTCAATGCAGTTTATGAATGCATTGCTTCAGTTGGTCATCAGTTTGTCAATGATTGGTGTAGAAAAACACAAAACTTGTAATCTATATTTGATAAAAAATCCTATAACTAGTATATGTATATAATGTGTATCGTACAATATCCATTGGAGAAAGTTGATGATTTTATTAAAATTTGGCCCCTTTTTTGGATCCGCCATACAATAAATGCCTGCACTGGACGACGCATCGCTGCTGGCGTGTTGCGTGAAAGCGTTTAAAATGCTAATTCTATCGAGTCGTGCGATTTTTTTCTCAAATCTAATGATGGAGAACTGAGTCAAAAATAGAAAGTATATTTAAAGTATAGGTGCGTGCATTTTCGTGTTTATACATGTAATCGTTTTGTTGAATTTGATTTTCGCGAGCAGTGTTTAAAGATATATATAATATACTATAGGCAGTAAATGGAGAGACAATGAACCCACGTCACGGGATCGGCGAGTCGAACGAAACTAGGTCCCCAGAGTTTTTGTACTAGGCGTTTTGTAAAGGAATATCGACTGTAGAGCGATCGGTCGTCGTCACAGAGATGTCGGGGGCGAGAGCGCGTTACAAGTACGACTCTGAAAATTCAAAATCAGAACCGGAAGCTCTAGAGGATCTCGTATGAAGAGAAATACCCCCACCGATTGCGCTGTCGGAAGTTGCCTCGCCGGTGACAAAGTCCGCGACGATCAGCGAGTCCTTGGGGATGCTGCCTTGACCGCTGCCCCCGCCGCGGGTACCGCCCTTGGAGGCATCGAGTTCGGCGAGTTGTGCCTTGACCGCTCGGATCTTGTCCTCTTTCTGTTTGCAAGAGAATAAAATTTTCATTTTTTAATCATTTTTTAAACGATGCCAAGCAATGGAGATTGACTTACGGCTGCTATGAGCCTCTGAAGTTCGTCGTTCTCCGTGAGCAGCTTCTGATAGCGCTCCTCCTCCTCCTTGGACATGCCGACGTCGGGATTGTACTTGGATTCAGCTTTATCCTTTGGGTGGCGAATGACTTCGATGACTTTTGGTACGAAGATGAGCGCCATGCTCAGCAAGCAGCAGAAGATGATTGCCAGCGAGACGAAGACGAAAGTAGCATCCTGCTGGCTAGCTATGACCATGGTTACCGGCGCGGTGATTAAGCAAAGCACCACGACATTGTAGATGGACATACCGACGTAGCGGGAGTCGTTGATCTGCTTAACTTTAATACTGCGCGTCTCGTACGCCAGAAAGAGCCCGAAAACTAGTACCACGCCCTTGTAACCGTACATGAGTCCTGCGTTCAATTGATGGGGCGGTCAAATGACTTATCGAAAGTGGTCGCACAGTGGGCGCGGGGCATATACGTACCGAGCCAGATGCTGTTGTGTATGCTTTCGCAGTGTTCGAGTTCTGGTCTTATTCTGGCATCGTCGTCTCCGTGCGTAGATGCCTCGAGAGGAAAGACCTGGATCGTGCGTTGGAGCGGATCCAAGCCTTGCCAGGCGCCTAAAATGATGATGTCGATTGCCAGGAGGGCACTAACCATTGTGTACAATTTCCAGGGCTGAACCTTTTTCTGTATAGAAGAATTTTTTTGCTTCGCCATGAAGAGCTACGGAAGAATATGTTTTACATGTAGGTACTTGATATGCTATAATTGAGATGTATAATAATAAAACCTTTGCGTGGTCGGCTTTGGTTTTTGTGTTTAATCTATGGACTCGCCAGACTTTGCTGAACATGGCCCCGAAAGCCAAGGTGAAACCTGTTGACAGCATCCATGACCTTGCTTGGCAGATTCTTGGATATTCCCAGGGCTCGATGAAGCGGCCGTCGATACCCAGCAGGAATACCGATATAAAACAGGCTATGCAACCTACTAGCATTATCGTATTGCATACTGGATGGGAAGAAATGATGACTCTGAGAAATGTTGGAAATTGGCAGATGTTAATAATGAATAATGAATAATTGGTCGGATTATTTATCGTCACCTCCTATGTCTGTTCCAGACATTGAAGATTATCAGCATTAGAGCAATGAGGATGCCCACGGACGATATTGTACACATGGTGATAAAGAGCGGCAACGAGACAGTTCTGAGCAGGTTTTTGACAATCGTTCTGTCTTGCGGAACTTTGCCACCTATCCACTTTTCCATGTTTCGCCAAGTAAGATTATCCATTTGCGTGTCGTAGTAGCCCAATTTGACGTATTTCCCATCAATTACCTGCTCGATCTGTGTTAAGGCAATGCGATCACCTTGCGAGCTAAAGGCGACGTAGCCCTGTAGATGAATGTAATTAAGCGATCGATATCTATCTGTCTGCGATATAAGAATTTCGTACTAACCGACACACCGATGAACTGGGTAGAATTGATGGCTGAGTAGATCTCGTCTGCTGTTTCTTTGTCGTTGTAAGTAAAGTTTTTTAGACTTTTTCCTTGCTTGCTGAGTTTTTCCATCGTCTTGTTGAAGGCTAAATTAAATGAAAATGAAATGTTTAATAGTTTTTTCAGCTGTATTGTATAATAACTTACCAAGAGCAACGGACCAAACAGCATCGTAAGCCAAGGGTGCTTCTTGATACCCTTCTGGATATCTTTTATTGTCGATATCGTAACCGTCCTTTTTGAGGACTTGATTTAGCCTCTGCCTAAAATCCTCAGACGTCATACCGCTGATGGTCGTGTCGTTATTCTGATTCCACATGAGTGCTTCGGTTGTCAAGTGACCTTCGGCGGCTTGGCGCATTTGCTCCTTGGTGCAGCTAATGCCTTCCTTGTCGAGGTTCACTTGGAACCAATTGTCTTCGTACCAGCCGATGAAAAACCATACGTACGACTTGCCGTATAAGCCGTTTTGATAAATCTCGCAGAGAACTCGACGTGCCGCGACAACGTAGAAAAGGCCGACGATAATTCGAGCATCTTGGCGACGAAGATTGCGGACCGCGTCCGATGGATCCGAGAGGAAACTTTGACGAGTTACTATCTCGATACCAGCTTCTTTACAACGAGCTTCCAAGTCTTGGACAGTCTTGACGGAATTTTTTATTTAATTCAAACAATTTGGAAAAAGTATTGGCTGTAAATTATACTCACGGAAATAAAGACTTCTTCGGCTTGCTGTAAAATAGCTACTCGAGACCAACCAAATTTTTGTAGTAATTTTATTCTGGTTGGGTTGTGTACAGTTGCAGATGGATGTGTCCTAAAGAGCGTTGGAAAACGATTGCGGTCTGATAATGCAGGGGAGGAAGCTCCATAACAGAGCTGCATTAACGGTAAAGATTTGAATAATTATCTAAAATAATGTTGGAAAAAAGTTTGAAAAAACCAGCTCACCACTACTAAATTCCACATTTTTGCAGCTTCAGCAACGGTTGTGCAAACTGTGCTGCATCCAGCGAGAAGCATTAGTTTTTGAGGCGGATTATAAAGTAAATTGTACATGACGGATGCTCCCAGGCCTGGCTCGCACTGCATTTCATAATTGTAACAATATTTTCATTAAGTGCTATAATTTTTTAACATTAAAGTGCCTTACCTCGCTATCGTTGGAATGCAGTTTCAAGGTAAAGCCCGGTAGTAAATTCTTTTCTTTATTGACATCCGCCAAGGCAAGGTTGGCAGCAGGCATGCATGCCTATTGAGAAAATAATTGACGGTTCAATAATAATTGGTATAGTTTGAGTAAATGAAGTGACTACCTGTCCTCCTTGCCAACCACCTTCTCCAGCAATCGGGAAGATTCCTCCAATGTGTAAAACATTATCCTCCTTGTTGGATGAGCTAAATTCCACTGCAATCCCAAGAAGGATGATAAATGTCGCGAATGAAATGATTCGAGACATGATTATATTTTAAAGGAAGGTCATGGTGAGTTTGGAAAACAGGAGGAGAAGGTTGTGCGCTTGAAACGACGAAGCATCCACTCTGGTTATAGAAACGAATAAGCGATCGAAGCTTTAGACGAGCGAACGATGTCTACCGGAGCTGTAGATTCGACGCGCGCGCACAAGGGAGGCTTTTCGATCAATAGGAGCAGCTTTGCGTGCCGCACAGCTTGCAAGCAAATCTCGAACCGAGCATACTCGCACGCTTCCCTCCACGTGCACCACCTTTTCAATTAATTCGAAATCATTTGTTGGATAATGGAAAAGACATTTTCACATGTCATTTCAAGTATAATTTGTAAAATTTTATAAATTATTTTATTGCTATAAGATTGGTTCATAAATGTTGGACTGCATTTTTCCAACTTGATTATATCGTAAAATCATGAAATTTATTTTTGCCCGGATGACACGTCGTTACTAATTTGGTAATTAATAATTATGCTTGAAAGTGTTAAAGTCACGGGGCGAATTGTGTTTTCGGGAAAGAATATGAAAAAAAAAAAAAAAAAAAGAATACAAAACGAGATAAAGATTGATGGAAAACAAATTAAGTAATTCAGCATCAAGTTCTTAACTAAAAAGCTTAAAAAACAACGAAATTTTAAAAGTTGATATTTCCTTAAGAGCTTAAGGTATTGTGACTAATAAGTTATAATTAAATCGAGGGATGCTCGTATAGAAGTTATGACAAATGTATACCTGATACTTGTGTTATTCCGAATTCGAAAAAGCGAATTGTAAAACGAAATGCTAATTTTCCGCTTGAAACGGAATATTTTCGCTCGTCTCCAGTCAGAGATCGATAACTCTTGTGAAAACGCAGCCACAAAAACCGAGCCCGCGACACTCACATACACGTGCCAGTATCCTCTCGTGCAACGTTTCAAAACACTACGCGCTCTCTCTCTCTCTCTGTTTCTCTATATTAATAACGCCAGGCGGCGATTGGAGACAAGGCCGATGGTGCCTTTGACACTTAAACGTTAAATCTGCTAAGTAGCGGAAAATTTATACATTCAACTTAACGTGCGATAAAATTGCGCGCTGTCCGTGTGTCCCACGTAACGTTTGACGAGGCTCGATCGCCTGCATTCTTTCTCGCTTTTCGCCAGGGCCGCCGTTTTTTGCATTCGCGCCGATTTGCCAGCTCAACGACAGGGGTTGAGAGCCGAGTGCAGAGGGAGAAAGCCATTTTCGCCTCGAGAAGTTTACTCGGGGCGCTTTTGCCCGCCGCGGATGCTGCTGTATCCTTGAGAGCCGAGGACAAGAATCTTTGCGCGCGTGCAGATGCGGCTTCGTGTGTGACATTTTTTTCGATCTCTGCCACCCCTCGTTGTATATTGTGTACCCGTTACGGATGGACGGGTTTTGTGTGTATGAGTCTGTTTTTTTTTGCGCGATTGTCAGCTGGTGTTTTTATAATGCCCGTTTTGCGTATTTACACGTCTGCTCTCTTAAGAGCGCACTATAACTGTTACACATTGATAATGCAAGATACACAAAGATAAGAATGTAGCCCAGCGATAAACTGACTCGAATTTGATGCTGCGTGAATTCGTCTGCTTTGGAAGTTGTCGGTTCGCTTACTACTGCAGAAATGCTATGCGACAGTAACTTGAA
>JAWWEO010000009.1:14611612-14668437 GCA_035582975.1 Ormyrus labotus
CGGTCAACCTTGCCGAGTAACGATAGCGCAGAGGGCGCTTTAACAAAATACGCGCAGCAGTCGCGTTCTCTCAACACGACCTTTCTCTATTTTCAGCGAGAAAGTAACGATCACAGCTCTCGCATTACCCGAATAGATTTTTTGCTCGCGAAATTTCGATGAACCAGATATACATGTACGCGCGAACAGTAAACACGCCGCAAGGACGATCGAGCAGATATTACTTACGTGCTCGTAAAACTTTTTTTAAATATATAATTCTACATAAAAAAAAAAAAAAAACAAACGAGCCGAGAATTCAGGACCGCATTCCCCGATGCTACATAACATACACGCCGTCGATAATTCGCTCGATAAGCCCGCGCTCGTTCTCGCGGCAGAATTACGCCACACGCGCGCGCAACAGATCGCGGCGGGATCCCCCTTTTTTCCGCTCTACAACGTTCGGGGCACAGAGCGCGCGCGCGCGCGCTTACGGAGGTAACGGCCCGATGCGGAAGCGGCGGAAACCATGGCGACCGTCTGCCCGGAAACTCGCAACTTCCCCTCCCCCCCCTCGTACACCCACCTGTGTGCCGCCGCCGCCGCCGCCGCGAGCCGCTCGTTGTGCGCTGCTCACGAGCCAATTGTCGGGCCTGGGTTTTATTCTCTCCGAGCTCGGGAGAGAGCCCCGGCTTTAATTAAACATCCGAGGATCGGCGCTTCCCCGGCGGCAGGGACGGCGGCTTTTCGTTGTTGGTCTTTTAGCTCGTCGCGATTCAGCGACGGCTTTTGGCGGAATTTCGAGAGGAGAGCCTCGACGCTTTATCGAGCGGTCGTTGAGTTTCGCGTTACAGGGACACAGCGTGCAGTGCGCGCAGTTTCTATTACCCGCGCTTGACCCATTTTTCTTTTTTTTTTCTTTTTTTTAAAGCTCAATCGATCAAAGAGCGAAACGTTCGCTTTTATTGGGGAATCAAATTTTTTATCGCGTTGTGGGTATATCGTTTATTGAATATTTTTTAGCGACGGAGGCCCCTGGTGAATTGCGCGTGGCTTAAAGAGGCAGTAATAAATAGATTGACTTACGTAAACGCCATTGTCAATCGGCGAGTGAGACGATTCCCAGATTTTTCGCGATATACCGGCATGGGAAGTAATTCAGGAAGTTTTATATCAATTGTGTTGCCGACGAAACTTTTTCCCAGATTTGAGAAAACTCGCGGGGGCAAAAACCGTAATTTAAAAAAAAGTTTATTGTAACAGCCCGCGATTGCGCAACAGCTTGGCGCTCAATTAAAAACTTTATTTACCGCGTCGAATTATACTCGGTTTACGTTATTTCGTTGCAGCTCTCCCGTCACACACGACGTAATTACAACCTCGGCGGCGAACGCCTTAATCAATTGCCACCGCATTTGCATCAAAGCGCGATAGATCATTTCTCCCTTCGAACGTAAAGATCATCCGCACGTGAAATTAAAATAAATCGCAGCCGCGTCGAAAAGCCGCGAGATTCGAGCATCGCGGCGCGGACTTCGGTGCAAACGAAGCTGTACTAACGGAAATACCTTCCCACGGAAAATTCCTGTTCGCACCGGCTGCTTCTCTCGCGAAGACAGAGAATTTCCGTTAGATCCGCGATCACTCAAGTGATCTATTCGAACGTAACCGGCTAATCGGCTTTGCTCGGAAAAAATTTTTACCGCGCGCAGCCGCATCGACGATGTGTGCGAAAATTTCCGTACCCTCCCCCCCCGGAGTCCTCACTTCCGTTAGAAGGCTCTCCGCCGTGAGCTCCCAAGCTTGAATGATCATCGATAATTATTCTCCCGAGATTCTCGTTAATAATGCCAATCGAAGCTATATCGCGCGACACCGAGGAAATGGATGGACCGCCGGTCTCGCGGAAAAAGTCGCGCGTAAAAATGTTAATAAGCCTACAGTTTATTATACAATATTGATTTTATGATTGATCGCTTCGCGCTAAGCCCCGGTTAGATGTATATGCACGTTCCATTAATTACGGGCCTAGGAGGAGCGATAAGTCACGAATTTTAATAGAGCACAAGTGACGAAGCAGCCGGTGTCTCCCGTTTCGAAACAAAACAAGAGCGAAACTTCCTCGTCGTGCTGCGTTTTTGCGCAGTCGTCGTCGTTGTCGTCGCGCGGAAGGGGTCAGGCCGAGACCGAAGACCGGGGGACTCGGCGAACGGCGGGGAAAAGTTTTCAGGGGCATTATTATTGTTCCGTGCACCACTTTTTGTATATATATGTATAAACTGCCTGGCAGATCTTTCGGCGCGGTGCTGCTTTTGAAAAGAGCCGAGCTGTCGGAGTTTTTCCGCGCGCAGTTTCGTCCCAGTTGCACTTTCGCAACTGACGCGGCCTCGTTGGGGGAAAAATCCGGCATTGTCTCGGTTCGGAATCGCAATTATGGCCGGGCTATTTTTAGATTTTCGGAGGCTCTGATTAAATTTTCTCCGCGAGAGTGTCGCCGCCTTCCCTCGTTTGCGCTCGAATCGTTTCCGTCGCTGCTGATGTAATAATCCAAAGCGAGCCTACGTCCGTTGCACGTCGTATTACGGAGTTCTTTCGTTGACTTATTCATTGAAATAATAATTCAGTTGTTCCGTCGTACAGAAACGCCTGATGGGGTTGTTTCTGCTGGCGACGTGCCTGCTGAATGAGTTACGCGTCATAGTTGCCTTAGTTACCGAAATTTCAAAACATTCTCAAATAAAATCTAATTCCTAATAATTATCCTTAACCATCTTTTATTAACCCCTCAACCTTTGTTCCCTCGAACGAGAAAGATAACAAACTCCGATATCCCCTGCAATTTTCCCAAAGAAAGCAAGGAGACCGCTAATAGACAATCTAAAAACCTCCCCGGCAAAGAAAAATAATCTCCCAGAGTGAAATATGATAATTTAACTGCGTTGCGCCCCGGGACAGTCGGCTCGGCGATTCGCCCCCTTCCCCGCAAACATTTACCGGCGCATGAAATGTTTACTCGTACCGACCGTTAAGCTCGCCAGCCGGTCCCTCCCGCGTCCGTCGGACTGAATTTATATCCTCTCGGCTTATTACGCAAAACAGCTCCGTTTAGAAGAGGAAAGCGCGGCGCCCTTTCGAATCGGGAGCGTTACTTTTTGCCGCGGCGGAATTCCGATCGTCGCGCTTAGGCGGATAGTGCAAGTATAATTGTGCGGGATGATTCACGTCTCTCTCTGAGTCAGAAAATACCGAATCCGATTCGTCGAGCGATATTGCGAAATCAATTTCTCGGCGCCGACGCCGCCGCCGCCGATGGTATTGTGCGTTTGCACGCGAACCTCGTTTGCATGGCTCGCACGACGCGGAAACGATCGACGCGCGCGACGACTTTTGTCTCGCCGTTCGGTTTTCGAATTACGCCTGGAAGCTCTCGATGAATTTCGCGTGTTTGCGTAATTTGTTTGTGTACCCTGCAGGTGGACTGGCGATGCTTCGGTGGTGCGGTTTTATCGCGGTAACTTTTTTTTTTCTTTTTATGCTTGCGTAATTATTTTAATAGCCTTTGTTTTTCTTACTATGGTATAAAAGGGTTATTAAACATTTACTACCGGGTCGCATCAGGAATTTTCAATCAGCCCTGTGCTCTTATTTTCCATCTATTATTTATCGTTGAAACCCATCTTAATCCAGCACTTTAGTCAACTAAATTCGCTAAACAAAACCTTCCATTCTTCGAAAAAAAAAAAAAAAAAACTGCTGCGCTCCCGCAAAGGATAACAAGTCCCTCCGTTTACCCTCGAAACGCGACAAAAAGCTCGAAAGCTTTCGAGAATCGATCGGTAACACGCAATAACGAAATAAACGCCGCCCGCGCGTCAAAGCACCGGGGGAAGGGGGGTGGGGTGTAAAGCCAGTTTACGCCGGTAGTTCGAGCGCATTTAGATCGAATGTACACTCGCGCGCGTGTAAACAGGTCGGGAGTACGATTTTAATAGCGCGCTTTGCTCCTTCGACGTTACGTCGGTGATAAGCGGACCCGGGAGAGATTATAAACGAACGCGCCGTTGCATCTTGAGCCCGTGATCTCGAACCTGCGGCTAATTTACCCGTCGACGATGACGACGCGGCTGTTCCAGGGAAGTGGACGGATGTCTTTTTTGCACGGTGTTAAAAGCAATCGTACTGATTAACATGTGCGGGGGGCGATTTATTTGCGTCTTGGTAAATTAGCAGTTTTTTTGCGGTTGGGCTTTTTACGTTATACGGAGATGTGTATATGCGTTCAAAAAAACGGCCGACGTGGAACATGCGCATGAATATGCCGCATTGAATTTATACGTCGCTGATTGAGAGGTAGATATTTGTACAAAGGATGCACGTGAGGTAGAATACGAATGCAGATTCTTTGATGTCGCGCACGACGCAAATGAAGTTTCGGAAATGTTGACTCGAGTTCGTGTATTTTATTTCCTTTTACGTTAATAATAATTTATCGATCTCTGACGGGGCTCGATTGAAACTATAATCAGTTTATTAAAGGCAACTCTTTCAAGAACGTCATCGAGAGTTATCGAGTTTCGTTATTTACCATCGTTAATAATCGTAATTGGTCCTTCGAAATACAAACTCCAAATAAAACTTTCAACGACTCGGACGCGAATTTACCGGCAAATTCGTCGTCTAAAATCCCCTTACCCAGCTTATGCAAAGCAAGTCTAGTCCCCCTAACACCCCACTTTACACCCTCGTCGCCTCAGTTTTTACGGCGCCCTATAAAAAAAAAGAGAGTCCGTCCGACCAACCCGAGCGGCGACTCCGCGAATTTACAGCCGCTACTCGGGCAAACGAGGCATCGATCTACCTCAACAGCTGGACATTGATTTACTCGCCTAGCCATCGGGATGCTTAATTAAACGCCCCGCATAATCGCCAGGCCCCAAAAGCCGTCGCTCTCGTTTCTCCAGGAAATCGCGTGCCGATCCAGATTATATCGTCTCCCCCTCCCTTTTTTTCCGACTTTTTGCACGCGCGCGCGCGCGCGTGCGAATCACCCGGGGAGGATGTATGTATGTCCTCCTCCCCGCGCGCTTGGGCAAAGTGCAGGTTGCCACGGCAGCGCGCCTGCATGCGCGCCGAGCCGAGTCACGCGCGCGCCCCGAGAGCCCGAGACGACGACCGCCAGTTGCAGCCGGACCGCCGCGCGCACCTCGGCGCCGAGCGCGCGCGAGCACACCTCCGAGAGGTGAGCGAACGCGGGGGCGGCCGAAGACGGGACGCGGAGATCGGTTCGGTGTTTTGTGCGAGCGGGGATGGATGGGTCGAGTGGCGGGCTCTCCTTTTGCTTTTGGCCGATCGTTTGAAAATTGATTTGATACTGCTCGCGGGTTTTTGAGGAGTTTCGATGGGGAATCGGAGGCTATAGGAAAGTTGTGTGTTAGTGGCAGAAGTTGTTGAATTGCATTGTTGTCGTGTTGAATTGTATTTTTTTTTTAATTACTTAAACTTTCATTTGTGTATTTATACATTTTTGTTATTGCCAATTTTTAAAAGGAAAACAATTTTTCCATTAACAAAGCTGTAAATTATTGATTTGATGTACGTTTGCGTTTTATAAAAGAAAGACAAACATGGGTATTTTCAGAATTAAAAGTACGTCCGCACTGACATTAATCAATAACGTAAACCAGTTACCGCTCGTTTTATATTCAATTTAAATCTTTAAATAATTAAATCGTAAAGTATTATTTTTATAATTCATGCAAAAATAATTTAATCTCCGATTATCAACGAAGCTTCATCGCCCAATAACGAATACAATTCAATTCGCGCACTTCTCCGACCGGACAATCGACTCAGCCGCGCGTTGCGTAAGAACCACAGCAAATGAAAAGATCGAAACCCAGAGTAATGTTCAATCGGCCGATAGCAAACGATAAGCCAACCATTAGAGCCGAACTCGATACGTCGCGTATGAGAAAAAAAAAAAAAAAATTGTTAAAAATCGACAGATCGTCCGCTTGGAGGAAAAGAGCCGCCGACCGTATAAGAGAGGAGGCTCTCTCTTTTTTATTTTTTGCGCGCGTGACAGGAAACTGGCCGGAAGGCAAAGGCCCTCTCTCTCTCTCACCGGGGGAGATAAAACGGCGAGAACATCTGCGAGCAAAACTTTGTGTGTGTTTGGCTGCGAGAGCTTTGGCAGCTTGGCAGCCTAAAAGGATTTTGCGGCTTCGGACGCCCAGCTATTTGCATAGAGACGCGGACGCTCGCAGGCAGATGAGTGACTCTTCCTCTTTCTCTCTCTGTGTTCTCTCTCTCTCTCTCTCTGTGTGCACGCTTTTTCGCACCGTCAAACTTGGAGCAAAGGCACCAGTAGCATATACGTACGATTTTCGATTCTTCCTCTCGCGATAAATCAGCTCTTGCGCAACGGGGGAAATATTAGAAAGTCGAAGGCGTCAATCGGCGATATTAAAGTACAGCCGATCGCTTTATCACTCGGACTCTCGGCGACTCGTTAGCGGAGAGGCCCCGGATAATAATATTCAGGAGTCCGCCGAGAGCTGCTACTGGTACCTTTTACTCCTCGAGCACCGAAAGCTTCGGGGGCCCGACCGTAAATATATATAACGTGCATTTCTGCCTCTCTGCCGAGGAAGGAAAGTCTGGGTACGGTCGCGGCCTTAGAACGAGAGGACCGTTTTTCCACAGTATATACCTGCACCTTTTTTCTCTCGCTGCCTTGGTCGGAGCGCTCCGACGAATTTTCCCTCTTCTATCCGTACGGAAGGCTCTTTGGCACGGATAGAACGATGTATATATACGTATATAACCTGTTGTTGCGCCGCTGCACGAGGCTCTCGCTTTCCACGGCTGATTTTCGATCGCAATTTGCATGAAGCTCGAAGCGTTCCGGCACCAGCTGGACGGTTCGTTCCGTCGAACTATTTTCAATTCCGAGGCTGGGAGAGTCGCGCGAGGAGACTATATCCGATCGGCGTTCAGGGGAGAAATGCTCTCGGGATCGAGATTCCCGATCGCAGAGGTTTACGGGGTCAGAGGTAACGCGCGTAACAATTGGCTTTTTGCTGCTGCAGCTACTCTTTTTGCTCCCTGCCGGCGGACGCTTCGCCGACAAAAATTGACCGACGGACGTATGATTGTTCCAGTGATTGGCACGGAAGTCGTATCAATTTATTGTTTTTATTCGTTTATTAGCCGTGTCCCGTCTGCGCACCCCGTGCACGCGGTCTCTTTCTCTCGTCACATTTTGTTCGCACCGTTTTTCTACATCAATTGTGTGTCTCGTCCTCGCTTACTTACGTCACTGATTCGACTGTCGCTTTTGTTGCACCGACCAGCCGAGCCTTTCCAGTTTTTTTTCTGCCTTTTTTTTACACTGCTTTTTCGTTCGCGTGCGTCTAACTTTCAGCGCGCACCGCAGTAGCCTCATCTGGGGTATATCAACTAAAGAACCTGAAAAAAAGAAAAAGCAAAATCTCCCGAAAAAGTCATTAAAACTTTTCCGGCTACAAACGTTAAAAGAGCAAAAGCTCTGGCAGAACGCGCGAATAAAGCAGAGAGCCCGAGTTTTAGCTTCTCTGCGTCAACTCCCACAAAGCAATGCCGCGCTTGTATGCACCGTCGAAAGAAAGAGCCAAGTTCTCTTCGCGTACACGCAGCCTCGCGCTGCACACACCCGCTCTTAACGGAGAGAGAACCGCTCGGGCCCTGTTACCGGCGGGCAAAAACCGCCGCCGCTCGCAGGCTGCGCACGGCGCACACGCCACCGTGCACCGATAACCGAAAGCGCATAAAAAGGAAAGTCCGGCGCGTGGAGTTTTGCGAAAACAGCAACCGGACGCTCGCGGGCGCGCTATGTAGGCCAGCGGCGGCTCGGTCTCTCCTTGCGCTCTCGTACGCACACCCGTATTATACATATAAACTAATCCCCTCTATTTTTTTTTCCAGCTTCGACGAGTCCTCGATGGAGAGCTGCTCGCTCACGACCGCGGCCACGACGACGACGACGACGACGACGCTGCAGGAGGACCATCACCATCATCGGGTCGGAGGCGGCAGGGACAGCTGCGAGAGCTGCGAGAGCTACGAGAGCCGGGAGAGCGCCGCCAGGGACGCCGTGGGAGGAGCGCACCAGGAGGTGACCAGCCTCGAGGAGGCCAAGAGCGTCATCGCCGCGCTCAGGGCCAGGCAGCGGGCCCAGGCGCATCAGATGCTCGCTTGGAGGAGGACGCTCAAGTTGCAGGTTGGACGTTGTACTCTTTGGTTTTTTTTTTTTTAAGGGTTAACGAACCGGCATTTTCGAAGGATCTTGTCATTTTTTTCTGGAAAGAGGATTAAGCGGAAGGCTTTTGAGCGATACGATATTTTGCGTCGATTAAAACTTGCCGACGTCATTTGATAAAAATGTACGGTGAATATACGTTTTTGCTTCTGCAACATTTTTGTGCAATTGCATCGCATGAAGAATTTTACAAACGATTCTTGAAAATATGACCAGTCAAAAGGGACATTTTACATTGAAACGACATTTTGCCATCGTTACGCCGAGAGCCTCAATCAAGCCTTTATCTCTAATGCACCGGATTTTCAAGGAAAAAATGATCAAGCACCCGTCGCGCGTATAAAAAAATTCATTTGAAACGCATTTTTTAAACGGCCCGACAGAAGCATATATGTCTCTCGCGGCGAACCCATTTGGCTCGAAACACCTTTAAAAAATTCCCGCTGTAATATCGAATTATCGATATGTGTCCCCGCGATAACGCGCATTTGCATTATCGACGTTTTCATTTGCCGGCGCGCGTGACGCAAATCCTCGTAAAGCGACAGCGCGAAGGAGGGCGCAGAAAAAAAAAGAGTGCCGTTTTCCATTCTTGTCATTCCGAAATCGACCCGGAATGCCATTGAATTTTTAAAGCATTTAAAATTCTGTCACGTTCTAATATTCGGAAAATGGGATCTGAATTTAAGTGGTGCTATTTTCACTCTCCGCGTGTATGTGTATATATATGTATATATAGTCTCGGTGAAAATTTCGCTGCGCCAGGAATTTAGAGAGAGAGAGAGAGAGAGAGAGCGCAAGTGGACACGTGCAGGAGCCGCTTCGAGTTCGTAGCTTATATAGTTGCGTTTCTGGAATATCTGCTTTTTTTTCCCTCCGGAGAGCTCCGGGAATTATCTAAATTTGCCGCCTTGGACTAAAACTGTTTTTGGAAAGTGAAAAGTGGTACGGCTTCAATTAATTCGAATAAAATTACAATCATCTTAAATGGAACAGCGAGTTAATAGAAATTGGTCGTTAAAGCCGCGTTAAGTGATATGCTTTTAAAATACTTTCCGTCACTTTAAATTCGATCAAATAAAAAGGAGCTGCTTTGCAAATTTCGATCGAAAATTTATACTTCAAGTGCCTCGCCGTTTTATCGATGACCGATAACTTTATAGTTCATGTTGATGTTTATATTCGAAGCTTAAGTGCTTGTAGTTTCGACGGAATGGCTCTCGAAGGTATTTTATGTCTCAATCACGCGAAGATTGCTGTATTTTTTATTCAATAGCATTGATTGTAGGGCAAGCACAGGGAAAAGAAATAAAAAATTAATTTCGAAAGCTAACCTCCTAAACTCAAGATCTCCTGCATAATAAAGTACTAATTTGAATAATTACCCTAAATATCATCCTCGTGTCGCTCGCAAAAGCAAATTCACAAAAATCAATCCTCCGAAAAAACGTTTTACACTCCATTACCTGCAACAGTAAATTCACGGAGTCGGCCGCCGTTATCTCCTCGTCTCAGAAAAATAAACACTCCGAAAAGAGTAGTATTTCCGAAGCGAGCAGCCCTAAAAACGTCGAGTCTCGCAGGTCGAAGTTTCGCCGGTCGTTCTTAACTGCACAAATCCCTCATAATCCCGGCGCGGCTTAGTCCGTTTTTTTTTTTGCTCCCAGCCTTCGTAACAAATGGGACGTAAGAAAACTGCCGGCTGACTAGATGTTAATCGGCTTTCTAGTATAGCCACTCCCGGAACATCTACTATTAGGCCGACTCTTTAGAATTGTTAGGTACGCGGATTTGCGAAGCGCCGAGAACTGCCGGAATAAAGTAGATTAGTCGGAGATTCATGAGAGAAGGAAACTAGTGAGATAATTTTTATTACGTTATATTACGGTAACAGACTTGCCGTGTGCCAAAAAATTACTAAACTTTTTAGTAAAATTTGCCAAACGTTTTGTGAAATTTACAATTTTTTGGCTTAACGGCAAGTCTGTTACCGCTTTACTAAAAGTACAGTAATTTTTCCTGAACTTTTCTCTCCGCGTAAAAACTTGAAATAGCAGACTAGTATACGTCAACTACATATCCAATTAAAATCCAAGCCATCGAAAACCTCCTCAACCCGCAAAACGAATATTCCCAAGCCAGAGAGCCCGAACCCTCGACCGCGAGCAATTAAAGCCCGCCCTGACTCACCGCTCATTAATTCCCCGGCAATTGTGCATTACGCAGGAGGAGCTCGTCGCGCGATTAACGCGCGAGAAGGCCGAGCAGCTGCGCAGCCTGTCCTCGCAGCTGCTGCTGTTCGAGTCGCGGCTCTGCCGCAAGCAGAAGGAGATCGAGGCGAACCTCGCCCAGCGCGAGTCCATCATCCTCCGGCAGCAGAGGGTCATCAGGCAGCTGCAGCACAAGCTCAGGCAGGCCACCGAGTACCGCCAGCAGCAGCAGACTAACGGCAACGTCGCCCAGACCATCACAGGCACGAGGGATTCGCCGCCCTGCGACGCGTTCGACAGGCTCGACAGCCTCGGGGACAACGACAGCGCCGTCGTGCTCGAGGAGGCCTTTCTGGACGATCCCGCGCCGCCTAGGTAGGTTTTATTGGATGCGCTTGAGAACGCGGGGGTTCCCCAAGTTTTACGTTTCTGTTTATTGAAGCTATCTTTTATTTGCTAGAGACGGTAAAAATGTTTTTCATTTTTGTTTATTAGAACGTTTGTATATACTTGAAGGGAATTTATCTTCTTTTTTATGCTAGAGAGCGACCTTAATTTTTCTTGTAGAAATGGGATGTATCTTCGGGATGTTTTTTGTATACTTTTTTATTGTGTAAATAAAAATGCAAAAACTTATCGAACCTGACACATATCAAGCTTTTTCATGCATATTAAACTCTGCCAATACCAGACGGACCTACATTGACAGGTGTATATACTTTATTGCGCGCATTTGTTTTTCAAATAAAGTACGTATCTATATATTTTCGTATACTAAAGCATTTTTTACTTGCTTAGTCCATAAAATTTGCGATTTACCACTGCCGCAATAAAAGTTGGTATATAAGTAAAAAGAAAAAAAAACTCAAATAATCCGTACAGGGATTAAACGGCAGTTTTTCCGATGCAGGCCGCGTTGTAAATTATCATGTTTGAGTACGATTAATTACTGAAAACGACGTCTCACTCTATAAAGAACGCGGCTGGAACGGAGAAAAGGAAAAAGGAACGAGTGGACGTGTCGTAACATATTGTATAACAGACGACAAATCGTAAACAATTCTCGTTTTACGTCCTCCCATTTCCTCTCTCCATCTCCCCGCAAGAAATGAGTCAAAAAAAAAAAAAGAGTCCTGTTAACCAAACAAATCGTAAATATCACACCTCCAGAGCAGAACTGTAATAACTTTAAACTCCTCGCTTTTCCAAGTCCGCGTAAATAAATACATCCATAAATTGCGTGGATTTTTTAAACTAAATAATCATATCTCTCGTTTTGTGTGCTCCGTTTCTCGGAACTTTGTACACTGTGACGTTTTTACTGCAAATATTAAATTCCACGTAAAAGAAACTTTACGAGTCGGGGAAAATAATTTTAAAAAAATCTTTAAACTCCTCTAAAGATTATTTTTCTTACTCTTTAACAAACTAGTCCATTTTATTAAACTCTCGCTTATAAAGTTACTAATGGTTGAACACTATCAAGTTAAACGATAGTTTTTCTTTTACATCGCTCGAGGTATATATCTCCGGTAACGAAAGCCCAGACTTTAGTACAAACTAAACATCAATATCCGCGCAGCTCATCGAAAATCTTCATGCACGAAATCCCAATCAAAAGCCCATCATGGAAAAGCCATCGTACCCCCGGCCAATATATTCCTTCGGCAAAACTCCGCTCACGCTCGACTCATTCGTCTCCCTTATTCCTCAGGTTCCGCTCGAATCTCACGGACGTGACGGTGATCCGCTCGGTGTCGGACGCGATGGACCCGGCGAACAAGTACGGCGCCGGCGGCCGTCGATGCAACGGCTTCCTGCGCAGGCCGGAGGTGCTGGAGACCGTCTACTCCGTGGAGGAGGACGCCGACGGCGACCGCGGCGATAACGAGGCCGACGAGGAGGACAACAACGACGAGACCGCCTCCAAGCAGCAGCAGCAGCAACAGCCGTCGTCCGACTCGTCGGGGAAGCCCAGGTTGCGAGACCTTTACGGGAGCTTCGAGAGGCTCGCCCAGCACGAGATCGAGGACCACGACGGGAGAGAGAGGAAGGTCGAACGGACGAATTCGGCCACGATGGTGAATAGTAACCAGAGGACGAGGGATGAGAGTCAACAGGCGCAGGTGGGGATTCGCTTTTTTTTGGTCAAAGTGTCGTGGATGTTTTGATGTTTTTAACGCTTGGAGTTTAGATTTCTACTGACGTTCTTTTTCTTGCAAATGTAGAACAAATTTACATATATTTAAATTAGCTTACTCCGATGTTTGATATAATGATTTTACGTTCAAATAATTTATAATTAATTTTAAATCGTAAAATTAATGCAGCTCCATTAATTCTCACATATTCGCGCGTATAAATGTGTAATACAAATTTGTTCATCGAATTTAATTGAGTCATATAATATTAATTTTCAATTACAAGATTATAATATTTTATGAATGCCATAATGCAAATTGAAATGCTTTTTTTGCTCGCGAGAGATTTTTAAAGGCAATGCTGCAATTAAAACAGTATTTTTAAAAGACTCGCATACAGTACTTCAAAAGTCCGTTATACTTTCGACTAAAACAGCGAGCTATAACCATCATTCTTAATGACTCGTCGAACAT
Organism: Ormyrus labotus; assembly: GCA_035582975.1. Classification (NCBI taxonomy): domain Eukaryota; kingdom Metazoa; phylum Arthropoda; class Insecta; order Hymenoptera; family Ormyridae; genus Ormyrus; species Ormyrus labotus. The sequence goes on from JAWWEO010000009.1 coordinate 14,624,719, forward strand.
TCTTCTTTATCTATGTCTCTCCTTTTTTTTTTTTTTTGCTCGCCTCGTTGGTCACCCAGGTCACCTACAACAGGGTCATGAGCAACCATAGGTCAGTGACCAAGCCTAAAGACGTCAAGTACAAAAGGATCAACAAAGCTAAATCCAAGAGTTTAGAGGAACTTCGCGGTCGACTGAGGAACTGGGTTGAAAAGGGAAACAAGATAGCCATCTCGCTGGATCAGTCATACGCCTGATGAACGATTGCCAATCGACACACCGACACATAACACTCATACAGAGAACACGGGCACACACACACACACATACACACACACACACACACACACGCTTATACCTGTAAACTTGGCATTTTTTCGAGTCAGCCAGACGAACCAACGCTCGTTGGACCGCGGCAACAAATCTGTATAATATAGAGAAAAAGTCCTTGTGATATTTATGATGAGAGAGATGTGAGAGTATAAGAGAGAGAAAATTGTGATAAGTTGTTTTTACGTGTACACGCACGCGGTATACTTTGCGCTTTCTTCAAGTACTTAGCTTCTGCGAAATTAGCTCGGACGTCAATTCGTCGAATATTCTGTTTCTCGCCTAAACGATATACATACAAAAACAAAAAGCTTAAAAGTTTTTTAAAAAGCGCCCGTTCAGGCAACAAAAGTAATTCTTTATTATTCTCTTGTTAAAAGTATCCCTTTGGTCAATTGATACGATTTCTGATGCTGCGCGTCGATAGTTACGTATGTGATAATCCAAAACGTCACGAGGAAGCCTTAACTTGGCGAGAGCTCCCGTAAGTTTAAAAACAAAAAAGTGGGGTAGAAATTTTTCCTTTTTTCGATACGTATATATACATACCGACTCCTCCTTCGAATGAAACAAAAGTAAATCCAGTGCGCGCCTATTCGCTTTTAGTGACGGATTTAGCAAGTTCGCCCTTTGTACTTAGCATATTTTGCAAAACTTTCGCGGAAGTTAAAAACACACCGATTCACGTGTACCTAAGTATTCGTTTCGCGTTCTTTTCGAGCGCGTGGTGCCTTGCTTGTACACCGTTTAGTTGATTCAAAGAAGTAAATAGTTCTGGAGTCAATACGCGATTTTTCACACGTGCATTATATGTACTGCATATCACACATTACTGACGTACGCAAGCGCCTTTTTTATTATATCGGTTAGGTGAAAGGTTTCGGACAGCTAGGAGGAAAATTTTTAATTCACTTGACAAAATAAAGGTAGTTGTCGTGAAACGTCGCTTCACTTATCATTTGTACAGGTGCGGTTAATTATTATAAAGACAAGAAACGGTCTCGTATGCTTGAATATCTTTCTTGAACGATATTGTACAGTGTTTGTACGAGCCTTCATTAATCGTCTTAAAAGAATTGTTAATAGTACGTTAAGAAAGAAATATATAATGTGAAATGTAAGCGTCCAAAAAATACGTGTGCTCAATGTTAATGGTATACACTTACATGTGCTAATGTATTCTATTGATACTTTTTATCGAGATTCGAGAGTGCCATTGAATGTGTCTTACATTCAAATTTGTAAAAATCAACTGTTAAATAGAAACACGACAACTACCTTGAAAACTCTTTTTCAAAGTTAGCGCCTATATATCGAGTGACTACCGACAATCTGCACAGGTAACTTTCAAAACATGGTAAAGTAAAAAAAAAAAATGCATGTCTCTCTTAATCCTTAAAAAGACAACCTATATATTGAGACTGTGGAGAATAAGGAGGCGCCGTTTTGTGCAAAATAATTACCTAAGATTTAAGATCGCGATCTAGTTAATGTATTTTAAAAAAAATTTATGAGTAAATTTATTAGTATATAAATTTTATGTTCCTGCGGGCTGTTTAACAGCTAACGAGCGATCTCTTGCATAACAACACATTCGCGTGGATTGCTGATATTAACGTAGAATGTGTAAATATTTATATATATACATATAAAAGCACACAGCGCATCAGCGCTAATATAATGTAATATGTATGTACAATACACCACGAGATTTATTTGGATCATTAATAAAGAACCGGATAAATATTGTAATCTTAAAGAATGTATAAACGTTAATGATTCGCTTGATTTTTCAAGTGACTAAAGATTGTAATTGTAAAATTACTTTAAATGAAAAACACGTTGAACTTACCAGAAGTCGAAGATCACTTTTATTTATAAGTATGTAAAAAGTTTACCCGATAATAGTATATCACGTACCACGTTGCTTTACTTAACTGAAAGCTCGTAGACTGCTATACAAATATTCACGATCTTCGCCTCGTGTTTTAATTATACTACAATAAATAAATTATAGTATCAATAAAATATAATTATCGTCTATTATTTATTACCCGACAAATTTCTTTATAATAAAAAATAATTTGAATCTTTTTCCTGTTTGACTGATTTTCAAGAATAAATTTTATCCAAAATAATCCACGTTGAAAAATTTTGTGAGCTGTAAAATACTGTCAATGAGTACAAGTAAAATCGATTGTACGGATTCCGTGATAAATATATTGAACAGAAAAATACCGTCGTCTCCATGACACTATAAATCAATGCAAATAGCGTGACAAAACTACATTGTCTTGATAAAAGAAGATTACTTTCTTTGTCGATCAAACATGTCTATAAGAAATAAAAGTCTATTACGAGCTATCATAGAATGAAAATAACAGAAATCTATATAAAAGAAATATTCATTTTATAGATAAAATGTAAAATTGAAATCAACGTTTTTGAACAGTCGTGTAAGATTACTACTGCTTTTAGAAACAAGTCTATTTTTTACATGATATACATTTGTACATTATTTAATAGCTGCAAGATATAAAAGTATTTTCTTGAAAGTCAAACTTGTTTAAATATATGTATATATTATAAAACCTACCTGGGCTTTTAAAAAATATGCCGATATAGAACGATAAAATAATTATGTAACTTTAAATGTATAAATGGTCTAGTTTGCATTATAGCGTATTTAACAGGACAGCCTAGAGTCAAAATCTACTTTCAAATAATTATTTTTAAACATCTGGTGTTTAATTCGACATTATTACGTCATTCAAAATTTTAATTTCTTGCGTATTGATTTTAATTGTTTATCTACACTGATTTGCTTTCCATAATTTTTATAAACAACTTGCCAAAATCGTATCAATCTATATCAGTAAATTTATAAGTGCTGTTGAGAAAGCCTTTTAATTATCTTTTTTTAAGAATTCGACTAACTAATATAAATGTTATAAATGTATTGTTGTTAAACTTTTAATATACCTTTTTCCATTTTAGATTTAAAAAATGATAATAATTACTTATTTAAAAACATTATTATGAAGCTTTGAGCTTTCTTTCTCCATTAGATCGAAGCAGTGTCTTTCGCACTTTATCCTGCAGTTTTGCCTTTACCAGCGAATTAATATACTGGTTGACGATTACCAACGATCGCACGCACAGACCTCATACTTATCAACTTGTAGCCCAAAACCCAAAACATACCGGTACAAGCGCTCTCTCGTCTGCTGCCGTTGTGTGCGTGTGCGCGAGGTCGTGGCGGGAAAGGCAGTGAATTGTTGCGTGTTTTGTTGTATTTTTTTACGAATTAGCTTGTAAATATGTCGACTTTCGGAGGCGGATTTGGCACGTCTACGCCTGCGGCTTCATCTGCCTTTTCCTTTGGCACAAACACCGCTGCTACAGCGACTCCAATTAAGCCAGGTAATTTTTTAGATCATTTCTAGGTTATATTTGTTTAGTATATTTTTATTCAATTTCTTAAATGTATACAGATATCTATAAATAATTGCTACGCTAAAGGTCATATATTAGTTTCTTTATGCTACGAGTTATTACTTCTATGGTATTTTCAGTTTGAAATTTAAGAATTCAATAAGTTTCAAATGACTGAATTATGAGAAAAAGTTGTTAATCTGGCATGGAACTAGAAATATTGCTTGTTCCACATAAAGATTCACATGACTTGTGACAACTTAATAAAGGTCTGCGAGGACCAGTACATTTTGGATCACATTTACCACCACCACATTTTACACAATTGTAATACTTCTTTTTCCATGATCTCATCAAACATAAAGTAATGCAGCACAATATTAATAAAGCAAGTGAAACTGAGACTGCTATGATTATTATTGTTGTGTGAGACAGGGATTGAAGCGGAGCTAAAGAAATACCATGTTTTTCAATAAAGTTTGGCTCTGACGTTGTTTCTACTTTAACATGATATATTTCTATTCTGCCACTGACAATTGTTGTATATCTATCACTGTCATCTATTTCTTCACTATTTACTAATTTTTCAATTGCTCCATTTGGTTCTATTGAATCGTCCTGTTTTCAGAATCAAAATTTAATGCAATTAGTAAGGAACAATTAAGGAAAAGAAATAAAACTGTATATAAGTTTTTTCTTACCATTTTTTATACTTAGTATTCAAAAATTAAAATTGCAATCACCAGAGTTTTATCATAAATATTATAACCTTTAATGTTAGTTTGATATAAATTGACATATGAATATCAAAATTATCACATGTGGCATATTTCAAAGTTATGCAAAAACAAGAAAATTAAATATTAACAATAATGTTTTAAAATTATGATATTAAAAGTTTTATTATTTATACAATATTTAAAAAAAAATTATCAAACTTTTTAGCTGGGTTTGGCACAACTGGAACATTTGGATTTAGCACACCAGCCACACAATCAGCTGCTCCATCTCTGTTTGGTACACCAGCAACACAATCAACTGGTTTTGGAACAGGGACAGCTTTTGGTACCCCAGCAGCAACAGGATTTGGTGGAGGTACATCGACTACTACTAGTACCTTCAGTACACCTGCTACTAACTTTGGATTTGGATCAACTACTGGTGCATTTGGAACTACTCCAGCTGCTTCTACGTCAACTTTTGGCTTGGGTTCTACAGCACCTACAAATACGCTTGGTACCTCTACTTTTGGAGGATTTGGAGGATTTGGCAGTACAGCAGCAACTACTTCTGCTCCATCTCTTTTTGGAGGCTTTGGTACCACAAACACTCAACAAAATACATTTGGAGCACCTACTTTTGGAGGATTTGGAGCTAAACCTGCAGCCACTAACACTACTGGTTTTGGTACTTTTGGAACTAATACCGGTAAGTTGGGTTTATGATTTAAATAAAAAAATGCATAAAGCAAGATTTGTTATTAAGTAAACATACATTTTTAGGGGGTGGTCTATTTGGCAGTAGCTTTGGTCAGTCACAGCAGCAGCAGCAGCAGCAGCAGCAACAACAGCAACAGCAACAACAGCAGCAGCAAGCTCAATCAAATGCAAATGCGATATCTGAAGCTTTGTATAATGCAGTTTTTAACTGTCAATTATTCAACGACGAAAGAGATAATACCATTGCAAGATGGAACTTGATTCAAGCATTGTGGGGAACTGGAAAAGCTTACTATTCGGCAAATGCACCACCAATTGAACTAAATCAAGAAAATCCACTTTGTCGTTTTAAAGCTATTGGATATAGTCGCATGCCAGATGCAGATAACAATGATGGTTTAGTGGTTTTTTGTTTTGCAAAGAAGGAACAAGAATTAAAAGATGGAAAGCAGCAAATAATAGCATCTTTAAGCCAAATTTTGGGTAACAAACCCAATCTTACAGTAACTGTAGATAATATAAAATCTTTAGGTGAAACCAAAGGTCAAGTTACTATCTATGTTACGGAAAAGGGAGTTACAGGGTCAGTAAGAAAAATTCCAGCAAATGAACTGTTTGCTTATTTCACACAAAATATGCAAAAACAACAATTAACGCAAATGGGGGTAGAAAATTTGTTCCCACAAGTAAAGTTAGACCCTGCACAACTTAAAGAATATATGGATAATCCACCATGTTCGATAGATCCTAGATTATGGAAACAAGCGCAATTAGATAATCCAAATCCAGAACATTATATTCCAGTACCTATGATAGGTTTTCAACAAGTAAAACACAGATTAAAATGTCAAGAAGAAGAAACTGCAAGACATCGGGCTTTCCTTGATTTGGTAGCAGAAAGTATTCAAAGTCTACAACGACAGCACACGGCAACGCAAGCTAAATTAAAAGAACACAGAAGAACCCTTTTGGAACTTCAACACAGAGTACTTCAGGTAACTATATTTTAATTTTTTAATACTTTTTTTTGTTTCGAACAGAGAGGATGTTTAATAATTAAAATAATTATATTTTATTTAGGTTCTAGTACGGCAAGAAATAACTAGGAAAATTGGTTTTTCGTTACAACCAGAAGAAGAAACATTAACCAACAGATTTGAGGCAATGCATTCACAAATTAGTGCTCCAACCCAATTCAAAGGTAGAATTAGTGAAATGTTATCTCAGTTAAGAATGAGAAGGCACACAGATACACAGAGTCAAGAAAGATATACTATGGATCCGATTGCTCAAGATGATATTAAGACTGTAAGTTTCAATACTAGTAAAATATACTTGGGCACACTGAGCAGCAACAAATTATTAATAAAAATTTTATTTCCAGTACCTAAACATGGAACAGCAAGGAATGGCCCAATTAATAGATACCGTTAATGCAGATGTAGAAAGTCTCAAAATTATTAAAGATGGAATGTCGGAACTTTTAACGAATCATGGTCCCATCTCGTGAATTGTGTATATTTATTTTTATTATTTTCTTTACTGTGAGGTCGAGGCGAATCGAAGTTATTAAAGAATTATTTATATAAAAATGTTCATGTATAAACTTTTCTTTTAGAACTAATTTTTTAAGATATTTCTATTAAATAAGTTTTGTATGAATTAGGTTGTGATAAGGGCAAAATAATGCATGTACATACGTATATGTATAAATAATGCTTTTTTATTGAACAAAATGACATAGTTTAATTTGTTTACTTCCTGACAATAAGGCACTTTTTTCCACTTGACATGGCTATTATCGAATATTTTCATATACAGATATATCTATGTACATTCTCTCGCCCACGCTTAACGAAGTACGGCACCAGGACAAATGTTGTTCGTCCAAGTGCCGTGCCTCATTCTACTACAAAAAATTGTTATTTTCTCGAAATATAACAAATCTAGGCCCGGAAGGTACTATAACTATCAAATCAAGATCAACTTCAATTTGGTAGTTCTGACCGATAAAAATTCTTTGTTTTTTTAGTTTCCTGCAGCACATCAACGAGTATTTTGTTCAGTGCACACGCACAGCAGTATAATATATAACATTTTCAATTCCGTTTGCGTACCTTCGAATCCTTCTTCACTCTCAAGCCAGCTTTATGTACACGCTACTCATCGGCCTCCATCCTCTTATTGTATATAAACCCCCTGAGAAGCTAACAACGTTACAAAAGCTAAAAACGGTGAGTCAATCGTCTCCGGCTCGGACCGGAGACGCGCCAGTACACACTAGATTGTAATATTTGGCTTTCGTGCAGTCCAATGGAATCGCAGCCTTTTGACGAGCTCTCTGTTCTCCTCGCCCCTCATGGCTCCCATTTACATCGACAATAACAACAAAATAACAACGACGAAAGAAAGAATGGCTGTGAGAGTCTCGTCGGCCGGACCCAATGGACACCAACCTTACATGACTACACCAAAACAGATCATCCGCTGGATGAATGGATAAACCGAAAGAAGAAAAGAAAGAGGTCATTTGTTGATAGTTAGGTCGAGTGGCAAGTCTTGTTCCATGTCTGTCGGCAAGCTCTCGCCCGACTTGGCCCTCAAGTCTTGAGCGCAGGTGTTTCCGCTGTTAGCGGCTGCGGCGGAATCGGCAACGCTGGTTTGCTGACTGGACCACATGCTCTGCAATCCGTATTGTAAATCTACGGAGGCGAGCAGGTGTCTGAAAAGCGGGTTCTGCGACTTGAGGATCAGATCGGAGAGGATCTTGGTCTTCTCGAGCAAGGTGTCGTTCTCGACGTGCCTGCAGCACTTGTGGCGACAGCAGCACTCCGAAGTCGGAGGCGACGTCGTGGTAGTGGTGGTGGCAGCCTCCTGTTGAACCACAACGGGCTGGCTCAGATGGGTGTCGGCGCGCTTTATCACAGAGTTACGGACGATGTCGCCGGCGACGTAGCTCGTCGTGGTTAGGGGCTCCTTCTTCAGGGGCGTGCTGGTACTGCTGTTGACGATGGAATCGATGTTGCGGTAATCGACGCCGCTGGCCTTGTCCTCGCTCTTGATCGGCGTTGACTGCATGCCGATGCGGGGAGTCGTCGCCAGGAGGTGGTCCGGTGGAGAGGCTGGGGGACAGTGCTTGATCTCCATGGGGTAGCTGGGCGGCTGCATGTGGCGATCGGGCAGGATGTATTCATCGTAGAGGGACGAGCGACTGTAACGGCCAGCGTGCATTTCGTGCTCGTAGCTACTCTTGGAGGAGGACAAAGAGAGGGAGAGCGAGAGAGAGGAGGAGGAAGAGGCTTGGGCTTCGTGGTGTTCCTTGCGGTCTTGCAGATTGTACATGTTATTCCATTCAACGAATTTTTGTTGTTCTTCGAAACTCGCCGACGCGGCAGCTTTTGGACTTTCACTGTAATGTAAAAAAAGTACAGTTGTTATTTTATTTATTACATTTGATAAGTCATAGTTTTACATAAGCAAATAAAATGAGACAAGACCCACCTAATGGAGCAGACAGACGTACTAGTGGTATTACTCTCAAGGCTCGAGTCCTTCTTATCGGAGTCCGATCTCGGACTAGACGATCCAGTCTTCTCGGGCGTGACATCCATAGGCACAGGCTTGTTCTGATTACTCGAGTCCTCGAAGCTCTTCTCCTGGAGCTTGTCGTTGTTGTTGACGTAGTGACGGTAGGTCTTGACGTGCTTGCGCAGGGACGAGGGGTCGGTGTACCTTTTGGGACAGCCGGGTATCTTGCAGCAGTAGGGCTTGTCGACCGAGTGGGTGCGCGTGTGCTTGAAGCGGTCCGACGAGTTGGAGTAGGCCTTGTTGCAGCCGTCGACCGGACAGACGTAGGGCCGCTCGCCTGTGTGCGAGCGCGCGTGGATCTTAAGGTTCTCAGCCCGGCTGAAACTCTTGTCGCATTGGAAGCAGTGGTGCGGCTTCTCGTTCGTGTGTGTTCTTACGTGCACTAACATTTTGTACCTGGAATCAAGGCGTCGTTGAGGAATTAGAGTTTTGCTTCGAGCTCGAATATTATTTTTAATTCGATCGTGCTCTCTGACAATTTTGTTTGTCAGCTTTGATAGCCTCGTAAAAAAAATAACAGCTTCTAAATTTAAAGTTGCGCGTCAATTTGTGTTTGCCTCTCGATGGTTTTTAATTCAACGAGCAATCAATGTAGTTAACGTCTTGCTGAACTGCAAGCTTTTAAGTCGAAGAATATGAAACGTCGGCATCTCGGCGATTATTTATTCAACTGCTTCAATCTTTTTTCCATTCATGTTTTTCAATTCGACGTATCACCGTGTTTCATAAGTTCGTCTCAAGGCCGCCTTTATGCCTTACAATTCCACGCATCGGCTCGTTTAACGATTTCCTGACGAGCCTGGCCCCTTCGGCCATTAATTTCGAATTAAACGAACCGCGCGCTAGACGTTTTCGGTGGAGATCGAGAAACCTATAATATATATATATATATATATATGTATTAGTTACCTTGCATTGAATCCGCGCTCTCCTCTCGCGCATCGCTCCCATCCGCAATAGAAAAGCCCTCGAGGGCCGGGCGCCGCGTGGAGTTTGCCGACGTGGGCCGCCAGTTGTTCCAGGGATGTAAACCACCTGCCGCAATTCTGCCATCTGAAAGACGAGAGATCGCGCGTTACACTCCAAAAATTCACTATTAAAATATATTCATTTGTAAATAAAACGGGCGTTTGAAAACACACGTTCGATGTAGATTGTCTGTGTGTGCGTTGCGATAAGCCCCCCGGATTTGCTTATCGCATCTATAAGTGCTTTCGAACTCTCTATAGCTGTATCAGCGTCCATTAAAAGTCAGTGAATTTCGATTTAGCCGCCGTCGGGGGGTTACGTAAAAGACGCATTCGTAACGATCGAAATTGGCCGCTCATAAAAAGCAAAAAGTCAGCGCAGCATAACGAATCGGCATAAAAAGCGCCAAACGATCCTAACGAACCATTGTCCTCTCCACTTGGCTTTTAACATTGACCAGAGCGCTCTCGGCGCCAATTGGAGTCAATGCGAGCCAGTTGACGCCAATGAGCAAAAACGTGCCTCTCCTTGCACGTGCTCTCTCTCTCTCTCTCTCTCTCTCTCTCTGCGTCTTTCTCCCGCGCGTCATTCCGTTGCGAAAATGCACGCGGCAATTTTCATTTCAGGTATACGACGACAATGTGTGCGGAGAGCCCCGAGATAAGATAGCGCGCTTCCTCCTTTTAGGCGAGTCGTATATCGTTGCAATCGCGCGGCGGAGACAGACGAGCACGTGAGCGCCGCGTGTCGCCGAGCCGCAGTCGAGTGATAGCGGACCTTCGACTTGTTTTTTCGTCGCGGCGGCCGCCGCCTTTATTTACCCGCCGATTTCGGCCTCCCGTAGACTCGACGAGACAGAGAGAGAGAGATAACGAACGGTGCGCGAGGCTGACGCGAAAAGTTCGTGGGGAGCGGCCTTTCGCGTGGGAGCCGCCGCGCGGACGAGTTTCGCCGCGAAGCTGCGAGAGATATACACATCGACGCGTGATTGGGCGGTTCTCGTAGGAAACTTTTCTCGCTTTTCGGCGCCCCGAGGTGAGACGCCATGCACGTGCGAGATAAGCCGCGCCGCGTCTCGGACGAGCCGCCGGGGTTATTTTTAGAATTTTCGAACGGAGATAAGCGAGTTTTTGGGGGCTTTCGTAAATGTGCTTTGGAGAATGCGCTAATGACCGTAAATTAGTCTGCGTCTGCGTCGATAGCGTAATCGACGTCGAGCTTCTTTCGACGCAGTTGTGCTTCGTTTACCAGGAAATGCATAGAGCCGCGGGATGCTCCACTTTAATGAAACTTTAATCCGCGGGTATTCCGTTTTATCTGGGGAGAAAATTCAGCCGAGCAAGTGAATTTAAGTCGCAACGAGGAAATGGTGTATATCTTTTTTTAAGGTTTTTTTTTAGAAGTCGATATCTTTTCTTGCGAAAAGCGATTACGCGTTATAATGCGCGTGGTGTGCATTATAAATCTTTCTCTCCAGAAGATTCAGCGGCATTTGTAAACAATAACAGCGGCAATAAACATTCGCTCGCTCAATTTTTTTTTCAAACAAATCGGCGTTTTTACCCGTTTATATTTATTCTGCATTCCGTAGCGGAAAAATCCAGTCGTTTGGCCTAGTCACGTGGCCCGTAGAAGTTTGACCAGTTTCGCTGGCAATCAGAACTAACGAGCTCAATAGGTTGTCTTCAAGAATTTTCCATCCATCGAAACGAAAACTCATAAGCATTTACCAGTTCTCTGTTTTTTTTTTTTCAATCAAACAACATATCGTGAAAGAATCGTTTTTACTGTTTCTCACCTGCACTTGAGCTGCGCGTGTTCTCCCCGCCTGACGGAGCCCACCTCCAGACTGGAGCTGGACGCGTCGGAGTCGCTGTGGGCCGGACTTGGCGGTCCGTTGACGACGACGGCGGCGGTTGCGGCGTGGTGCTGGCTGGAGGCGACCATCATCTCCTCGTCCTGGGGCATCCTTCTCGGCCAGCCGATGCCGGGCGCGAGGAGGTGGTGCTGCTGCTGCTGATGCTGCTGAGGGGGACTCAGCGGCGGCGACGGCGGCTGCTGGAGCAGCAGCAGCCGCTGCCCGTAGTAGCCGGGCGGCTGGTAGGCCGCGTGCAGACCAGCGTAAGTCGGGCCGACGTGCCTGGGCATCCTGCCGGGAACGTACACGATCATGGTCTCGGCTTAGATTCGATATTCGAGACAGAAAACCTGCTTGGGGGCGAGAGAGAGACGTTCCAGGTCTCTCTGTGGGGTCGTTGTTGTTGCTGTGTGTAGGTTTTTTGTGAGGTGGTACGGTTGGTTGGTTGGGATTTTTCGAGGATTGGGACTTGTCAAGGTTCCTGAGCTCCGCTCGACACGACACCGTGGCGATGCACTATGTTAACAAACACTTTGTCCGAGTCCGTATCGTCAGATGTACTTGAACCGGTTGGACTTCAAGATGCGGTAGCTCAGGAATTGCTTGCTGTACTCGATGGAAAACATAACTGGGCCGGTCGACAACTACTGCACTATGCGAAATTGTGAAAGCCACACTCGACGACGCCCGAAAACCTTCTCTATTACTCGCGCACTCGGAAACGCTAGTTTATAATATCCTGCAAAAGTCAGCGACTGCACTCTATCTCGCTCTCTCTTCCTGTCTATCTCTAAATATGCGTCTAAAAGAAAAGGGGGCGCGCCTGAAGACGATGCTAGGAGTAGGCCTCCATCTTCTCGCGCTTCTTCAACTGAGTCTCAGGCGGTAGTGGCAGCGACAGCAGCAACAGCAGCAGCGGCGGTGGGAAGCAGGCGGAGAAGGAGAGAAGAACGGAGAAGAGCAGAGAGCACACGGCGGACGACAGCGTCGGACTGATTCTCCGCGCGGCGCGGAGCCTTTTATAAATAGCGCGCGTCGCGCTATCAGCTGAGTGCGGCTAGGAGGAGGAGAGAGAGAGGAGAGAGATTACGAGCCGTGGGGGAAGTGAGCGCCCGCGGCAAGGAGAGTCGATAAGCGCCCCGACGATGCGCCGTTCTATTGTGGCTTCAGGATTTTTCCGCTGAGAAAAGAGCCGTCGAAATTAAACGGGGATTTATCGTCGGAGACAGACGCGATAGAGCGCTCGATGGCTTTTTAGATGACGAGGCTTCTGCCTTCAGGGTTAAAGTCAGCTGAATCGAGCGTACTCGCTGCTGTTGTTTTTTTTTTTTTTTTTTTTGGCGAACGGAGCGGTGCGGTTAATTGCGTGCGACTTATCGCCCCCCGTCGGAGATCCGTTTTACCAGTTAAATCCGCATTTTATTATCGACCGACTGGCTCGCGCCAATGTATGTACAATTAAAAGAAAAAAAGACCTTTATCGAGCGAGACTCGCCTTTTCTTTTATCTAAGCTCCGTACAGAAAACTTTCCCGCCCAAGTTCTCTCCCGCCGCGCGGCTCGGATAAACAGTCGAAATTTCTCCGCGCGTGCGTAAGCCTGCGCACACAGTCACGCATTCTTCGCCGCCGATGTGTGTGTGCATGTATCATCCTTATACTCTTCGACGCGCCCGAGATAAGCGGCTGTACCCCCCGGGGAGAGAAGAGCGAGAGCATCGATCGCTCGATCGTTCCTTTTTTTTTTTTGCAGCTGTTTCGAGTGTATATCGCGCGCGGAGTGGCTTCCTACTTCTCTAAGAAAACGCGGCGCGCGCTTTGGCTTGTTCTTAGACGCGATTAGGAGGGGGCACCGGGGATTTTGGAAAAATGCGAGTTTACTCGGAGATTGCGGGGCTATCTGCGTGAGAGAGAGCGCCTTCGGAGAAACGATCGTACGGAGAGCTTTATCGGCGGATTTGCGGAGACGAGATTAGAGACTGGACACCGAGAGCTGCGCTTAAAGTGTCGACGGTTGTCTGTTTTTTTTTCTTTTTTTTGCGGGTTAACGATGTGTTTTTTTTTTCAATTACGTATGACGTCATTTTAGTACTATTTCGATTGCAGTATTACAGAAATAGGTTGAAAAAAAAGCATGCAAACGTTAGACAAGCACTCGGAATCATTAAGTGAATTTGAAAGCAGCCAACTCGCTGGGCTCGGCGCTTTTCTAAAAATAAATCCCGGCTTTCCCACGACAATAAAAGCTAACTACGCCGCCATTAGCCGACGATGGCCTACGCACATGCGCGTAATGACAAGTGGCGCGCATCCAAGGTAATTTTCCCCTTGCTTCACGACCGTTGTAAGTTCGGCGCGCGACGCGATCGCGGAAAAGAGCCCGCGCGCGCGTTTCGCCCGTCACAAAGAGGCAGGCTCGCACAACGAAAAAAGAAAAAAGAAATAAAGAAATGGGTTATACGAGCGGAGAAGCGATTCATCCGCCGGGCAGAGAAGGAAGGGGGGCAGATCAGGAAGGAGAAAAGGGGCGCGCCGCGCTCTTTGTGCGGCACGCGCAACAGATGCGACTTGGCTGCACGCGGAGAGTTACGTAAGGAGATATATATGCGCGAGCGTAACGAGGCACTAAACTCCGCGCGCGCGCGCAGCAGCGGCAGCCTCCTCGATACCAGCCCGGCTTCGTTTGTTTTCATTGCGCAATTCGCGCGCGATTTCGTTCCCGCAGAAGCGCGGCGGTGGCGACGGTGACGCGCGTCTCGATATTTTCACCGCGGTCCGCGCGGGCTATCGCCCGGTCCGCCGCTACCGGCGGCAGCTGCCTCACGCCGACAAAAAAAATTCCGTCGGCGACGAAAGCTCGGCATTGACGCCCGAGTCGGCGTAATGAGCTGAAAAAATGCGCGTGCTCTCTCGCTGACGGAAAAATCTTTATCGCGCTTACGCGCCTCGTTCACGTGCGTTTTCTCGGCTGACTGAGCGAGCGCTACCTGACGGGAGGTTGCCGGTTTTTTTCCTTGGCGCGCGGCGCCAAGTTTTTTTGTTTTTTTTTTTGTTTTCAATTCGGCGCATTATATTCTCGCGCTTCGCAGAAGATTCCGTCTCCCTAATCCCCGCGGAGCGAGTCGAAAACAGAGTCTCGTATCGGAGCTCGAGTAAATATGCCGCTCTCTGCTGTTTCCTTTTTTCGCGACTAAGCCAATAAGTCCGATAAGTGCGCGCCCGTCAAAAAAAGAAAGTCAAGGACGTCCTGCTGCTTCGAGGCGAGGCTGATTATATATACGCGCCGATGCGTCTTTTCGAATTAGATAATGGGACGCGCTGGTTTCCAAAAAAAAAAAAAAAAAAAAAAAAAAAAAGAAATGCAGCTCGAGCTCGAGAGCGTTCGACGCCGAGTAGTATTATCGAGCGGAAGGTGTCGCCGCGGCTTATCTGCCCGGCCGGCGTTTGTCGACTCGAGGGGGTCCCTCCCACAGGGATCGGTATCGCCGATAAGCTCGCGTCAGGAAGAGCGATTTTTTTTTTACTCGCCGGCGGAGATTAGGTCTGCTTTTAGCGCGAGAGAGTTTTGCAAAGACCCGGATTTTATTTCAGGCCCGATAAGGATATATATATATATATATATATACCGAATCCAGTGCGGTGTATGTATGTATATGGAAAAAGCTCGCGTAAACCGCTGTATATTATGTCAAGCCCCGGTAATTAAAGCCGATCTTTCCACGTAAATCAGCTGCGGACCCCCGTCCCGGTCGACCTTCCCAGAGAGCCTCCCTTCTCTCGCCAGATGTCGAGCGGCTGGAAAAAGCAGCGCCCCCGATTTCTCAGCGCGCGCGCGGCAAGTGCGTGCAGTGCGGTTTTCCAGGCCGCCGTCGTCGCCGCGCGGTGGTGGAGGAGGAGGCGGAGAGGAGCGGGGAGAGAGAGAGAAGAGAGAGAGGACAGACCCCTGCGAGTTCTCGGCGGCGGCGCCTTTGATCTCTCTCTCGCCGCCGCGCCGCGTATGTACGAGGCGGCGGCGGCGGCAGCCCGGGAGAGAGAGAACAGGTAGAGAGCACGAGACGTCTCCGCTCTGCGGCTTCGCGAGCAGAAAAGCCGAGAGAGACTCTAAACTTCAGAAAATATATCCCAAGGCTAGATCCCGGCTGATAGGGCCGTTTCGACTCGACCCTTTTTTTTTAAGGCTTCGTAAGAGAGAGGCTTATCTCGCCGCTCTCTGTCATACGCGCACTGCTTGTACGGAGAGGGAAAGAATTGGTGCTTTTCGCGGAATTCAATGGGTTTTAATTGCGGTTTTAGTCGAGTTGCGCGGCGCGCTGCGATAATCGAGTGGAGAGCAATAGATTCGGATTAAACGGGGGGGTCTCGATGAAGCGTGGCTTTACTTTTAGCTGCGGAACGTGTAAATCGAATTGAAGTAGTCGAAAGCAACTCTTTAGCTGCCGCGATATTTTACGGTAATAAATTTTGCTGTTCCCAAACGCATAAAAGCTACTTGCAAGAAAAATAACCCGATTTCAATAAACAACTCTTTTTCCCCGACAAAGTTTTTAGGCATTAGCACGGACTTTGCACCGACGGATTCTTATCTCGCCGGCGGCATTTGCATCGTCGTTATCTTCTCGTCAGGGGGGGGAGACACCGCCAACTTTGTCTCGCTGCTCATTGAAAATCTCCTCTGCCTCCCGGGCAAATAAAACCGCGCGCTATCTTATCTGCAATTAATCCTCTCTCAATATTCCTCCTCTCTCTCTCGAGGAAGAGGACAAGAAAAAAAAGAAAAAGCACGAAGCGGTTCTCTCGCATTCCCACACGCCCTTCGAGACGCGTCCTACCACCAGCAAGGCATCATCATCGTCGTCGTCATCGTTCTCTCTCCTCCCCGTCCACCTCCTCCTCCTCCTCATCTTCCCCCCCACGGTGACAAATAATCTAAGCGACTGGAGCCGGCTTTCTCCCACGGCACTCGACTCCCGGCAGAGGCACTTCCTGCCGCGCTTTTTTCTTCTCCTCGGCGCCTGCGCGGCTACCGGTCCCAGCGGGAGATCGCCACGGGGGTCGGATTTTTCAGAAATCAATTACGCTTTAATTGCCCGGCACGCCGCGAGATTTCCATACCTGGAGCCCCCAGCGACGCCGACGACGACGACGGGGAGGAGGAGAGGCCCAAAGTAAGGCGGGCGGGCGGGCGCGCGCGAGCGGGCCTGACAAATGATACGCTTCTTGCTCGGGCAGTGTGTGTCGAGGATGGAGAGGAGGGGGCGGCAGGGGGGAATGAGAGGGGAAGAGAGAGAGAGAGAGCGAGAGGTACGGACCTCCCACGTTGACCGGCAGCGCCGGCGGAGGCTGTGTACTCGCCGCGGGAACTTCCTTTGGACGCCGAGCCGGCTGGAAAATTTAATTGGACCGCAGGAATGGGAGAATTAAACGATTGATCGCCGCTCCGCTGCCGCGTGTACGTAGGAGCCAGCTCCGCTGAATTGCGTGCGCCGACGCGGCGGAGATGCGCGGCTTCGGTGCTCCCGGGGTGGCTTTTTGCCTTCCCGCGGAAATTAATACTTCTTTTTCAGTCGAGTTTACCTTCCGCCGGATGATTCTTTTTCCGCGTTAACGAATGAAGAGCGTAATTAATTATACGCGGAAAACGAAAGTAATAGAAGGAGATTCGACCCCCGAAATGAACAGGCCCTCGCACTCCCTTTAAATTCTCGCATACTGAAAAAAAGCGCAATCCCGGGCATTGTGCCCCCCCACCTGCATCGGCTTCCAGCATCCAGCGGCGGCGACGGCGGCGAAGATCGGCTGACCGAGCGCATGCTTGTCCTCCCCCCCCCACCCCCCTCTTTTAAAACAGTTTAGGATACCACACACAACGCGACACCTCCGGAGGACCACACACGAAGACTAGCCAGCCGGGCTGCTTCTTCTCCTCTCTACCACGGCTTCCCTCATCCTCTCTCTCTCTCTCTCTCTCTGATCTCTCTCCTTTCTTCTTTCGCCGGGCGCTGCTCTTTTTGTGCGCGCCGCCGAGTCGGGACTGGACTTTATCTACCTTGTCACTCGGAGCTTCTAATTGTCCATGCTAATTAATTAATATCCGAGGCGGCGGCGGTAGCCGGGAGCCTCGCTTATACGGGAGAGGGCGAGAGATAACGAGAGAGAGAGAAAGAGAGAGAGAGAGAGACCGGCTGGCTACCGTCCAGGCTTTTTATGTACTACCGCAGCTATTCGGCTCGAGATCTCTCCGCGTATGAATTTTAATTCCGGCTCTGATTGAATTTTTTTTTTTTTTGGTAGCCGAGTTAATTGATTTTGATTATTTTTCGGAGGAAGCTTTATTTATGGTGGGTTATTAGATGAGTTTCTCGATTCCGCTTGATTAAATTTGAATACATTATTTCCATCTGATTTTATAAAATTTACTCTGATTTTATACTACAATTTTTACATAACAATACAGCCGAAATATTAAGCAAAAAATCTATTCTCCTCGGAGTCACATTGTATTAGTTAAAAAAAAAAAAAAAAAGAATTTCCAAGTAAAATTCCGCGCTCGGCAGCGTTCACCGGTAAAGATTGTAAAAGAGCAAAGAGTAGCTCATTCATCGGCGTATTTACCGAATAAATCACCCGGCGGAGAAGAAGTGAGCGACGGGCTCGGGCTCGAAAAAAGGGAACTCCCCCCTCCCCTCCCCCCACACCCCGAAAGGTCTCACCCGCGTCGAATGCGTTATTCATACCCAAATGGCCGAGAGAGGCTCGCTTACCGATCGTCCGCGCGCTCTCTGCCTTCGCCTACGCGAGGCCTCGAAAAAAGTCACGTCAGTCCTTTTACACTCTCTCTCTCTCCCGAGAAAAGGAGCAGCGACGACGGCGGCGGCGATACGTCGCCGAGCGAGAGAGAGAGAGAGAGAGAAGGCGACACCTATATACGCCAGCCGCCGAATGGGCTCATTGTTCGGCCGAGTATGGTCTGTTTTGGGTAAAGCCTCGACCTCCGGCTGCGCGAGCCGGAGCAGTCTTGGGTTTCGAGAGCGTCGCGGTGGTCCGGAGTCGCGCAGCCCCCCAGTCGCGTCCCCCGGCTGCTGCTGCTGCTGCTGCTGCCTTTTTTCGCTTTCCCGCCGAGACAAATTTTCGGACGAGAAATTCAAAGTCCGGCCGGACGGCGCGCCGGCCGAGAGAATGCACGAATTAGAGACGCTGCCGTGGGATTCCGAGGAAAGGCGGACGAAGCCGGGGGCTCTTTTCAAAAGAGCTGGACACCTCGCGGGAGGCTCGCCATTCGGAGATTTATGTGTTTTGACGTTTCCCGTACCATTTCTGCCCGGCGACGATTAACTCGGCGCGAGTGATCGATCGCCGCGGTTTTAAAGGCCGCAGTTCCCGATCTCGAGATATTAGTTTACAAAATTTACAGAGACGCGCAAAGCGAGCGGGAGAACCAGGCGTTAAATATCCAACGACCTATAAAAAAAACGCGCGCCACACCATTGGTGCGATATATCTATTCCTACGGTTTAAAGTCCCGAAAAAAAAACCAGCAGCGCGAGTCTCTCTCTCCTCGCTCCATTGTCTCCCAGATCGCGCATCGGGGAGTCCAGGACGGCGTTAAAAAAAGCTCTCTCTCTCTCTCTCTCTGTCTCCCCGTTGCTCTCGTACATTCCCACGTGGGCCCATCCCGTGCGCGGAAGCTCGTTTCCCGCCCCTCCTTCCGGGCGCCTATCCATCCTCTCTCTCCGTTCGCGGGCCGAAAATATGCAAATCGCGAATCATAATTGTTGCGCGGCTCGGACGCTCTCTCTCTCCCTCTCCGGCATTAGCATAGAACCTGTCGGCGGCCCGGAGAGAGAGCGCGACCCTCCGCTTTTCGCAACGGTCCTGCCTAGGGATACCGGTTTTCCCTTCTCGGACAGTTCGCCCCGCATCGGAATCCTGGCCCGGCCGAAGAGCCCCGACGACGTGCTTTTCCCCATTGTGCCAGATTAGAGAGATGCTCGGTGAACGACGGAGATAGTGTGGGAACGGAGGTGGGACGCTGGCTTTTTCAACGGATGGCGACGCGTTAACCGAAAAGTGCAAATGGGACGAGTTTCGAGGAGGAGAGATTTTTAACGTTCGCGCCGCGGATGGACGCGATGATGCCGCGGAAGGATTTTTCGAGTTCGGTTACTCGAGCGCCGCGCGGACCTTTTGTTTTGTACAAAGGAACGATGCTGGATTCGGGTTTAGGAACGACTGCGGGAAAAGAGAGGCTGCTGGAATTCGTTGGATTCGTTTTACCGGATTGGGGTGTTACGCTTGTTAGAACGGGCACTGCAGTATTCCGTTCGATTTATTGAGCTTCGTAATGTGCGCGAGGTGTCATTCTTGCGCTGTTATGTTATTGGAAACCCCAAAAGTAAACAAAGCTGTATGTGCGTCGATTTTATTAAGCTTTTCCCCGGTAAACAAAGCAAGGCATTTAGTTTTAACGTACTGGACGAATACTGCTCTTATTTACTCAGTGAAAAAAAGGCCTTTTTTAGCGATTTTCGATGCGTTTCAACGGCGAACGAGCCCCGCGATTCGGATGCTCCGTTGAAAACCGAAATCTCGCTCCAGTTTTTCGGGCCTCGCTATCTCAAGCTGAAACTCGGCACCGCTGACAAAATCGGCGGCGCAGCAGCCTCGGCTTTCCGCTTCGAGGAACTTGGCTCTCGGGGAACCTGCGGACCCCCTCTCTGTCTCTCGAAAAAAGCACCCCCTAGCCCACGTTGAATGGCACGTCCCCAGGCGCGCTCGTTTAAAGCATCGGAATCCGGCGATCGTACACACAAAGCCCCGCGCCTCCCACGTCCCCTCGATTTTTGCGCAACGCTCACTGAAAGCGGGGCCCCGGAGATTTTCCCGGCGCTACCTGATCCGAGATAATCCCATCCCGGGGCCCATCCCTCGGAGTCCCCCACGGAGCTCTCCGGATGTATAAACGCGCCCGTGCGTGTGTGTGCGTGCGTGTGCGCGCTCATTGTCGCGCGTAGCGAATCCCCGGCTCCTTTCAATTCCTTTATGCCGCGCGCTCCTCAGAAAAATCGCCGCTGGAAAAAAAGGGGGATGACGATGATGATGATGCGCGGGACGGGGAGGGGAAGACGGAAAAGCGCGGACAAAGTCTCTTCCGCCTTTTATTGCGCCCAGATATATGGGACGAAGGGGCGACACGCGCCTGCAGGTACAAAGAGCGACGTTATATCCACCGCGCACCGGGGCTTTCTTTATTTTAGTTAGTTAAGATCGATATTTTTCCGAGGAGGGATACAAAGGGGAACCTTCGAGTACAGCTTTCTTCCTCGTGACCGGGGAGAGAAAAATTCGCTCGGGAAGTGTGTATAGGAACGGCAGGTTTTCTGTCTTAGTTTATCAGCTAATTCGGCCAGGCCGGAGGAGGAGATACGTAAACACGTGTGCTGCCAAAGGCTCTCAAGGCCCTCCTCGTCCGGCCTATATATACCTGCGCGCGGAAGAGATACTCTTCCGCCGTGCGTACACACGCGAGTCCTCCCGAATCTATGTTCCATTGACGCGGGAGGAGACGCGAGCGTGCGGAGAAGCAAAAACGTGCACTCGCGGGGGAGAGGACGGAGCTCCTGGCTAATCGCGCAACAGGTCCAGGCGGGACCACCAGCGGCCGGTGCTGCTGGGGGGACGGGTTTCCGCTCTCTCTCTCTCTCTCCTCTCTCCCGCAAGTGCGCGATTGTGCGTGGATGCATAATGCGGGCAGAACAGGTTCGCACTTACCAATGGCCAGGCACTGTCTCCTCCTCACTAGTTTATTATAATCTATTCACACTCTCGTACGGTGTCCCGGCGTCCCGCGATCCTCGGCGCTGGCTCGCGATGCACTGTATATATATATATATATATATATGTGTGAATCCACGTGCTCGGGCGGCTCGGTCTCTGCTCTCTACGGGAGCAGCTCTGGCGGAGAGCGAGCGGCGCTTTCCAAGGATGGTTTCGAACTGACTGCTCGGCCGAAAGGTGGCTGTCTTCTCTTGGGCTCTCCGCTCTCCGTCTCTCTCTTTTTTCGGAGCGTCCTTCTCGCTCGGCGCGCCGCCGTCCTTTTCTCCCCGGAGGGCCGAGGGAGAGAGGGTATATATCTCTCTCTCCGTGGCGCGTATGTGTGTAGCTGTGGGTCCCGGGGCCCCCGGGAGCCTCTCTCTCTCTCTCTCTCTCTCTCTTTCTTCGAGGACGAGCCGCGCGCGGCCGGTGGTGGGGGCCCCTTCCCCGAGAGAGAGAGAGAGAGAAGGAGAGGCAGGCACGCACCTATGCGCGACACCCCGGGCCCGTTCCCCCCGCGTAAGAGAGAGAGCCTCTTTTTCTCGCCGTGGAGGAGAGGAGCCGATGCTTCTTCTTATCCGAGGACAGCTGCCACCTTCCGCGTAAGCACGACGTGCGTACGCGTAGGATAGATATTCGCTTTTTCGCCCGAGCGATCGTCGTCGTTTCTTTCTTCTGCCGAGATCTATTTTCCCGTGTGCCGAGCGCGCGGGGGGAGGGCCCCGGCTTTTCGAGGGGGGAAGCCGGCCGCGCGGGTTGCTGCCCGAGGAAACAAGTGGAGGACACAGGAAGCGGAGAGAGATTTTTCGGGGGCTCTTTTTTTAAATGGATCGCTGCGATTTTTAAATTCTCGCCTGCGCGGGACTTCTTTTTTTTCTTTTCTTTCTTTGTTACGGCATAGCGTGTTTTGCGGGCGATTCGTTAATTTTCCGCCGACAGTTTATCCTGATAAAGGTCGCGGGAATTAAACTAATTATAATAATTTATTTTTCGGAAGCCGCGCAGTGCAATTAATTGATATGATCTTAATTTATTTACCCTTCGCCGTGTGTAACTGTACGTTTGTCCTGCTCGTCTGCGTTATTAAAGCGCATCGTCATCAAAATTATTGAATAATCAGTACACGCCGCAGGTCGAACCGAATACAGATTTAAACGCGTCAAATCACGCTGGAAAACGCAACTGCAAAAGTTTCTCCAAATTAGAGTGCGACTAGAAAAGGGGGCAGCAATTAATTCGGCCCGAAACTGAGGCGAGCCCAAAAACTCTCGGGCATTCGGCAAACTCCCATAAATCCCTCTCTACACCGCGCTGATCCTCTCTCGACCGCAGCCGGCGCGCATCCCGAGTCTGCCGAGCGTCGGCTCTCCGACGAGCGTGGGATAAGAAGCCGCTCTCCGGCCGGAGGCTGCGGCTCTGCTGGGGGCGGCTCGCTTATCTCCTCCTTTTTTCTCTCTCTCTCTTTCTCTCCCTTCCCCTCTTCCTCCTCCACGTCCTCCTCCTCCTCCTCCTCCGGGGGCCAGCTGGATGCGCAGCGCTCCGGGCCTAGGCTACCATATACACAAGCTCGAATCCGGCGAGTGCCCTTTGCGGGCTCTTTGTCCCGGTCCCCCCCCTTCTTCTGCCGCTTCTTGCCTCCGCTGCTTTTGATGCGGATGCTGCGTCCTTGCCGGAGATCGATACCTTGTTGCGAGCCGAGAGAAAGAGAGAGAGAGAGAGAGCTTGTGGTTAGGAGGGAATTCGATAGGAGCTTGCGTTTCTTCGGGTAATAAGGTAATAACCTGTTTCAGCGGGGGATGCCGGTGCCGGGAGAGAGAGATCGCCCGAGATGCTTTTCGTTGTAAATTATATGACGGCCGAGGGACATGTACCTGCCGAGCATTGGAATTGGAGTACCTTTGTGGAATCTCCAGGTAACGAAAGGTCAACCGCAATAAAAATTAGGACTTCCTATAGGCCCTCTTTTGTTCGGGGTTCATGAGATTTTCTTTGCGCCTTACGGGTATACTGGTAAAATTTTGAGGATTTTAATTATGAGCAGGTCGACTGGCAACAGATGCAATGAGGATATTCTTTCTTCTCTAAGAGGGCAGTAAAATTTTTATCCTTTGTCATTAACGCTGACTTGTTACTTTTCCAGTTTAAATAATGGAGTAAACAATTTGGCAAACGATTTACTATTTTCTACGATTCTATCAACAACGACAATTAAACATAATTTGTTTAACTTCTTATTAAATTCATATTTAACTTTATTCACGAAAGATAATAGAGGAAAAAATCAACGAAATTTACTGCGTTAAAAATTAGCTTAATTAACGGTTTTTAAACTTTAAGGAACGCGCAATGAAGTCACTTCTCAAAGTGCCAATGCTTCTTGATAAAAGAATAAACAAAAAGGCATCCCCGTTAATTGAAAAAGATACAGGAAAAATTCGCTTCTATTACGCAGTTTCTTACGCAAAGCTCAACAGGTACACATTAACAGCGATAAATCCTCACCCACTGCTCAGCCCCTTCCAGCGAATAAAGATTCTTTCAATCGCAGCAGGCCGGCCGAAAAAAACTCGCTCGGCCCAATTTCCCGATAAACCTCTCCTTGCATCTCGATCACGACCCGGTCGCGTGGCTTCCAACTCTTATCAACTCCTCCAAAAGAAAAAAAAAACAAAAAAAAAACCAGACGAACGAAGCGCAGCTCTCGGCGCTTGCGCGCGCGCACGGGCCCGCGATCGAGGTCAGCGGGCGGCGACAAAGCGAGCCGCGCCGAGCGCCGAGCGATCGGCCGGGATTACGCGCGCGCGGCGTACTTTCTCCCGGCGGATCCATTCATCCTTTCCGAGAGGCACAATGCAACCCCCTTCGCTCTCTCGCGCGCGGCTCGCGCCGCGGCCCCCCTTCTTCTTCCTTTCGGGCTCCCCCTTCGCTTCTTTAATGCCTTTACTCTCACTCTCGCGAGAGGCTGCTCGCTCCCGCCGCCGCTTCCTCCTGTTTGCGCCGCCGAGGCGGCGGCGGCGGCGGCGGCTGCTTTGCCCGTGTTTGTTTACGGAGCGGGTTTGTTTAGGGGAATCGGTTGCGCAAGGGCTACTTCGATATTACGCTTATCGGCGGAGCTCGAAGATACAGTTTGCGCCGATAGCGGCAGATGCTCGTTTCTCTCGGTGACTCGTACGTCAAGGGTCAGATGCTGGAGAGGAGAAGAAAGCGATGATTCGTGTTACGTAGACACCCGTAAAAATAATTAGCGAACATTTTTAAATGCAGCATTAATTTTAGCCGAGGAGCAATACCTCCGGCTTTCGTCCATCGTCGAGCCGGCAATTAGCGTGCAATTGCGAAAGAAAGCATTCCGCGCCGAATGAAATAAAAGCTTCTTCTCGGCTCGGCGCATCCCCCCGCGCCGCGTCAAAGGGCCGCGCGCGCTCTTAGGCGGAGAGGCGCACATGCGCAGAAAAGAAGAAAGCGAGCGGCCACAGGTATATGAGAATCGGCGATCTCGGGGCCCTTTGCTCGAGTCACGCTCAAGACGGGAGCCGCCCGGGAGATCATATCTCTTCGGGCTCTTCTCGCCGCCGCTACTCGTCGGCCTGACCTTCTTCTCCCCCTCCTACTCCTCCACCTCCTCCTCCTCTCTTTCTTTCTCCTCGCCGCCACCGCCGCCGCCGCCGCTCGCGCTTTTTTATGGAGCCGCCGCTCGCGGTGAGATTGCACGAATTTTCGGGAATTTAAACGAGAGATTCGTTCGCCGCGATTATTACATCTCTCCGCGTGTGTGCCCCGCCGCTCTTTTTTTTCCCCTTCTTTTCCCTTTTTTTTTAATCGGAGCTTTTTAATCGGACTGTAAATTATGTAAGCCAGGGAGTTCTTAATTTGTTGGGGGGGGGGGGGCCTTCTTAATTCGGAATTTCGTTTGCCGTTTTGATCGGTCTTTGAGGAGGTTTATGCCTGCTCCCGGCAAAGTAATGCTGGGAAGTTTCGGGGATCATTAGTAGCGCTAAGTATTTTCGGAATGATAATGCGATTTCGATGGAAGTTATTGGCTACGGAGGCTGTAAAACACCCGACGTATATAAGCGCTTCTCTCGTTTTCATTGCCGAAACGCGGGGAACACGGTTTTTTCTACCTGAGCCTCGAGAGAAGTTAAACGTATAAGAATTTTATTGACGTTACGTCTGATTCGGAGCGGATAAATATTATCGTATTTGCGCATTGTCTGCAGCGTATGTGATCCGCCAGATAACGAACCGGGACGAGTGCAATTAGCCTCTCGAAAAATAGAAGCGAGGATAAAAAAAAAAAAGAATCAGTGAATAAACAGCCGAACAAACGAAATCGAACGTCTCTCGATCCTCCCCCCGCGAAGCCAAGAGAGTCAGCTCCCCGTCTGCAGCCTCTGTCCCCTTCCTCGAAATCAGCGTAAAGCGGCTTGGGAAAGCAAGTGCATTAACTCAGTGGAGCTTGACGGGGGAGGAAGTCGGCCGCCTATAACGGAAAGACGGTCCGCCTCGCCCCTGGGAAGTGTCCGTCCCGCGGAGTTAATAGGCCATCTGCCTCCTTCGAAGGAAGTCACTGTTTAGGAAGTCCATGGGAAGCGGGGATAACGGAAAGACTCACACCGTGGATGGGAACGGCTTAGCGAGCCGTGCAAAGAAGCCCCCGCAAGACGTTACGAAACCGCAGTGCGTACGAGAGCCCGCCGTATATATATATATATGTTGGTACCTGCAGATAATGCTAATGAAGCCCGAGGGGCCGACCTCCTCCTCGAAAATTTTTCGGCTTTTCCCCGCTGGATCGGGGAGACTTTTCGCAGGTGCGATATTCGAGATGACGTAGATTCGCGCGGGAGATAAAGCCGCCGCCGCCGAGGAGAGCTCTCCGCGCGCAGCTGTGTTTACGTGCGGAGTCAATGAACTAGTATTTAGCTATTAATAATTGCCGCCGGAGATATAGACGCGGCGAGCGCGAAAGAGGAGAGGAGGATCTTGGAAACAATGGGCAGCCGAGAATATTGTTCGGACGTTATTTAACGGAGCTTATTGTTTCAGTTGTATTGAAGAAGAAATGCAAGAAAACTTTGATGACTCGAAAAGCAGTATTCACGTAAATAACGAGTTTCTTATTGTTAGATGTCCAATTAAGTAGTTGATTGATGAATTTCAATAATTGATCCATTTTGCTGGGCTCTGATTTCCGTCATGCACGGTAATTTCAATTGTTATCGTCTGCACGTGTCACCGATCTTTTTTTTTTTTCAATTAATCATCAACACAATGGCAAGTGTTTAAGGGAAGCTAAATTTATCTTTTTTTTTCCCTCAGTATATTTAAATATTTGTAGAAAAATTAGAGATAAGCCAGTGAAGAAAGGGGAGCTAATAATAGTAAAAGTTTCTCAACCTTGATCTTCACCGAATCAATTCGTTTAAAAGAAAAAAAAAAGAAGAAAATAACAGAACGAAAGAAAGCCGAAATGAACACCTCAACGGCGAAAGACCAGCAGCACCCTGGGCGGCATCGGCAAGGTGGCAAAGACAAGCGCCCGGCCGGCCGGCGATAATTTTTATCTGTGGCGGCGCGTCGCGACTCGACGACACACGCAGGCCAACGAGCTTTGTGCTCTCTCTCCCTTATCGCGGCCGCCGCCGCCGCCGCCGAAGTAGGCTACGCGCCGCAGTCTCGCACGCCGCCGCCGCCGACGACGACGACGCGAGCCGCTGCGGAAACGTCTCGGACACGCTGGATCGAACGGGAAGATAGGAAGGAGATTTATGGGATTGGGAGCCGAGTTTTCGGGGATGTTCGTGGGCTTTTGGATGGTCGGCCGCTGGGCTGCTGATGGCTTTTGATTTATGGGGGGTTCGTCGCTGGGGTTTGATTTTTTAATTAGGATTTTATTGCCGGGTATTGAATTGTCGGTTGAGAAGTAAATGTCGAGGAGGAAATAGATTAGCAGTTTAATTATAAAGGTAAAAATTATAGAAATTGTAGTTGCGAGATAAAATTTTATTGTATATTCTTATCGAATCGAAAGAAAAACTCTGTACAGACAAGTTTGCAAATATTATATATCTTCGACATCGTCGATTTAATTACGTGTATACAATACAATTTTTCAAAGCTCATAAATTAATTTTCGACTTATCAGCTCTCTCTCTCTCTCTTTCTGAAAAACACTTGAAAGAAAACAAGCGTCGGCGCAACATTGTTGCCTGACCGCGGATATCGACCAACTTGGCTGAACGGAATTTAATTTGAAAATTTCGCCGATGAATTAAAAGTATTTTTGAAGCGAGATAATTTTTAGGCTCGCAGACTTGCGCAGAGAGATAAAGAGAAACCAGATTGACGGCTCGATATTTTTTTTTTCTCTTTAAAATGTTTCTTATAGCACATTATCATCATTCCTTTTTTTTTCGCCGGTTATCAAAGCCACAATACATCATGCTTTATCGAGAGCTGTCCGTATAAGCTCCGTTAACTGGTACGACAAATCAAGCAGACCTTTTCTTGCAGTAGAGTTCTGCATAAAATACTGACCGGTTTAATCAATTCCAAATTAACATAATGCGAATACTAAATTTTGAGTTATGAAATTGATAGTGGACGGTTTCCGTAAACAGTTTCGTAATTTTTATATACGTTTTCGTACGTACTTGATTAAATTTCGCTCTTTACTAATGTATTCATACTACAATTTTGCCTCGTTTCTCGAAAGACCCAAAAAAAAAAAAAAAAGAAAAACGACTGCAGCCGCTAATCACTCCGGGCCTCGGGTTTTCCGCACCTCGAGCCCCTCCCCGCGGCCAGTCCGCGGAAAGGCCCCTAATAAATCTGTATCTCCGCCGCGGGGAACGGTCGCGTCTGAGATGGCTCGTGGCTGCCTGGTAACAATAAAGAAGCGCGCTCGCAGCTTTCCTGCACGCGCCTCTCCTGCCTCTCTCTCTCCGCGGCTCTCTCGCGCGCACCTTCCACCATCCACCTGCTGGCGGATCAGCTGCCCCGGCCCAACCGCCACCTTCCACATATCGCAAGCACCTTGCTCGTCTTCGCCTTCTTATTCCCCGGCGGCGGCTACGGCGGCGTCTTCTTGCTTTCTTTTCCGCGCGCGTGCCGAGAGCCGCCGCCACCGCCGCCGCCGCAGCGCGGAGAGCTACCGGAGGCATGTGCGCGCGGGGATAATTCACGAGCCGTATGTAGGCCCGATTTTTTCCTCGAGAGCCGTTCGGTAAGGTGTGCGCGCGTGCAGTCGCGCTCTCTCGGACGGGCGTTGCGCACGCCTCGTTTTCTTAACTTTTGGGGGAGTTTCTCGCCGAGAGGCGCAGGCTCGGGGAGATATTTTCGTTTATATTTGTATGAGAGCTATAAGAATCTTTGAAGGAATTCAATTCGGCTTCTTGTTGAGTGTTTTGAGGCAAAGTCTGTACATTCGCTATCGGGAGATGCAGCGAAAAACAGCTAAAAAAAAAAAAAGAAAATAAGAGGCCGATTGACTTCTTAGAAAACGAAAGAAGCAGACTGCGCAATTGGCAAAGATGATTATCGTATCTCTTGCAGGACAGTTCCTCTCACGACGAACTTTGATCTATACACACTCGGACCTCCTACCACCAACCGTCGTTTAGATTGTTTATCAGCCTCTCTCCCGGCCACAAAAAATCACGAAGGTCCCGCGAGAGACAGATACTCCGGCCGGCTTATCTCTCGAGAGGTTAATTGACGCGGAATTTTTCCTTTTTTTTTTTTTCATTCCAATACCGTTTCGCAGGAATGCGCCGCTATTGTCGGCTATATTACTCCGTCGCGCACAAAGACACTCTTCAAGGACCCGTCAATCAAGGCTCGCTCGCCGATAAATTCCACACTGCACTCTCTTGAACCCCCGAGACGAATCGTCGCCGAGAGCCGTGTTTTCCTACCGATCCCCGAGGCTCGTTTGCGGGGTTATTTCGCTCGGAGGTCTCTCTCTCTCTCTCTCGGCAGGTGCGAGGCTTTTTTTTTTCAGGAAATTTTGAGCCCCGATCGCGTATCGGCTGTCTCGGGGATTCTTTCGCTCGGGGATTTTTGACTCGACTTGGTAACAGTGTTGATTTTTTGAATGTTTTTCGAGGCACTTTTTACGGGGGAGAGTCGATTTTCGTATCGTTTCCCCGGCGCGGATGGTTTGCTTATATTTTGTAATAAAATATTTTTCTTTATCGGATAGAGATGAAGCGATAATAACGCTTACGAAGGATCGAAGAATGTCCGTTCTTTGCGGGAATTTTCGAACGACTACATTTTTCAAATTCCTACCTTTAAAAAGTTCAATAATTCCGTGTAATAATTCTTCGTTACATATCTCAATACGTATATAAATTGCGTAAATGAACTCGCTTAAAAAAATGTAGGATCAGATATGATTGAGACTGGAAAGTCAACCGAGAGGGTAATCCCAAGCAATGCACCTCTTTGAATAAAAGCCGAAAAGGTAGCCGCGCTCGAGATGCCCATGCCGATCCTAAGCCATAACTCCGTCTCAATGTCACCAGGCATCCGCAACAATGCGCAGTACCAACTGACCTCCGCGGCATCTCTTTCACCGTCGAAAATACCTCGTTACCTTCCAAATCCCCCAATTCGAAAGTTTCCAGTCTCTTTTTTTGGCCAACTTCGGCGTCATCTGTCGCTTCCACCCTCTGCCGAGGGAAAAGCCCATCCGAGAGAGCAGCCCGAAGCAGCAGCAGCAGCAGCAGCAGCTCGCAGATCGGCCGGGGGAGGGAAGAGCCTCGGCGTAATCACCTGCGGTGCACCTGCTGCGCAGGGGGCTCGCATGAAAAGTCCGCAGCAGCGGTTGCTACCTGCCGGCTCCTCTCTCTCTCTGTCTCTCTCTCTCTCTCTCTCTCTCTCTCTGCGTCCGCAGAAAACGGCCGCCGCCGTCGCGAAATTGCGAGCGGCTGTTGCCGGCGCGTGGCTCAGCTGCCGCGCCGTGGAGAGGAGGAGAGCGGCCCGAATTTCATGCACGCGAGTAAACCTGGCCTCGAGGAATTCGCGCGGTAATTAACGAGCGCGAGCACACAAGTCCGAGAGCGCCGCTCCTCTCGTTTCTGTTCTTTTTTTCTCTCTCTCGAAGCTGTCGCGCGCGCGTGCTGCCCCTGCTGCTGCTGCTTTGAGAGATCGCTTTTTTTTTTGTAAATCGCTCGATGGCTCGAGGCTTTGTTTTGTCCTGCTTCTCTAGGCGAGACGCGCGGAGGGGCCGCGGGGTTCGGAATAATAAGCAGAGTCGATCGAGATTCTTGGATTCTTTTCTGCAGCGAGTTTGTTATATATAGGTAAAGGCCGCGATGGCATCGAGATAAATTGAAAGGATTCAATTTCCGGAAAAACAGCGGATTATTAAAAGGCACAACGATTTAGAAAAGAGGGCTCTTTTGATGGATGGATCGAATTTCGAGATTAAAAGGACCCAGTCGGAGGTCAGTTGGAATCGATTGATTTTTCAGATGAGATCTTTGACGGTGTATTCCAGCTTTGTGTCATCTTAAGAAATCAATTTGAATTCCCACTGAGCTCCGAGGCCAGAATCTAAACCATCCATCAGATAATTCCCTTGAAAGCCATCAAATTTTATATCGTCGTTTTCACCTGTTTTAACGGCTAACACCATCAAGACGCAGTTGTGCGCGCCATTAACACCCGAGCTTTTATTAATGATGACCAGAATTTATAATCAATCCCAAAAAGTTATTAAAATGCATTGCATAAAAAATTTTCAATGATTAATTAAGTACGAAAAAGTCAATAATTAAAGTTAATTAGCCGCGGCTTTATATTTATCTAAGCAAACAAACTTCTTGAAGTTCCATTCCACTTGACGTCAAAATGCTTCACTGAACATTTTATCAAAATCCGTGACCCGGAGGTGCGACATATATATCATATTTACGCAAGACGAGAGAGAGAAAAGGCAGTCGTTAAGTCCGCTATTGAAAGTCATTTTTTACGCCGATAAATTCGAAATAAAAGTGCGCTCCCAAGAATAACGAGTCTATTCCTTTTTCCTTAAGACGTCGCGTATTTATCAGTTCTGGTCGATTTGCCGCGTTGTCCGTTGAGCGCTAGTTTCAACGTCTTCAATGAAGTTCTCAACGTTTTTTTCGACTTTATCGTCGTTTGCAGATAAGTCACGTTTTTTTTTTTTTTATGAGCCGAGTCGCTTCACACAGTATTGGATAATGTGTTGTTCAAGCCGTTTCCACAAACATATTACGAGCATATTATCTGATCTGCAAACAAATTCACGTTTTTTACGAGCATTATAAAATTTTATTACGAAAAATAATTTGGCGCTAGATCCACATTCGCCGCCAAAGAATCCAGCCACTTCCGGCGAAGACGGTGAAATTTAAAAAGCAGCAATGGCGGGCATGCCTATTTTTCACCCTTTTCCACACCCTTCCGTCGTCGCCCGGCGCGTAAAGCAGGCTAATGACTGCAAGCCCACCCCCCGAAATCAGTACGTCTAGCAACCTGCCTTAACGCCGGTCTCCATATCTCAAAGCTCGCCGCTCGTAACGGAAAAGCTACCTGCCCTCTCCTGACAAAGGATCGTCCGTTGGCGGTGGCGGCGGCGGCGACGGCGGCGAAAATCGTCCTCGTCCTCCGGCTGGCCGGTCGAGTCGTAACCGATTGCCGCGGCGGCGTCTCCGCAACGGTCAACAGGTGTGTGGTAGCAGGTGCATCCCGCACACTCTTCTCTCTCTCTCTCTCTCTCTCCTCCACGCGAGAGACAGAGAGAGCCTCTACACCTGAGCGGCGCGGAAAAAAGCCAAAAGCTAGCCGGCGCCCTTTTCTATTATAGATGCGCGAGAGGAGGCCAGCCCCGAGATGAGGCGGCGGCGGAGGAGGAGGAGGAGGAAGAGGAAGGAAGTCGGAGGATCACCTGCGCGGGCGACCCTCTGCGAATCATCACCGGGGGGAGAGGGCCGAGCTCCAACCGTCTTGGAGAGCGTCAGGTGCGTCTTCCGCAGACAAGTGCGCTTTCGATTTAATGACACGGCCCAACGCGGCCGAGAGTATACTGTTTTCTCTCTCTCTCTCCCTTCTTCGCCCTTCTCGCTCTCGTTCGAGGAAATCGCCTTTCCGAGGAGACACTCGCCGATTTTCGGAGCATATGCGGGCCAAGGATCGTTTTCGGAGACGACGCGAGGTGCGCAACGAGTAATTAAGCCGTTTTTTTTTTTTATTTAAATAAGGCGAGCCACCGCCGGTGAGGAGCTTGCGACCGGTGAATTTAAAGTTTTGCATGCTAATTTCGTCAGCGGCGTAATTATTTGTTGCCGTGTCGGACAGTTTCATTCGCGTCGATTGGGAGCCGATAACATTTTAATTAATTACACTTATCGATGCGTATTTATCTGCACCTTCGCGCAGTCAGGCGCAATTATAAATTAACGAATTGATATAACCGTCGTCTCGAGCCAAGTTATCGAAGCAGACCCTGAATTCTGCAGCGCTCCCTCGAGGAGCGCGCGCGCAGAGCGGCTTATATTATATATTTTCGCGAAGCGTCCAGTTGCTCCGAGGCTACATACCTCCCAGCCTGCTGGCGAAGCCAGCTCGCCGAAAACAAAGCGCCACTCTTAGCCACTTCCGACAAAGCCAAAATAAAAGCTCCCCCAGCCAGCGGCACGCACGCAGGCGGCGGCGGCGGCAGTCCGGGTGTCCTCTCCTCCCTTCCTCCGAAAATTTCCATCGGAGCGCGTGCCGCGAGAGAGCAGCTCTCCTCTCCTCGCTCTCTCTCTCTCTCTCGCTCTCCCGTCCATCTGTTCCATCCTGCATATGCCGAGAGCGACGCAACGGCCGGCGATCGCGCTCCCCGTCTGTCGAGAGCTTCTTAATACTCACCTGCTTGATCTCCGGCGCCGATCGCCACCAAATTGCCGGAGAGAGGCCGCTCTTCTAATAACATTGACATCTCCCGAAGACTCAAACACGTTGCCAGGCGGCTGGATGTACGGGACGGATGACGAGTTTGACGGGCGGAGAGGCTTTCTTTTCTTTTTCTTTTTTATCGGGGTCCTTAGCTCGGGAGGGGAAGCGCAAGGTGAATTGTTTATTTGCTTAGGAAGAGGGGGTTGGACGGAAATTGTTCGGGCGTGAAATCACCTGGAATGTGATTTTAATTAAAGGCCTCGGAAACGTAATCTTGCACGGTAATAGAGATAATTTTATATTTCCTCGATGCTTTTGATTTTCACATCGAAATATTTTTTTTTTTTATATATGCTTTTCTCGGTTCGTATAAAATGCAGGCTTGTACTACAAAGTCTAGATTACGTAGAGTTCGATTTAAAAATAAATTAGTTTGTAAAAAAAAATTATCGTAAACTGACGAGCGCAAAGACAACTAGATATAACTTAACAGCTACCACTTGACCGACTTTAATATTCACGATAATTTTTTAGTCGAGTGGATACGCAAGTAAAATTTTAGGCACGTTTTCGATTTATTACTTTACCACGGTCACTTACTAATTCAGTGCGCTTAATATTGTCTATTTTGTTTTTAAACGCATGAAATGTAGGAAGCAGTTTTAGAAAACTTAAAATGGATTTTTCAGTGGTACCTGATTTTTTATTAGGACATTGATTTCGAGCGCAATTTTTATGAATGATTATCGTAAGCTGCCTTTGATAACTCGTATTCTGGTTTTGTTTTAATCATCAATTTTTAATCCCAATCGATAAAGTAATGGTATTTTGAATTACGTAAGTGATGATATAATGTAACTAACCTACTTGAATTTCCCCTCGTCAGCTATTTTTTGCATTTTAATATAGATCTTCACAATTTTAATTTATTCAAATAGATAAACATACGTAATTAAACGCAACCGCGCATAATGGGGGCTTAAGCCTTGTGTTTGTTTTAAAAATCCAAATGCAAAATGAGCAAGCAGAGAAAAATCAAAGAAAAAAAACGAACGCTCGACTTTCCTCCTCGAAGCTCTCGTAGCAAACACGGCCGCCGACAAGCCCTTAATCCGCGCGACAATATAATTACCGGGGATCGGCGCGAAAAAAAGCGCGCTCCTCCGAACGGGGGGGGGGGGGGCGCTCCGCCGCACTGATAAATAGGCGAACAGATTTATGAAACCTCGAGCAGAGAGCCGGGCTCCCGTTTCCGCGCTCCGCCGCGCGTGAAATCACCCGAGCCACGAGTCGTTAGAGCGGCAAACCTCGAGGTTCCGGCCCCACGCTTTGACCGGAAGCGGGACATTCCGCCGACACCTCCGTGTAAGTAACCCTATACGCGTATACACACCCCTCCCGGGGCCTCTTTTCACGCCGAGGCTCTTGATTTTTTTTTTTTCGAGGATTTGCCGCCTGATTTATATCGGCTGTTTGTTTGCTGGGAGTCGCGCAAGTAACGCGAGTTTCCTTATTGCGTGTTTGTTGCGCCGCGCGCCGCGGCGGCTGTTTAAAATTTGTTCTCGCGTTCAGCTCTCTCGCGGCGAGATATACTGCTTCGGGGGGACGCGGGTGCAGCTCGGTTATCAATCGCGGGTGCACATTTTCTGCGTAATCTGAAACATTGTTAACGGCCCCGATAACGGAGCGGTGTTTGCTCTTTATCGGCTGGTAATTATTAATTGTTCGCGACTACGTCAAAATAAACACCGAGTCGCGAGGAGAGCTTTCGTTTACTGCAACGCGTACGGGAATAAAAAAACATCCTCGCATTTACGCCCCTCTCATTAAAATACACACACCGGCCAAACCGCGTCCTTATCTCCGGGATCAAACACGAAATTTGCTCATCGCGATTAAGAAAGCCGGCGATGGCCACCCTTCTCGCGCGGCCGATCGTATCTACCCCACAGGCGCTCCCACCTCCGTGACCGTCCGAGAGATCGCTCGCTTTCACGCGAAACGCGACGCGGAAGCGCTGATTTTTCCCGCCCTCCTCTCGCGCGCTCGCGTATTAATATGTGTATGCGCAGAAGAGGTCGAGGGTCGGCGCCTTATAAATGGAGAACTCTCTTCCGAGGCAGAGAGAGCCGGTGGGGTTTCGATCGGGGCGGATTTCTGTCCTCGATCCGATGCCGGCCTTCGAGGAGCTTTTTCTTTCGCGGATGATGGCTTAATTAAGACGAGTCCGCGAGGGATGGCTGTAATAAATTAACGAGATTGCGTTCGAGTAAGGTTACTCGAATTCTTTATTCGAGAGGAGAGTTTTTGATCGAGGCTGGCGACGCTTTAAGATGCGATTTATTATAATTGAATTATTGAGAGCGCTGTTGCCGGCAGTCTTTTGGAAGCGAATACCGATTTAAATCTGCATTTATCTATAAATATTAATTGCTGAGTCAGTCTGAAAATACTATAGTATATCCCCCGATCGTTTCTTTCAATGTTTATAATTAGAATTTTGATAAAATGCAAAAGTGTACAATGTATAACCTTTCCAGACGATGAAAATGATAAATGCCGAGTGCTTAATAATACGTCCCAGCACATGCTTATACGATGTATACCTACACGACAAAATAAATTATCAATGCCGATCAAATTGATTCGTATTGATTTACGTATGCAATCAGAATAATATATACATATATACAACGTCTGCAATCGAACAAAGCTTTCAATCCACTCGGCGACTGATTGATAAGGTCGCCACCGACAAAACCAGCCCCCAAATCCCCGACTCTCGGAAGGGACACCTCTCGATCGAAGATGCACTATCTCGCAACGTGAAAGGGGGGTATGTACGCTTAAGCTGAATTTTTAGCCCGAGACTTTCTCAGAGCAAAGGTCTCGGCGATAGCGAATTTCTTTCTCCTCGGGCCGCGCATCATGCGCGTACTCCGTACGTGTGTTACTCTCCGCTCGGCCACGATAACATTGTGTGCGATCTTTCTCTCTCGGCGGGCTTTTCACGCGTGTGTATCTGTATACGCCGCGCTCGACAGATTATTTTTAAAGCCATTATCGTATTATACGAGAGAGCCGAGCGAGAGAGAGGGCTTATCTGGAAAGCAACGCGTGGCCGGGGCTTTTCTTTATTTTCTCCCGAGAGATATTGCCCGCGCGAACTTCGAGAACTTGTTGCGGCGGAGGAGGCTCGAGATTTTGCGGAGTCGCGCCGGACTTTCTAAGGTTTTACCCCGGGTTTTAGACGGCTGGGAAGAGGAGATTTTTGCGGGTTGAGAGGTTTTTCTGGGGAATCGGTTTACTGCGACGGAGGAATCGAATTTTTTTGGGTTTTGCAAGTATATTTTTAATCGCGGCTGAGTAAAAAGTGGCGCAAATAGGCTGGGTGGCAGACTTTTAGGAAAAATACCGATTATCTAAAAAAATTCAATCTTGAGCGATTCACTTGAGTGACTATGAGTCTTGACTAGATGACTTGTTTCTAATAATGTCTAATAAAGACACTTCTACAATACTGCAAGCCAGTCGTTAAGTGGTTCGTTGAAGATCATATTTTCCCCTATCATGTTTCATTTGCGGAAGATTGCATGCTTCAATATTTTTCGATAAAGATAAAACTGATGATTTAAAAAATTCTACAAAATTATATACGTAACTTATTGGTTTTCAGTGAATAATTACAACTATACAATAATTATACAATTTTTTGTTTAAAAGAAATGCTGAGAAAGTGAAAGTCACCCCAAAGAGGAAATTGCTAAGACATTGAATAACGTTTTGTAAGTTCCTCGATAAAATTTATCATTTTATCTTGGAAAAATAAGTCTTTTGAAAAGTAATAAACAATACTTGCACAGCGATTATTGTTATCGATCCCATGATACAAAGGATTGGAAATAGGTACGGTAAGCCGGGCACTTGTAGATTCCAGTAAAGTACATAATAAATCACAAGCTGTCATTTAAAGTCTGAAGAGACACTTCAGGAGGACAAGACCAGTTTGAAAATTCGGGATAATGAAAGCAAACCTTAGAGAGAGAGAGAGAGATTTTGAAAATCAATTTTTAGCTCTCCATTGTTTGTCGGACTCAAGGACTTGGCAAGTATCTTTGGTTAAGCATTGTTGTCGTGCGCGGGTAATTTCATGTTTGAACGGGGACAATGAGTAATAATCGTTAGTACTTTTTTGGTCAAGGGAAAATTATTACCTCACGTTGACACAGGTACGTTTAAACGTGATTATCTTACGGCCACTCGATCATGTAAAGTAAGTACATCGAATGCAAAACTCGAAAGGTGGAATTAAAGATGATGGGTACAATTAAAGTTTCAAGTTTGCTAATTTAAGTATGTTAAAAAAAATTTATTTTTATCCATCAGTACGACGACAGAAAAAAATTAACTATTTGCATTGATAGGATGTGCAATTATTTAAGCATTAATAATAAATTTATTGAAATTAACGATAATTAATACAACATTTGTTCGAAATTTATTGCTAAATTTTTATAATCACGTCATGTTTGATTATTTATTCATTTTCAAATACTGCCTTAGGTAAATTGTAGTTTTACCATACTCTTGGTAATTGTATTTTATGAAATTTTTCTTACCAAGAAAAGGTACACTATAATTATACACTTGATTCCTACCATTTCGACTACTGAAATTCAAAAATATAATTTGATATTCCTAACTTATCGATGAAGGATTCCTACCTTACCATTGTATCTTACATATGCCAACAATTACACCCACCGACAGTAAAAGCTACCTGTTTATACAAACTTAAGATGGAGTGCGGACGAGCTGTTTGTTAGGCGAAGTAAAACATAACCTGAGGGATGTTATTGTAGTGGACGTAATCCAACGAAATGTTTATCAAAGTTATTAGTTTTCGTTTAGTTATCTAGAAGCCTTCTTTTTCACGTTCACAATTTTGATTGCTACCTTACAAAATGGCCAACGATCGCGAAGTGCTTCGTGAAATCTGGGAGGGAAAGATTCCAGTTTGTTTTCAGCTGAATTCTGAAGAAGTTTATGAACTTCAAGCTCCCGACCCATTTTACCTGATGGTTCCCAGATTAGGTTATTTTCCTCTTTGTACTGATAAAGTAAGTGATTATACAGCATTGCTTCTATATCGTTCTGGTTTGAAGTAATTAATTGAATTATTGATTCACAGGTTAGAAAACACTTTATGCGCTATGTACAACAAGATGTACAAGAGAAGGCAGACACTGAAATGTGGCTAGAATTTAATGGAATACCTCTAAAATGGCACCTCCCTATTGGGGTGTTAATGGATCTTTATCATAATGATATACAATTGCCTTGGAATATTGTTGTTCACTTTGATAAATTTCCCGAAGACGTTCTTATGCATTGTCATAACAAGTAAATATTGTAAATGTTGTACTATTAACATCTGAACAATCACATTCTAAATTTAAGACTTTTTTCCAGGGAAGTTGTTGAGTCATATTTTCTTTCTTGTATCAAAGAAGCGGATGTGTTAAAGCATCGTGGTCAGGTGGTATCAAATATGCAAAAAAAAGACCACAATCAGTTGTGGCTTGGACTACTGAATGACAAATTTGATCAATTCTGGGCTGTAAATAGAAAACTAATGGAAGCTACTAGTGATGAGGGTTTCAAGTACATACCATTTAGATGTTATATTAGTGAGGATAAATATATTCAGAGATTAGTCAAACCAATTACTGAAGAAGGGCAAAGAAAAACTTTGAAACATTTATTAAATGAAGTTTTTCCAGATACAGAACAAGGTTTGTCTCATGCTCATTTTTTTATATTTAGCAATTCAAGATAATATTATGTTCTAATGTTGCTTATGTAGTTGTAGTACGGACACATGGAATCATTCCTCCACTTGATACACCACTTCAATGGCTTTCAGAACATTTAAGCTACCCAGATAACTTTTTGCATTTGGTGTCTGTGACATCGTAACACATAAACTCTAAGGCAGCTTCTGATTGTTCTCAAAACTGAACTGAGAAAGAATCTCAGAAGACAGGAAAGATTATCTTATTTTTTTACAACCTTCTTTTTCGTGAGAATGCAATTGTACATCGCCAAAATGTTTTTAAAATTTTGTCATAATCCGCTTGAAGGTAAATACGTTTTTAGACTGCTTATGCCAAATTCCAATCAAGTAAACAGTCTGACTAAGCTATGTATTGTACAAATGTCTCGTAATCATTTATAATTTAGTGAAATATATATGTATATAAGTTTAAAGATTTACAAATCAAATTTTTAAAACTTGCAAGAAGCAAGTTCTAAATATGAAGATTCTATAGGTATATTCATTATTTTAGTATATATGAATGTGATTACAATCTGTTTTGTTTTTGTTATAAGTTTTATTAGTAATAAAAGATTTGTTCATTTTACATAATAATTTACATAACTATTTGTACAAAAATAAGTTAAACTATACTTAAATCGTAAGGAAAGTTGTGTCAGCTTATCGAACAATTACCGTAAGGCTTGCGATATCTTCCAAAAATTTGTGAAGATCTGGAATTTTCATTTGCTTGAGTTGCAGCATCTGTTGTTGTTCTACGTACTATCACAGGCTCATTGCCGTTATTAGTGTAAGACATGACTCTTCGATTTGCCCCAAAACTGAGGTACGAAATGCTTTCCTCTCTGATTCTCGGCAGCTGATGGAGTTGCTGCTCCTGCATGAAAATGATATTCTTTAATTTACTTGATTACGTAGATTAAATTTTACTTTTTAATAAATGTTTGGTGTAGTGGAATATTAAACCAATAGAATATATCATTTATAAAAGTTTTTTTAAACAGTTTTAAATACTGTAGAATCATAAAGTATCCTTAAATGCGCAAGACTGCGAAACGTATCAAATTATTTAAATAAAAACCACAAGTCACCATTCCGCAGTCAATTTAATTTGAAGTCATTTGTGAATGGAGTTTTGAAAGCTACTATTTATTTTAACTTGCTGTCTTTTTTCTTAATGGTAGTTTGTCAAAAACTGGTTTTTAATTTATGCACAATCGAATGTAACGTGACCTAAATGAAATAGAAATGAATTCTGTTTTATCATCAAAGGGCCTACTTGCATCAATTATTTATTAGTATTTGTTCTTATAAATATATGCTTAATTTATTCTACACAGAACGATTATAAATATAAATTTTTTAAGCAGGCACCTCAAAGTTCTTTTTTATAATTCAATATAAAAAAGCACAAATTTATAGTTTTATCGATCGAGCAAAGCAAAGTATTTCCCCTTTTTTTATTAATAATTATTATTCACAAAAATGTTATTTATATACTTTTATTACTATCACAATATTTAAAATCTTTCTTTCGTAACTACATTTTATTCGTTTTAAAGAAACGAAGTTATAGTTACATCAAATAATCAACGAAAGGTAATTGGTTGTAGGGCTTTTTTCAAAATGCGAAAATTGACTGTTCGATCGATAATATTTTGGGTTAGCGAAGCACTAAAACTTGACTTGTCAAGCGTGGATCGAACAGAAAAAAAAACGATTTCTCGAGCAAAAATAGCTCGCGTGTATTTTTTCCATTTTTTCTTTCGTAATAGTTGGACGTATTTATTATTAGAAACAATATTGTATTGTACATTAAGGTCATGACTTTTATTTAAGAATTAAAGAAATCTGTAATCTTGAAAAAATTTCGATTGCCGAACCGACTACAACTAGTTATTTTATCGCTGTAATATGCATGCATCTGAATTGTTGAGTTTAATTTTGTAAAAATGTTAATAAATAATAATAAAGATGATATAATATCTTTAGAAAATTTACCTTTTTTTTACCATTCAATAATTTAACAAAAAAGCCAATTCTTTTTAGGGTAACATTCGCCAAAAACAACGAAATTCAGAAAGGCTAAATAATTCATTAAATCTCTACTTGATTACCTCTCGGAAGTTTGCCTCATCCTCGAAGCCTCGCAAAACTTACTTTGAAAATGACCAGTGCAGTGTCCCGATATCTCAATCGAATCTCGTCCGGCGTCAACGTACTCTCGACATCAGGCGACACATACTTCCCAGGCATCTAACACGAAAACTGCTTACGGAACGAGTCCTCCTCCTCCTCCCTCCTCCCGCGTCAGCTGCAAAGAGACAGAAGGCAAAGCGCTAGCAAAATCTCCCCTCCGCGTTATAAAAAAAAAATCTCTCCGCCGCGCAAAGTGGCAAAACTATCGGCGGGGCGGCAGCGGGGAAGATTAACGTGGCGCATCTCCTCGGCGGCTTGCTTGCTTGCTTGCTTGCGGCGGCGGCTCGTCTCGCAAAGCGAAGAGCACGGCGGCGGATAAAAATACTTGCTCGCGCGCCGTGTGGCCTCTCTCTCGGCTCCTAAGCGCCATTTTAGCCCGAGGCGAGAGAGAGCGATATTGTCTCGTCGCGCGCGCTTTTCGCGCGGCGCGGGGGAAAATTTCGGCTGAGCTCAAGGGTGGAGGGAATGCGTTACCTTTCGCTTTCGCAACGTCGAGAGCGTTAATTGCTCGTGCCGTGCGCCAGAGAGGCAGAGATTACTGCCGCGGGGAGAGAGGAGGGAGGGGGGGGGGGGCGAGTGACCGATAAATCAGAGTGTGATGCAACGCGAGCTGCGTTTAATATCGAGCGAGAGTCGTCTTTTTTATCTCTCTCTCTTTTTAAACAATGAGACACGCGCGCTGTTTATTATTCGGGAAAGCGGCAAACGGACGCGTTACAAAATTGAGGCGCTTACT
Source organism: Ormyrus labotus (assembly GCA_035582975.1). Taxonomy (NCBI): domain Eukaryota; kingdom Metazoa; phylum Arthropoda; class Insecta; order Hymenoptera; family Ormyridae; genus Ormyrus; species Ormyrus labotus. The sequence continues at coordinate 14,666,812 of JAWWEO010000009.1, forward strand.
TTATTGGCTGTTAAGTTAATAAACGGCGGCTCGCTTTTCCCCCGAGAGCGGTCGCCCGCGAAGTTTATTGCCGGCGCGGTGACGAAGTTCTGCTCGTCGAGACGTTGCCGATTATTGCTCGTTTCTCTTGTTTTCGAGGCGGGTACTCGCGCGCGGCTTTGATTTAGAGCGACGATCGACTTCGAAAATGTGTAACACGCCGCTCGTCGATTATTGCCAAATTCGTCAGGTGTAAATCAGTTTTTTTTTTTTTTGTTTTTTTTTTATGCAACGCGAAATTGTATTATAAACGAATTCGCGAACAATCACCTTGCGAAATTGAACGAGCACCATTCCCAACCTTAATTGAATAAAAAGCCACCGAGAGCCCTCGAGGCGGTCTTTAAAAAAAAAAAATAAAAAATAACCCAACGTCCCTCCTCGGCGTAAACCGGAGAAAAAAGCTGCTCGCGGAAAGCTCACCGACGCGTAAAGCTCAGGGGGGGAATCCGAGAAGGCAAGCAGGCAGGCAGACAGGCCGCCAGGCCAGAGCCGGGGGGGGGGGGCACAAAAGAATCTGTATCATCGCTGTTTACTCTTTGGCTCGGCTCGCGGCTTGCGTTACGTGTCGGTGCAATATCGTGTGATTTCTTCGGCGATACCCAGCCAATGCACGCGCTCGGCGCGCGGTGCAGGCAGCGCGGCGGCAGTTACGTAGAGTTCCGAGGCGAGTTGCATTAGCATTACTCAGTGCGCCGGCCTGCTGACAATGAGTTGCGTGCTCGGAAAACGTTAGAGAGACACCCGACCGCCTGACCGGGAGGAAGGAGAGCGGGGGGGGGGGGGGTGCTGCTGCTGCTGCGCTGCGTGCGGTGCGGCGCGATTTTAATTTAAGAAGGTGGGTGTGACACGATCACGTGGGGTGGCCAAAGACGTAGGTCAAGCTACGCGACGCGCGAGGAGAGCTTTTTCTTTTTCGAGGAGCGCGATGCGAATTTCGTAATTAATTCGATTAAAGATATGTGTGTGTGTGTGTGTGTGTGTGCGTGGTTCGGCTTCGAAGTGGCCCCCCCGAGCCGCGGCCCCACGCACACCTTTCACTCCGATTTTAAGAGTTTTCGGCTCTGGGGGTTCCAGCTGATTATGGGTTGAGCGATTTTTTTAAAGGCGGCGGCTCGGATTTAACGCTCGAAATTCCGAGGGCGGGAAAAAGAGGGAAAGGTGAATTTTTTCGTTATACAATTTAGTCGAGGATCGAAAGTCAATGTTTTTTTAATGATTTTTACTATAATTTATTTAAGACGATAAGTGCAACCCGCAATTATTATAATTTCCAAGATAATATAAGCAATTACTCGCGCAACGCAATAATTCTCTTTTAATTTCTATAAACCTTATTTATTTTTTCGTACATAATGGAAAATATTCAAGGCATTCCGAATTGTGGAACTCAAACTGTAGTTTGATAGACTTTCTCGGAAGCAATCATCTACTCTGAATCGGGCAAGAACTCGATTTTGTCCCTTTTGAAATTATAATTCTTTTCAGAATTCTATATGTCAATCCGATCCCTGGGGGGGGGGGGGGGGGGGGGGGGGGGGGGGGGGGGGGGGGGGGGGGGGGGGGGGGGGGGGGGGGGGGGGGGGG
>JAWWEO010000009.1:14668537-14829919 GCA_035582975.1 Ormyrus labotus
CGATACATTTCCCCCCCCCCCCCCCCCCCCCGCGCGTCCTATTCCTCGGTTCTCAGAAGCGACGAATTATTGAGGCCGAAAAGAGAAGTCAAAGAGAGATGCCCGATAAGGCTGGCTTTTCTGTTCTCTCCCGCGACGAATTGCACTCACGCTTTTTTTTTTATCAGCCGGAGCAGATTCTTTTTTTTTTTTTTGCTTTTCGTACACTTACACGTACGAGCGTAACGCGGTGCGTGTGCACACGCGCACGATAAGACGTTTGTGCAATTGAAACGCGATTGTATCTGTTTCTTTTTTTTTTTTTTTACGGCGGCCTTTTTTTTGCTCGCGCTTAATTCTATGTCATTTTCGTTTAAAGCTGCAAAATCGGTAGCTGCGAGCGGCCTGGCAAGAAGTGCGAGTGAAAAGCGCGCGTGAATTCCGCGGCCGTATTGAAAAGTGCACATTAGCGTTTGGAAAAAAAAGAAGGCTTTTTCGAATTTTTATTACAGCCACGCGGATATAGTTTTCCGTTTGCATGCTAATTTTGAGTTTTTTTTCTTTCTCATTTTTAAAAGGCTGCTCGCGGAGCTGCTAATCATTCATCAAGTGTATGGTTTTTTTTTCTAAATTTTGAGGTATTAAAGGATAGGATAACTGAAAGGTACTTTGATTGACAAGAGTAAAAATTTTTGTTTAAAATAATCTCTATTCTTAAATTTTTTGTTTTTCGTATATACGTGTCATGTATATACAGAATAAAATACAATAATTAATATAATATAATTTTTAGCTTAGAAAAAAATTATTTCTTTAAACAACTCATTCATCTTTTTTCGCTCACCCACGTAACAAATGTTCAAAAAAATTTTGCTGGCGCAGTCGCAGAATGCGCTCTTTTACTTCATAATCGTCGCTTCCAATAATCACAATAGGCGGGCTCGATACAACATGAAATTTCGTCAGAAAATTTTGCACTTGCACACACACAAAAGATGCGTATGTGCGCTCGATCGCCTCCAATTCGCTAATATACGCATTCTCACAAGTATACATATCTCCAGGCACTAAAAAGTTTTGTTTTTGCTTCGATCGATTACAAAGTAACAATGGGCTATCACAATTTGAAATTTCGTATTTTACAAAGGCACTCGGATCGCAGGCACTCCCGAGATAATAAAAATATTCTCTCTCACAGTCGTCTTTTCTATGCGCTCTACTTGCACTTACAAATCTAACAACGTATACTCAAAAGCGACGAACGATCGACAAGAAAAATAATGATTTCTTTTTTTCTGCTCTGCATTCATCTCGCTTTAAAAACTACACGCGGATTATGACGGTGATTGCACGGAAAGGAGACTTCCCCCCAGTCGACGCACAGACCATGAAAGATATCCGCCTTAACTATTCCTTAATTAATTCAATTATTAATTAATGTTAGAATAGACTCATGCGGCATTGCGAAGGGGAAAGATCGCCCGCTCTTCTCCTCTCTTCAGTCGTTCGGCGATACAATAAGGCGGTTCCTCGCTTCGCTGTATATCTTCTTTTCTTTATATATATTTATATAAAAATTTATGGCGATTTCATGGCTTAACAACTAATCTTACTCTCGCTAATTCTAAATTTTTATTGTACATTGCCCGCCTCGATCCGCCAAGGCTGCAGGCAGGCTTTTAAGGCACATTATTTTTTTTTCAACTTTGCTTACCAGTAATCGTTCTTACATTTCGTTTAAAATCATATTAAACTTTTTACTTTTCAAAACGATCAATACGCGAGGGCTGCAATTCGAAACTGTCTCCTTTCGGGAAAAAAATGATTTTACGGCTTCGTCGTACTTTTCTAAGTAGGATATATTACTCTAAAAAGAACCGGTCATCAAAAATAGTCGATTATTATGCATTTTTTTTTTTTTTTTTTAAATCGACGAATCGAATTCACGAGAAATTGGTTTCGATTTGCAGCCCGATATAAAATACTGTTATTAGAGAAAGCAGTTTCTCTTGTTTTAAAAAATATATTTATATCCTGATAGTACGCTTAGTCGCGTGTATAAGGCACATCAGTTACTTTATAACATTACGCGTTTTTTTTTTTACATTTAATCGAGATCTTTGTATAGAATCCTGCGAAAAGCACCGAATTTCCAACGAGACTCTTGCTTCGAAAAACCAGAAGGCACTCTCCGATCGAAAAAGTGAACGCAAGCACGTATGCAGGACCGCTAAATCGATTAATGAGGTATAAAAATATCTTTGTACGCGCGGTATTTACAATTATTTACAGAAGAAAAAGGGGCGCGCGTGTACGCGAATCGACGCGAGACTCTCGTCGATGGAAGCAGTCCTCGTTTCTTATTTTCTTTTTCCTGCCATGTTTTTAATATTTTTTGCATTCGAGCGCACGCGCTAAGTGCGCGAGAGCGGCGGGGGGGGGGGGCGGGGCCCCCCCGCGGCGGGGGGAGGCTACGCCTCCCCCGGCGGATCTCGCGTAATAAGCGCGCAATTATCGGCGTCGCAAGCGCAGGACAAAGCGACCTTCGTCCGACCTCCGATGCGCGCGCGCCTCCTTGGGAGAGAGGCGAACGAAAATCGGGCTCTTTGTTTTTTTTTGTTTTTCGTTTTGCGGAGGAGCAAGGGTACTTTGACTAGTCGATTGCTCTCCCCTACCTTACTATCCGACCGCGAGTCTTAATTAAAAGCTTACGCTTCGGTCCTCCCTGCGGCGTGTATATTCGCCTACCGTAACAAACTCGAATGATTATGCCTGAGCGGCAGGGAGGCCCGAAGCGTGTATCCGACCGACTAGCGCGAACACTTTTTCCAAGCGACAACTAATATGGGTAGCCACCAGGGTAATACCTAGCGAAGGCGCTTCGCTCCTCGAAGAACGGTCTGTGTAGGGCCGGAAGCTGCGTGAAGGGCTGGGCGCCGGGCAGTCTGAAGCTCAGCTCCAGGGAGACGCTGTGCTGCTCGTTGAGGTTCTGGACGTCGCCGCTGTTGTTGTTGGTGGGGCTGCTGGACCGGCAGGTGGGCTTGTCGAGGTAGGGCCGGAAGGAGATGGGGTCCTTCTTCGCCGGGGATTCGGCGGGAGGCGCGGGCGTGACGCTCGGTGGCGTCGGCACCGTACTGGATACTCTCTCGATCTGATTGTTGAGATCGTCGGTCGCGCGCTGCTTCACCAGACAGAGCGGCGCCTCCTGTGGCGCCAGCTTCTCCTCCTCCCGACGGCGCTTCTTCGGCGGGTGCCTCGGTGTCTCCTGGTGTTGGTAGGTCGGGGACGACGAGGAGTCTGCGTAGATGACCTCGGAGCGCGTCCTCAGGTCGACGGCCCGCTCTTCCGGTGGCGAGTACGGGCTGGCTTCCTGGATCGGGCCGAGCCGTTGCCGGTTTCCGCTGTTGCCCAGCTGCACCATGCCGCGCAGCTCGTCCTCTTGGAGCAGCCACTTTTGCACTTGGCGCCTGTTGATGCCGTACTTGCGGGCGGTGGCGCGCTGGTTCTTGCGCACCTCCTGATCGTGGTGGAAGGCGTCGAGAACGGTAAGCTTGAAGCGCAGGTCGAAGGAGCGCCTGCGGCCGGAGTCGGGCCCCCGGGGCATGGCTCCGCCGCACTCCAGCTCGCTGTCCGAGGAGGAGACCGACGAGGAGAAGGAGGCGTTGTACTCGTAGTGACTGGGCGGCGGGCTTCCGCTGGTGGTGCTGCTGGCGCTGCTCTGGGGCACGTAGCACAGCTCCGCGTCCTCGGACCTGTGCCGGTCGTAGTTGATGAAAACTGCGCTGCCGGCGCGCTGGTACTGCAGCTCCACGTGGCTCGGCTGCACGCCGGGCGTCTGCGAGTCCGGGCTGGCCCGGCAGTACACCTCGTCCTCCGAGTGCGACTGCTGCTGCTGCTGTTGGGTTATCGGCTGCTCGAAGCGACCAGGCTGGTAGGCCGAGACCGCTGGCGACGCGACGCTCCTCAGCTGCGGATAAACACTGGCCGCCTGCTCCGGACTGGCCAGCCGATCGAACTGCAGAGCGGTGGTCGGGGCGACAACGTACTCCGGATATCCGCTGTGACCCGTCGGAACGCCCGCGAAGGAATAGCCCAGCGCTCCGTGCTCGAAGGATTCTTGCTTCTCTCTCTGCACCGCGAACGACTCTGCCGCTCCGCCCGTAGAGGTGGGGGCGGCAGAGCTGCTCGAGGAAGGAGGGCTGCCCGGTGGTGGGGGGGAGCCGCCTCGCTGTCTGGCGGCACCGAGGTTCAAGGTCATTGCTGGAGCACTGGCGTTACCGCCGTTCTGCTCGGGCATCCGGGGCGAGCAGGCCGGCGAGCTGGTCTGCGCGGCGGAGGCCGCCGCCCGGAGGCTGGCCGCGGCGACGCTGCGCCTGAGCTGATCCTCGCACTGCAGCCACTTCTGAATCTGCCGGCGGTGGATGTCGAATTTGCGGGCCGTGGCCCGCTGGTTGCCGCGGCAGTCGATGTCGTTGCGGTACGAGTCGAGGACTCGGAGCTTGAAGGCGGGCAGGAAGATGCGCCTCGTGCCGATGACGGAGGAGCGCCGCGGCTGCGGACGCCGGCTGCCGCTGCTCCTGCCGCTGCTGCTGCCGCTGGACTTGCCTACGCGCTCCCCTACGCCCTGGGCCATGATTGCTGCCGGCGGCGCGAGCGGGCTGCACACACATGCACCGAGCGAGCGGCCGCGACACAAGTGCTCGACGCACACGCAAGAGAGCGCGACACACGGACGAACGCACACAGGCCCAAGTGGCGCCTCTATCTCTGCAGCCGCCGTAGGCACTCTGCTCCGGTTAAACTACTCGACTCTGCTTCTCGTCTGCTCTGCAGCTCCTGCTCACTGGGGAAGGCACTGCTCTACGAAGGCACTGGAGTAGCCGACTGGCATTGCAGAAGCTGCTACCTGGCGGACTTGTGTGTGTGTGTGTGTGTGTGTGTCTAGAGCTGGCCCGGAGCCACAGCTGCTCTTGTCGCTGTGTTCAGGCGAACTGACTGGTTGCGACTACCGAGCTGAGCTGAAACGCCGACGCTCGAGACGCGCGCTCTCTCTCTCTGCCGGTCGTGCTAGACTTACAGGCGGGAGGCGTCGCTTCGTCTCTCTCCGCTCTGACCCCCTCTCCTGCCGCGCGCTCTCGGACCATTTACCCTTCCAGGAACGAGCGACAGAGACGGACAGGCGCTGGCGCACGAATAACCCACACAGGCTCGCGTGCGTGTGAGTGCCACCAGTCGCTCGGCTTTCGGCGTACTTTTCCGTGGGACAGAGAGAGAGAGAGCGAGTCGGCCGCGCGTAGGCGCCTTTCACACCTCGGAGGAGACGGCAGCGGCGGCGGCGGCGGCCATTTTGTGGCCTCGCCGGAAAACGAGTAAGCGAGCAGAGAGAAAGAGAGAGAGGGAGGCAGCAGTGAACGAGTCACGGCGCCATGTTGTCTGCCGAGGCAAAGCTGAACGCTAGCCAGCACGGAGCCAGCGGGATTTTTACGCGCCGCTCGTTCGCTCGCCGCCGCCGCCGCGTTCCTCTCTGCCTCCGCTCTCCTCCCCCCCCCACCCCCCCGCGAGCAGCCTCGCGAGATCGCTTTCTGCGGCCACTGCTTTATTCCTCAAAACTTGGTAAACAAGTCGAGGAGCCTCGCGCGCTCCGTGCATGCCTAGTTCCATAAAGGGGTCAGCTGTTATCTATCAATTTAGTCAAAACACGCGCGAGAGAGCGCCGCGGAGCGCTATCAATTAAAGCGGCGCGGTTTTCCTCTCCGTAGGGTCGAGCCGTTTTCCCGTTCACGGACGCCGGACTGGCCGAATGACGTAACCCCCGCGAGAGACAGAGAGAGAGAACTGCTTTCGAAGGGAAGCTCTTTATGCGGGGTAATTAAAGCGCAATTTCGTGGGAGGGGGGAGGGGCCTCGCTAATTATAGATGTCGTAGATAGTTTTGAGAGATTATCGCCGCGAGCGCGCGGAGAGGCGATAAAAGGCCGAGAGCGCAGAATATTCGATATATCGGTTACGAAATTGTTTGCTCGTTAATAATATATAGGCATAGGCGGGCCTCAAACACGTGTTCCCCGGTGATCTATGCACTGTAAGTCAGTATTTTAATTGGCTCGACTCGCGCGGCGCGGTTTTAATTAATTAAAATCAGGTTGACGAAACGAAGCCGATTATATAAAATAACGCTCGACGGCAACGGCGGCGGTGGCGCTGTATTTCTATTATCGAATTGGAAGATATTGCTGAAGAAAAAGAAAAAAAAAAAGTTGTAATTCACTACCGCTCGCGCGAGAGAGCAGTTTTATTTATAAGAGTGACTAATAAGACGCCCGCTAACGATTTATGAAACAGCGGAAATTGATGTTATTTAGACTCGAATAAAATCCCGCCGTTACAATTAATGAATAAATAACTTGGAGAATACGAGCGCGTCTTTTTTGGACGATTCGCGTAAATTTATTAAGAAACATAAATATTTGCGGGTATACACTTTCGGAATTTACGACGAACAATAGCGAAAGCCAGGAGATCGGCTCGCTAATTTACGATTCGAAAATTTTGACGTCGCGCTTTAAAAATAAGTTTATCTTTATTGTACGCGGCTTCTACAGCGAACGCTCTCGAGTGCTCGTCGAGAGTCTGTCTATCGGATGCATTATATCGAAATTTCGCAGCGCGAGGAGAGGCCAGAATTTTCGGAAAAAAATGCCGCGCCGCGCGACTTGTTTTCGATCCCGCGTCTCGATCGAGAGAGGTGAGAGAAGGAAAAACCGAGCGTCGAACGCCACCACCGAATATTCGGCGAATAAAAACAGAAACAGAGACAGCAGATGATTCGCCTTTGATTTACGATGTTTATATAACCCGATACATAGCGAAAAAAAAAAAAAAAAAATCACGTACGTGCGTTTATCGTCGTACGGCAGGCGAGCGAAGCGCCACGAGGAGGAGAAAAGGCCGTCGAAAATATGTATAATGGCATAACTTATCAAAATTGCCGGATATTTGCGTTCCGCTCGAATATTGTTTACATAACATGTCAGCGGCGCTCGACTGCGGAGCGAGAGAGAGAGAGAGAGAGAGAAAAAAACGCCAGGCACAGCGGTACTCTCGCGCGTAAAAAAAAAGTCACGACTTTTTTCAAGGTCTCGGTGAAAACCAGATTTTCATTCACCGAGAGAGGCAGGCAGAGACGCCGCGGAGCCACAGTATCGCGTTACCGACGCCGCGCCGAAGCGAGATTTAAAATGCCGTTTAAACTCCGCTTGAAAATTCGAGCGTTGCTCCCGGGAAAAGGCCGCCTGTACAGATGGATTTTTCGCCGATTAGCCGGCCGGGCTGGGCTGACTTTTCGGTAATTACAAAATGATTGATTCGAGTTTACGGAGCTGCGGCGTTGAAGGATTTCTTCGGGGAATGTCGCGAGGGAACATATGGCTGGGAATTTTACGCTGAACTAATCTGTTGCGTGTATTGGATTTTTCAAAATTCCATAAATAGGTCGCCTCGGGAACAGTATTTTCGGATTGTCAGCATCTAGTTTTAAAATGTTCATTTAAGGGGGCCTTCTAAGTTTATTGCACATATTGAGAATTTCTTTTGACGTAGAATTTATTGAAATGTCTCGTAATGTTGGTACAATAACTCTCGTGTATTAGAAGTACAATAATAGTACATATATGCAACAAGGGGAGAAAGTAAGCTATTGCTAGCGAGGGTGAGGCGTTCTGCACGAGACAGAGACGAGTGCTGAAAACCTCATTCGAGTCTGAAATAGCTTTTCTTCCCGTGTTACACACCGTGTGTTTTTCAACGAGGGCATGAAAAGCCCTCTTTTGGCGTTACAAAATTGGATAGATGATTGTACATGTCAAATCGTGCACAGAAATCGTAAAAAATAGTTTAAAATTTAAAAAAAAAAGTGACTTTGTCCCCCAGAAAGCCCTGCCGGAGACGGGGAAAAACGTCATTATTCCCCGCTTGGACAAACAATTGAATTGTCAAACATTTGAAATGCCAGAGTTGGGAAAAAATGTATTGTTTTTTTATTTATGATGAAAAAATGGCGATTATAAAGGAAAGTTCCTAAAATGTACGTTTTTCATCCTGATTGACACAATTTGAAAAAAAATTAATCAACCGATTGGATTGAAATTATCAGGGATTATTCAGTTCGTATGTAGTTTTAGCCCGTACTTGAATCTATAAGTATTTAATTATTTTTAACCCCTCTTTAAACAATTTTAGTTGCAAAAAAATATTCAAAAGTCCGCTATTTTGTTTCTGTTCACCCAAAATAATTAATTCTACTACCGCCTACAGCCGTTTACTTATTTTTTAATATCCCGTTTGAATTCTTTGTTTCAGACGTTCCTGATTTGAAATATAACGTCAACCACTTTCTCATCGTAAATAAAAAGAAAAAAAAACAAATTTTTAATGATCAATATAAGTGAATTATTGTACAAAAGTTTCGGTACATTTCAATGAATTCTACTACAAACCAAATATTCTTAAAAATATGTATACAACGTACCCCATAAACTCAGATTACCCTCGCTGCGAAATACCATCAAATTTATTATCGATGGCCTGCACGGATTATATCTCTGATAGTGAAAGCACCATTAAAACAAAGACTTGGCCCGCCCCAAAACTAGCCATTCATAATTGCACTACCTGAGAAAAGCGTTTTGGACTGCCTACCTGCGAAAACTCGGTTAAGCGCCGCCCTCGCTTTTTTCTACCTGCTACCGTATAACCATCGGCCTCTCTTACAAGACAAACGTTTACTTGGTGCCCACCTGATTTACAGTGCCTTTGGACTTGTCACTGTCTAAGTCTAGATAAGCAGTGCTTCATATTACAGTGGTTCCTTTCTATCCGGAGGATCTAGTTTTTGAGCGTCGGGTGGTCAATAATAGTTTTTATTGGTATTAGGCAGTAAAAACATAAGATCGTTCGGGTAATGCAACGTTTTCTCCTTTTCAAAATTTTTCTATAATCTCGCTCGACACGCACAATGTCGCTTTCTTCGTGAAAGTTTCATCAGAAACCCGACAATATTTCTCGCTTCGACAGACGAGCCAACCACCGAGATTCCCCTCCGACCGGAAAAATGCCGCGGAGGTGTCCGCAGGGAGGAAACGGAAAAAGCGTAGGATAAAAGTTTAACGTTTCGTCGGCTTCGGTCCGTACTGGCGAGATTCCTCTCTCGCCGCTCGACTTCCTAACGCCATCGTCATCGTCGCGCCTTCCTCTTATATAAAAGCCGGGCGGGCGGCGTTCGGGCACGGCCAGGGCCATCTCATCGCGAATATCCGAGGAATGTTAACAGTCCGTAAATTTCTCCTTCCTCTACTAAGGCTCTCTCGCGCGTTCCCCGGGCTCTCCTCTCTCTCTCTCCCGGGGCCATTCAAAAGTCGAGTCCCAGAAAAAAGCGGCATTCTTCATCGGGGGCCCGTGAAAAAAATGAGCCGCGCGAGGCAGGCCGGGCCGGGCCGGCCGCTGAAATTCTCCCCGCGGTAACGAGCGCGCGCTTCTCGGAATTCCAACGAAAGTGATTTCCTGCGCGCGAGAGAGAGCAATACGCATCGCACTTAGCGTCGTCGGGCCTGGGCGCGAGCGCGCGCGCGCGCGCGGCGAGGAGGAATGAGATCATGTTGTTTTTGTGTGGCGTGAGCCGACAGTTTAATATGTTTAGCCGCTCGGGAGAGGAGCCGCCGCCGCTGCTATTGCTGCTGCTGCTGCTGCTGCGTTGCCAAGCCAAGAGCGGAGTCACGTCTCTCTCTCTCTCTCTCTCTCGCTTTGTCTCCGCGTCCGTCGGAAAGTCGCGCGCGTGACGCAAAGCGAGCGAGCGATAGGAAGCTCGTAAATTTCCACGCGCCGCGCGCAACAGCCGAAGAAAGTGCTTTATTCGGATCCGCGGATCGTCGAAAAATCTCGCTGAGCCTTTGCCGAGAGAGGATTGGTCTCTCTGATCTTGACTCAGCGCTTAGGAATTCAAGCATTATCCGGGGCCTCGATCTCTCTCTCTCTCTGTCTCTCTCCGTCCTCGGCGGTGTATTTCTCGGCCGGTCGAGTTAAGCGCCACGTACTTGGCCGGCGCGCGATTTTCCCTCGAAATCCGGGCTCGTTTAAAGAACCCAAGGGCCGCGCGGCGCACACCGCCTTGTGCCGCGGCGTTCCTCGCCTGGCGGCGGCAAGTGCAGCTTTTTCCTGCTCTCCGTGTCTGCGCTCGCTAGTCGTTTCGTCGCCGCTCGGCGCGCCACGATGGCTGGCAGCTTTGGATTTGTCCTTGGGCGAGTCGTGTGCGTCGAGAGAGGCTAGGCGCAGCCCGCTCACGCACACCTACGGGCACCGCGCCGCGCCGCCGTCGCTCGTTTCTCTCCTCGTATACACGCGGATGTGTGGGCAAAGCGGCCGGGCCGCCGGGCGACTTGGCAACGCCGCGCGGCAGCTTATAATACGGCTCTCGGCCGCGCTCGCAGTCCCCTCCTTTGTCCGAGAGCCGGTCTTGCCAGACAGGGTGTCGCCAGCGCTCGCTGCCTCCTCTCTCGAGAGAGGGGCCGCGCGGCGAGGCGCACCGCCCGAGTGTGAGTGCGTGCGTGTGCGGTGTCGAGGACCTACATTCGCACGCACACACAGGGGGAGGCGCGAGGGCCGGGAGCGGTGAGGGGCAGGCGGGGGGGAGACGGGGGGGGGGAGGCCCGAGTGGCCATGTTTGAAAACTCGAGTCCCGATGGAATGTGGCCTGGCTGCGGGGGCCCTCCGTCCCTGCCTCTTCCCCCCCGCCGCGCGCTTCCTCCGCGCGCACACACATAGCTTGGCGCCCCACATGCTCTCGTAACTTCGTAACCAGAGACGAGGCTGCTGCCTCTCCCTCTCTCTCTCGCTCGCGCAGCTCTATGGCCTGGATGGCTCGCGCGCTCTTGTGCAGCCAGCGAACGCGCCAGACTTCTCGGCGCCCAAATCGTCTGTACATCGACCACGGCGACGTGCAGCAGAGAGAGAGGGACTGACTCTCCACCGCCACGCAGTCTCTTTCTTTCCTTTATGGAGCAGCCGAGCCTGCCTCTTTTTTTTTTTTTTTTTCATTATCCTCTCTCTCTCGCTCTTGCGCTCGCGCCCGAGCTTAGGAGGCACGCAGCTGTGTACATGCGAGATAGACGCAGAGCGGCGGAGAAAGAGTTTTTGCGGCCTTGTTGTCGTCGCCGCGAGCGAATGCTCACTTGCGCCTAGCCGTTCCACATTGATTATTACCAAGCGCCGAGAGAGCATTATGCCAGCGGAGTAGAATGCCGCGGCGGCTAACTGTTGCGCACTTTCGATTTCCGAGGGGGACACGACGCAGATCGGGGAAAATTTTCAGCGATGTAGATTAGCCTGACGCGAGTTTTCGAGGGAGAGCGGAACGCCGGCTGACAGAGACAGAGACAGAGAGAGAGAGAAGTGTAGTTGCGTCGAGGCTGGCGCTTAGTGGAAATTTTATTCGTCGTGTGTTTTCCTCATAACAGCCAGCGGTTTTCGGCGACGCTTAATGACTTCGAGGAAAGCCAATTTCGGCGGGCGTTGATTTTTCGAGGGGAAGCATACGACGCTCTCTCGCTCTCTGACGTTTTGTTGGGTGGTCGCTTTGTCGGGGCAGGTTGTATTTAGGAGGGCTCCTTCGCTGGAAAAGTCGATAGACCCGAAAAGGGTCTTTCGACTCGATCGGGCGTTAAAAAATCAACGGGGGAAACGTTGCGAACGATTTCGCAAGGTATCCCCCGATGCGTGGGTGAGGTTTTTTGAAGGGCAAAGCTCATGAATCGAAATAAAATTCTTAGAAATGACGGCTCTGACGTTAGTTGGACGCTATTAGCAGCGGTGGATTCGCCAAAAAAATGTTTTTCAGGGAAGAACAGTCTCGGAAAACACTTTCCCGGGATCGGAACTATATTTTCTCGATCATCGGAGAATGCGAATGCCGTACTTGACTGCAACCTTAATAATGTTAAATTTAAGAATGCTCCGCAGCTTGAGGACGCCTCGTCTACAATGTGTATATGCGAGATGATTTCTTGGATCAATGTTCAAACATCAATAACGATCAATCAGTTCAATCTCGTGTATTTCAGTGCGGATGACTCGGCGAACTATAAATGCAGAATTATCAGCTATGAAAAAAGTGTATCGAGACGAGGATCAAGGTACAATTTACAAAACAAGCCGACGATAAATATCGATTTCGTCGATCGAAGTACAACAATTGCAAATGCATCGCTGATTTACGAGGCGAGCGATATTTCCGAGCGGCGAGAAAAAGCGCGGCAACGGCAAATAGCGCCTTTGACTTGCTGAATCACTAAACGCGGAATTATTTCTCAGGACGCCCTCGACTGATAAACCCGAATAACTACCGGCGGCATTCCGTCGACGAGGCGCGCGCACTTTCGTCGTATCGTTTATATATGCGCTCGAAAAGTATTTAATCTGGTCTCATTGATTGCCGCGAGAGAAAATCGTTCGCGGAATCGGCGCCGCGCCGCGAGCAAATATATGGGGCAGAAAAACAAGGAAACGATAATTTTTTTTGGGGCGATTTTTGCCCATGTATCTCGCGTGAAAAATTGCGCGAGATAAAGAGGCCCCGATGCTTATTTATAAAAATTGTCTCACACCCGAGATAGCGCAGTTTTATCGGGGCTCTACTATTTTCGCGCTCGGCTAAATCATCGAAGAATATAATAGTTTGCGCAGAATTTAAGCATCGAGCGCGTCCGGACGCTTTCCTCGCTCGTTTCGCAACGGAGCTCCGAGTGCATTGTGAAATTATGCGTTATGCAAATGTTAAAATAGAGGTGCCGGGGAGCGAAAAACAATTGGCTTGTCGTCAATCGGGGTAAATTTAGCCGTTTAGGGACAATATTCCGATCGGCCGAGAAAGGTGTCCCCGGGTAATTTCCCCCCTCATCCTATTTACCGAGCGACATTGACGCCGAGGCGTATAAAAGCCCCCGAGCATCGATATACTCTCGATGTGCGCGCACGGCGACAAAACCGCGCTTACATAACCCCGTTCTTTGCGGCCACAATTAAAAGCAACTCTCCGCATCTCTTGAAATCCCGAAGAATTCGCGCGCGGCGGCGGCCACGCACGCATAATGGCACACAGCGGCGGCTCGGGAGTTTTTTCTCCGGCCGGCTGATTAATTCAGCTCACGCAAATGATTTAAAAGCGAGCGAGCCGCGCGGAGGCAATAATTTGCTCGGCGTTAAAAATCCGAGTGCGCGCGACAAGTTTCTCTCCCCCCCCTCCCCCTCGCCCTCTCCGTCTCGTGGAGGTTTTTTCTGCGTGCTTTAATTGTAACGTAAACGCTGGCAATAAGGCGTGTGCGTGCATAGAAGGCAGCCTCGGACAGCATAATAATAAGAGAGTAGACGAAGCGAGGCATGCGAGCAGTACCTTTTTATCTTATCGGCAGGCAGCAGCAGCAGCCAGCAGCGGCAACACATGGCCTCCTCGAAGCTCGTCGGGTCTCCCCCGTATAATCGGACGAGACGCAGCGCCGCCGCATGCCTCTCCTTCTCTCTCGCTCTCGCGCCGCGCGCGGCCGGAGTGCGAGCGAGAGAGAGAGAGAGAGAGCGTATAGATTCCCTCGGATTCTCGGAGAACGCTGCGCCTTCGGGGATTCAGGATGCGCTCCTTTTTCTTCCTTTCTCACGTTCCTCTCCTCTCTCCGCTGCCGCCGCCGCCGCCGATGCCGCCGCTGCCGTGTAGTGGCCGTGTTTGTGAACCCGCGGCTGGTTTCGCCTTCTTGAGACTCCCGAGTGTGCGTGCCGAGCCGAGGAGAGCTCTCCGTGCACGAGCAGCCGCGATCGATCCCGCCCCTGACGTCATTGCTTGGATATAGGCGCGAAAAACGATTGAGAGTCGATCTATAGTTTGGGGGTTAGCTCGATATTTTAGCGTACGTCTCATTACCGACGGAGTAAGTATAGTCGCCGTGCACGGAGAATGTGCTTAATCGGCGCGCGCGCGGGGGACTTTTTATTGGGAAATTGACGCGCCGCGCACGCTCGAATTTTAATGCGCGCGCAAGAGCAAGAGCCTGGACTGCGGCGTTGCGACGGCGCTCTCTCGCCGGCCTGCGTGCTCGGCTAAATTGCCCGAGGTTTTTCGAAAGCCCGGATAAAAAGGCTGCTGCCGCTTTTTCTTACAAAAGTGCCTTTTTTGCAACTTGCAACGGCGGCCGAATTGCCGGATTAATTTTTAGCAGAGTTCCTTCAAATTTAACGTGCACTCGACCTGATAAACTTCTGCAGCGGGGGGACATTGTTAGCTGTTTATGTTTCAATGTTTGCACAGATTTTAATTCATATTCCACGAGCACTTTTAGTTTACATACACTTGTTTTTTAAGCTTAATTCGTTCTTGGAATTTTGATTTTCTTAAACTAATTTCAGTAATTATTTTGCATACCGAGATAAAAAAAAGTCGCAGAGTCTAAAAAAAATAATGAAAATTAATTAAAGATAAAAGGCGAAAACGTGTACTGGCCAGATTTAAGAAAATTGTTGGTAAATGTATTGCTGCGAACGCAGGGTTTGTGTAATTGTTTTAGCGTGCATTTTAATCAGCTCAGCTAAGGGAGATATAAATATTGTTGATATCCCTATCTTAAACAGCGTTTAAATTAAACGAGCGGCCTGATTTTTCTTAGCTACGTAATGAAAGATGGACAACTATCACTTAGTTCTCTAACAGTCTAGAATTTTCTGTACGTTATAAACAATTTTATAATTACAATTTGACGTTCGAGTAAAGTTTGGTTAGCAGTACAAATTTATCTGCTGAAAAGTTTTATTACATGCGTAATTTTACATTGAACTGATATTACTTTCGCTCTCAACATTCTTCGTAGATAAAGAAACATGTTTCGCTATAAGACGAAAATAAGAATGACTATTCCGCGCGCGCGATAATAAAAATAAGAGAATTGAACCTCGTTAATTATGCAGTCCCGCAGTTTAAACAGAAATTAAGATGTTGAGGCGTGCTGAGTTGCGCGACGAGCGTTCGGCAATTTTATCATATCTCTTCTGTAGAACGTGTTATCAGCAGTTTATAATTTTTTCAGTTCCAATTATTTAACAGTCTGCGCATTCATGCTTTTCACGCTATAATAGATATACGAGGCGTGTGTTATAAAATTGATAACCTCTGGAGTGCCAAGTATAATGGAAAAACGCGTTCTTTCTCTTTTAAATTTAACATTTTTTCTGAACTTCTCATTATACTATACATTATTAGATTACGAACTATCGAGATTCTTCATTTAACTTCCTTGTGCGCAATAAAAAGATATTTAATAATAATCTCAGGTTACAGTTAATGAGGAATTGGCATGAAAAATCAAATCAAAACTATTAATTTCTCTTTTGTTTAATTATTAAAACAGTTGTACGTATACATAAATAGGCTAAAATACACACACTTATTATGTACGATATTCATGATGCATGTATAAATCGTTGTATACAAAATACATAATGGGTTTCCGAATTCTTGATGCAATATATACAACTTTCATCACTGTTTTCATAAAAAGATCTTTTCTTCGTTATACACCAAATTTCGATGAGAATTTCTTACGAACTACCACAGACGAGTATTCAACATCATCATCATCATAATCATAACTGAGCGATTAAAAAATGAGAAAGTAAGAAACTACAAATGCATATGTATATGTGTCATCATATATGTACGCGAAAATCAAGTCAGCGTGTAACGAAGCTCGTATGCCTATATAATTTTCCAAAAAAAAGAGAAAAATTCTCGTTACAAAAATGAAACAGAATTCGTCAAGCGTTCGTTTCCTCTCTCGTATATCCCAGTCAACGTCGGTGCGCGAAAAAATTTACTCCTCGAAACTGAACCGTGAATTTCTCAAACGATATATCTGACATCGTTACATTTATAAATGTTCAAAGTAAAAGGTGCGTATATACGTGCGTAAAAGTGTGTGCGCTCGCGCGCATGCAAATATTCCAATTCGAAATTCATTAGAGAGTCGTCGTGTGCCGATTTCGAAATACATATATAGCGTATATAAGCTGCGCCACGCCGCGATTCCATTCCGCTGTTTTTTTTTTTATTTTACTTTTAAAAAGAATGCCTTAATGTACTGTACGCGATAGTAATAATAATAATCTAGCTTATAATTGTCGCTCAACTAATGTCCTACGCAATACCTTAAGAGCTATACCTTAAAGACGTAAATGATTTATGTCGATTTTTTTTTCTTGGAGACGTTAGTCAAGCGTGAAACCTTTAAATATATAATGTATTTATATATAATATGTACCGCTAGTCTTGACACGGGTTACACGTTTTACGAGATATACCGCCGATTCACTACGTTATGTCGGGAGAAAGCCGCGCGAAAATCGCGGGTCCGAATCGGCGATCCGTTGCCCGTCGAATTTTTCCTCGGCCCAACAGCCCTCCCCCCCGGAATGTTTGCAACCCGATCAAAAGTAGCCATGAAGATATAATGAAGTTTGTTAGGAAGAGAAGTAGTGGGTTTTCTGAGTAAATATGAGTTTCATGTGTTGCGGGGTTAGGTGATGAGGAAAAAGGTGTGTGTAATTATTCCTTTAAGCGATTGTCGAACGCTTGGGTGGGACGAGGCGCGGTTTCATGAAAATGCATAGAAGCTTGTCCGTCGATTGTCCCCGTATTAATACTCAATTTTGACTTTCCATCCTCTGCCGAACCGCGGTGGGGAATTGTCGAACGGATAATTCTGATCCTAGGCATTTTTACGAGAGTGGCATCGCGCCGGTCAGCAACCCGAAGCTCCAATAAATGCAAGTACATAATACCAAATTTCTGGCCGCACTTCGGAAAGTCTTATATAGTTGTTCTGTTTTCCTCCTCTCTCCCTCCCTTTCACCTCTGTCGCAGAAAGAGAGAGAGCGACTTTTTCGACTCGTTCTCCCTCTTTCTTTCTCTCTCTCTCTGATCTTTTTTTTTTCTTTAACGCGCTAAAGTTGTGGCAAGCCGCGCAGCTGAGCTCAGTGCATCATCTTTCGCGGTGTCAGCCACTTCTTCATGTAGTAGCAGAAAATCGTCGAGACGTAAATCAGGATGAGAAGGGCGCACGTCACGCCCAGGGCGAGCACCGACATCTTCGTCGGACACGGCTCGACGATGGTCACGGTTTTGTCTGCGAAGAAAGGGAGAAATTAATTTTTTTTTTTTTAACTGCTTAAAGTCGTGAATTATGAAAGAGCTCGGATGCGAGGAAGGTGCTACTGTGGTTTGCAGTACCGCATCGAAAATTATTTAAAAAATCCACTTTTTTTTCAAGCTTTCAAATTTTTAATCTTTTTTCTCAAATTTATCGGCTTTTTGGTATCTCGATTTTTAACAAGCATAAATAACAAAAAATAATTGGTTACCTTCTTATTTTATAAATTGAAAAATACTTTTGAATAAATCAACATTAACGAGCACTGCTTCTTTTTCAAAATGAGTATAAAGATAGGTCAGAGGTAGGACTGGCATGGAGGAAATGAAAAATATTGCTGGCAGGTTCATTGATTTTACGTACCGGCCTCGTTAAAGTCTATACTCGCGTCGTTCTTCAAGAACTGCGATTGTTTTTCATCACCAAAGTCGAGGACGAGGATTTCTTGAGATAAGGTCATGTCCTCTGATTTCTCCTCTGTCGAATTGTCGAGGCTTCTCCTGCGCCTCTTGCCCCAAGACTCGGAGGAATCACGGCCGCGCTCGCAAACCGCCTGTAATGAGCAATTAATTTAATCAAAAAAAAGTTTTTGTTTTACTTTGAATATAAACTCTCAATGCTTTTCATTAACAAAATTTATTGAAAATTTTGAGAAACGAGGGTATTGCTCAATAAATTAATTGCAATTTATTGCAGCGAGTTGACAAAAATTTCTAGCAATTTTCTAATGATTGATAAATATGTCTGTACTTGGGATGACGATTTTATTAAACGATAATTACCGGTTCGCAAGGTCCAAGACAGTATTTAACGTTGCATTGGAAGATGACACCGTATGACTCAGTAAACCTAAAGGCCTCGTACGATGACTGCAAAGCATTACCGTCGGGAGTAAAGCTCGGGAAGATTACAGGGTCCACTGGGCAACTGTGAACAAATGTAATGTTAATATTTCTGCGTATACAATATAAATTTATTTATTTATATATTATATAAATTTATTGCAAACAAGTTTTTTTTTGCAATACTTTTACATTTTTCACTTACCCTTCGTCGTCAATTATTTGGAAGGTGCTCTTAGAGTCCTTCGCCATGGCCACACAACTGCGAGCAAAGATGCCGTAAGGAGCTGAAAGTAAAAATTTATATTTAGTGACGTACTGCGCAGTTAAACTTAACGCACTTTGCAAATCATTTATTACGCCTTTAATCTCGAGCTGCTTGTGTTTTCTCACTAATAATGAACGTTTTAAGAATCGAGCGCGTTAAAATGGCATTGTCACGTACAGATATCGCAATCTGTCAATTACGCCGATTTTTCGGCCCAATTTAATCCCGAGTTTGCAAAGTTTCTCAATGAAACAACGCGGAATAATCAACGAGTCTACTAACTGTCTTCGGGGATCTCGATTCTGAAGGTGAGCTTGTCGCCGATCCTGACGGTCTCGACCTCCTGGGCGCGGCTGTCGAGGATGCGGATCTTGGGTGGCGGCGCCTCCGGCGCGCTGGTGATGCTGATCATGTCCGGATCGCGGATCGGCATCATGCCGAACGTGATGTTCTTCGAGGACATGTCGTACGTACACTTGACCTTGTAGATCTTGTCGGCTTTGGTCATGACGACCGAGTGGTGCTGCAGCACCACCGTGTTCGAGTACGTGCCAGTCTGAAAATTTCCGTCACGCTGAAGATGAGAAGAAAATATCGCCGTTTGGCTTTAGATTAATTTTATTCTAAATTTTTGAAAAAATTTTTTTTTGTTTGATTTGCAAGCAAGTTGGCGAAGCTTCATTCCTTCGGGTCGAGCGAAGATCATGCAGATACTTTTTGCAGTACTGATGCAGGCTGATGAGTTAATAATTGTCGAGTTTTTGTTAGCGAATTTTACTGCAATTGTTGTTTTGCCGAGCGGAGAAGAATTATTAGTTAGAAACAATATGAATATGGAGAAGCAGAGTTAAAATGTTGGAGATAATTTTTCTCCGCTCAGAGTCGTGGCAATTAATACATTTGACAATGGCAATTAAAATTGTTAATACTCTCGTCATTCCTCGCCGGTTGATTTAGATCCGTGTAACCGATTAAACGATTGTAAAGCACGGGGAGTTTGAACCAATTATGATAATGCGAATGCGTTAGATCTGCATTAATTGGTAGAACGCAACAATAAACATCGTATTTACTAACCACACTCTGAGTGTTGCAGTCTTGTCCGCTCATTGTGAGATCGAGGCGGAAGGATTTACTGTTAGTGACGTCTATGTTACAGGTTTCCGAGCGACCTAACGCGTAGATTCTGCCGTTGAAAGGCTTGTTCGTCTGGACCTGGACGGCGATTCTCGTGTCCTTACAATCGACGATAACTGAAACATTTTTTTATTCAAAACCGTTATATTCTCCTCATCAATTATTTACATTGTCGTTTATTAGCGGAGGGAGAAGAAAAAAAACCTGCCCTTACCATCGTAGCAAGTACCAGTCTTGTCGCAATTAATGTCGAATCGAGAGTCGTTCGGGCTCACTGTGATGTTGAATTCGGGCTGGGTATCGGTGATCTTGCCCTCTGCAAAAGTAATAAAACCTGCATTTAATACAATGTCTTTTTCTTGCTAAGCGACTGATCGTTGATGGAATTACGTTCTTTTTTACTACGTCCATTAAATGTTCTCTAAAGCAGAGATGACTCTGTCAAGCTTGGCTGCTGCTCCTTACAATTTTTTACTTTCATACATGACAAAAGTGAGCGCCTAACGAAAAATCAGCACCGAAACAAACGACTTTTACAATCACTAAAAAAAATCAAAACACGCTTTTCCGTCTCTACTACACCCGAGTCGACAAAAACTTTCCACGCGCCTAAAAATCAAGATTACTTAATCACGTCCCCCCTTACAAAAAGCTCGCCGCCCAATTTTCAGAATCAACGACACATCCTCCATCGTCCCCCCGTATCTTCCTTGCGGTCGAGATAAAGCCCGAGTAATAAATAAAAAAAAAAAAAAAAAAAGCAAGCAGAGCGTGCGCGCGCCGATAAAAGAAAAAAAGGAGCGACCGCAGGCGGGAGGAGTAAAAAAAAAAAGAACTGGGAAAAAAGCCGAGCGAAAGAAGAGAGCGCGGGCGCGCGCGGGCGAAGAAGAGATAAAGTCCCTCCGGAGTTTCCACGTCGTTGCGCAAGCTTGAGCGCGCGCGAGATCTCCGCGCCGTTTCATAAACTCGACGCTCGGCTCGGAAAAAACTCCCTCTCGCGCCGCCGCTGATTTTCTAAGCGCTCTTCTGGAGAGAGAGAGAGGAAGCTGATTAACCGATTGGATTGTATACGGACTTTGGCGGAACTGTTCGGTTCTAATCGGAGGTTGAACGGTAGTTTCGGGCTGACTATTATTTTCAAATATGCGTCGGCGCAAACTGTTTCGTCGGCGCGAAAAGTATCGTGTTTGGTTAGTTGCGATGGAACGTAGCACTTTTCACAGAAAAATTTTATCGCGTTATTCACGGGCCATCGAGCTCACTATATTCTACATTGCTTAAATATTGGCTTCGTCAAACATTGAGCGCTTAAATCTTTATTATTTCTCGTATCCAACGAGACGCCAACGTTCCTCAAAGGTTTCCATCAACGACCCAAACGAAAGGAGGAAGCGAAGGAGGAAGAGAGAGCGAGAGAGAAAAAAGAAACTGACTCTCGCAGTAGTTCTCAAAGTAGGTGCCGACGCGGTCCCCGTTATCGATGAGCGGCCTCTCGGCGTTGAGATAGGTGGACGGTCCGTCGGGCAGGGTCCAGTGGTCCAAGTGGAACAGGTGGCAGTTGTAGGCCTGTCCGATCGGCGGTCCCCGGTAGAGGTAGGACCGGCAGAGGAACTCGTTCTCGATCTCGCAGGCGATCCTGCAGGCCGGCTCGTTCTGCACCTGCAGCTCCTTGTCCGCGTAATAGTGCAGGCCCGCGTACTGGGCGACCTTGTCGTCCGCGACGCCGATCCGCGGCGTCTGGAAGTTTCGCTGCGCCTTGCACGCCTCCTTGCCTGCCGGGGGGGGGGGGAGAAAGAGAATCGGTCGGTTGAATTTTTCTTTTATTTATTTATTTATTTTTTTTTTTTGCTTGCTGAATCTTAAGATTTGTGTCTGTATAAGTTAATTTTATGATCAATTGATTGATATTCAGGCTACTGTTTCACTGTAATGTATACAAACGACTCGAGCAGTTTTATATAACAAGTAGAGCAAGAAGTCTTTAGTTCTGCCTCTGCAGTCGTATACAAACTCATCTCGATAAGCGAATGAAAACTATAGACAGTCTGCCTCCTTAAAGGAAAGCCTTTTCCCACGCAGTATTAAGTAATTTCGATTGTAAAGCCTGGCTTTCGAAACAAGAAATCGTCCCTATACCGTTAGATCCGCTCGGCGTCTTTTAACTTACCTTTAAGGCAGAGATTCTCAAAGTAATCGACGCCCTGGGCGTCGACGAACTGCACGAACTGCCCGGTCGTTCTCCTGTCGCTGTCGCTCAGATGGCACTGCAGCGTGACGTAATTGTACTCGACGGATCTGCAGGTGAAGCGGTGCTCGTTCAGGCAGGCGGCCAGGCAGGCCTCCTTCGTCGAGGTGTAGATGAGGGCCGCGTCGAGGCCCCGGATCATCTTGTTGGGGACGCGCTCGAACGCCCACGGCCTCAGGCACACGTTCTCTGCAAAAAGCCGAGACCGAGAGCATTAGGAACAGTCCTAGGCGACGACCTGGCCGCGCGCGCGCGCGCGCGGTTTTCGGTGTCAAGTTTGCTGGCAAGGCGGAGAGCCAGTTTTTAGGCGCGCTTTATTTGGACATTCGCGGGCGCGGGCTGCTTTTCGAGAAAGGCCGCAGGGGAGCGAGAATCTCTCTCGCTCTTTTCTTTTTTTCTTCTACCTTTTTTTCTTTTTTTTTTTTACAATCGAGCGCGTTTACCCACGGCGTAGCGGTACTCTCATTGTGCCGTGTAATTTAGTCTAGTCCTAGAAAATGGATATAAAGATTTTTCTTCGTTTACGGGGAATTCCGGGAATAAATTTCAGTGTCATTAACTTTATTGGCTTCCATTGTGCGGCAGGTAGCTGCTTTTTCGGAAGGCGGATTTTCGTTCTTCTTGGCATGGATCGAGTTTATTTTGAATTATGATTTTATTGCCGAACCGGACGTCCCTTGCGACGAACCCACGCGTAACTCTATATATGCGTACCTGCACCTTTCAAATTTTCAAAGATCTTTCACTTTTTGCACTGCCGGTTACAGGTATATCGTTCAATTTCATCGGAAAATTCGAGCTACTTCATACGGGGGCTCGAAAACATAATGCCCGTGAAAAGTCTCTCCCCCCCCTCCCCCATCGAGATGGACTCGTCAAGATTTACATAAGCGCGTCGCTCGGAAGAAGCGGCGGGGAGCTTCTTAGCTAGTCGCCAAGCGGCCTCCTCCGGCCGGAAAAGAAAAAGGCGGGGAAAGCCGAGCGCCCGGCATTCTTTGGCCGCAGCGCGGCGATCGAAGCTCTCTCGGCCGGCGCTCTCCGTCCGCGCGCGCGACGATAAACGGGGCTTGGCGCCAACGAAAGTGCAACGTTAATTATAACTCGATTTCTCGGAAGCCCGCGCGAGCGCGCGGGGACACGATATAGCATGGCGCGCGGCAGAGCGACGTAGGCCGAGTTTTAACGATCCCCCGCGAGTAAGCGCTCTCGATCGAGCGCCGCTTCCAAGAAGAACGCCTGTAACCCCGCAACCTCGCGGCCGACCGCGATCGAACGCTTGCATGATTCAGGAACGAAGCCGGTAAGTATATATGCGAAGGAGCTCCTGATGGCTTTACCGAGGGGAAGGTCCTGAGTTTCGTTTTCGCTCTTGGGGACATTTTTCTGGGGATAGATGGTCTATCTGTTGACCGGTATAATACGTTGAGTCGTAAGTATAAATTAATTTTTACCGGGAAAGCGATTAAACGGAAGAAGATGTTTTACCCAAAACTTTTACGTAAAGGGGATTTCTAGAGGTTTTTCCGAGGAAAACGAGCCGAAGGGATAACCCGGCCTTATTTTGTCTCTTGGAGAATATTTTTCTGACCGACAAATACGTCGAATCGTACCTATACATAATTCGATTTCGACGAGAAAAATGATCGAGCGAAAGAAAGGCTATTTTAGCGAGGGGGGCCTCGTTCAGAGAAGATTTGTAGAGCAACGAGTCGGTCTTGTCCTCGCAATTATTAAAGATTGTACTCGGTAAGAAGAAACAGTTTCAATATTTCAGAGTCACCCCAGATATAAGGCAAAGCGTATAGACGAGGATTCAAAGTGATACACGCGGGGTAATCAAGCAATCAGCCGGTGATTACGTCCGTGGGAAGGACTGCGGCTCATCTATGATTTACGGTACCGGCGGTCGCCTGTTTTTCCTCGGAAAACAAATCAATGCCCCAAAGCAAATTTCTCGAACGAGGCGGCGAACGAGGCCATGCGCCCGAGTCGTCGTCGTCGCCGCGACGTCGGGCAATCCAAAATTACCTGCAACGAGAGAGAGAGAAACGAGCGGCGCCGGCCGTTTGACATCGCGCTCGCGGCGTGTCACCCACATACCCGGCTGAGATTCGTGGAAATCTACCGCTATTTCTTTCTTTCGTGCCAGTTCTTAATGATCGTGTAAAGCTACGGAGCCGGGGCTTTACTTTTTTTTTTTTTTCGCTCCCCGACTCGAAGCGAGTATAATGCAGGGGAGCGCCCCGGCGCTTGGAAAATCCGACGCCGAGTGGGGCAGTCACGTCCGGCTCCGCCGTGGGGGCTCCAGTTTTGCTTTCGGTTCACGCCTGGGGTAAGAGCGCGGATGAGCAGGTAGAGAGGCTGCCCCGGAGTGTAATCCTTTTATAGCCCGTCTCACCGATCGGAGCTCACGTACGCCTCTGTTTTCCGAAGGCTTCGAGTGGATTTGCTTTAACGGCGAAATTTTCGGTTTGGTCCGGCCGTATCTCGGGGATGAAAATTAGATTAACTGGAGAAGGAAAATTTTGGAAGATTGAAGTCAATTTTTTGGGTAAACGATGAGGTTTCGAAATGCGTTTGGGCAGGTTTTCTGGAGGTTTACGTTTCTTGAGACTTCTGGGGATAAGATACTTTAGTATTTTCACTTGTAAAAGATGAACTGCCAAATTCTATTGTGAGTTAAGAGTTATTAAAATCTAAAGTGAACATTTTTATCTTTTGTAAATCTCTCCGAGACAACCGGCAGATAATGAAAACTTGGGAAAACGTACTTCGAATCAAAGAAAACGTCCTGTAGAGCGGATTGAAGCGCGTATCGCTCCATCGAATTTCAGGGGAAACGAAATTTCCATAAAAAGGAATATCGTAATGGCTCGGTGCAGAGGCGCTCGGCGCTAAGATTCCTTCCTCCGACTCTCGACAATTAACACGAAAAATGTTCCCACCTGCGCCGGCAAAGCGGGACGCTAACACCCCGAGCTCAGTGAAAATCCGGACCTCCCTTGGCCTCCCGTTCATCTGCGTGTGCAACTCTCTCTTTCTCTCTCTCTCAGTCTCTCCTCGAGTGGCCCCGAGTTCCGGGAAGTCCGATCCCGGGTGTCGTGGAAAAGAAAGAGAAAAGCCTGGAAAGAGGATGGTGTCGGGGGCCCCCCGGTACACACCGCCGGGGCGGCCGTACCAGCAGCTTGTTAAAGCTATATTAAGGGCCTGGCTTTCAGGCACTCCATCTTTTCCACACCTCGTACCTGCTCGTTCAAGGTTTTTCGGGCACCAGCAAAGGGGGACCGGCGGGGGATTCTTTGTAAGCGGACCGCCCGACACCAGCTAGTTTGTGCAGACGCCACCTGGGAAAAGAGAGAGCGCGCCGGGACCGATTTGTAGTAGGCGGCTCGTAAATTTTTTTTTCACCTCGGCTCTCGGGCTCGGGGGAGAGAGGGGGGGGGACGAGTGATGCCTCGTGAAATTCGGATTTGCGATGCCTGGCGGAAAATGCCGCGGAGAGTAATTGAATGCCGGGCTGCGAGCGAGAGGTGACGAGGCTCATTTTCGAGGCGATCGCTTCCGCGGGGCGTGAACGCCGACTGATCGATGAGCAAAAGTCGACTGTCACTCGCCCCGAGCGCCGGTGAGCGATTTATCTGCGAGTACGCACCGGGGAGATCGGCCGTCGTCTGTGCGCACCGCGGCATTGAGTTATTAATCTTTGGTGCGCCGCGCCATTATTGGAGGGATGAAGAGGGGTGTCGCGCCTTTTTTTTTATATATGTTTGCCGGGAAACGTCTTGGGAGAGGAGAACGGATCAAAGGGTTCCGAAGAATCGGGAATTCCCTCTTCGAGCGAGGAGGGCTGTTCGGTATGTCGCGCGTCTGAAATGGGAAACGTCAGAATTTATTGGAGGCGGCTCCCTTTGAAAAAGTTGAGGAAAAAATGGTTCCTTTCTCTATTGTGACAACGCAACACCTTAAGGGTTGGAACACATTTCTTACAAAGTTTACTATTATTTATTGCACAAGTTTTTTTTTTAAATTGAGTCATAATTTAATGTTTTAGAGTCCCTCTGTATATTAATTTACAACCGATCGTACTTGGACGAAAATTTCTAAAGCATCAATTAGCAGCCCACGCATATATTTCGAGTTTCATTTTCAATCGATCTTTGCCCCGACGTTCGATAAAGACTAGGCAGCCGAGCACTAAATACATCGTAGAAAATCCCCACCTCCCCCCTTCCTTATTTTATCCGCCGTAAAGCAGCAGGAAATTTTTCCTCGAACCGTCCATCGGCGCTCGTATTTACGAGGCTCTCCCGGCCCATAACGATTTAATCAATCGATCGTAGATCCTCTCCCGCCGTAAAAGGCCGTAAAGTGGTATACGCACCTGATCGGATCTGCAGCTTGGTCATGTAGTACATGTTGACGGCGCGCTGCGGCTGGCTCGAGGGGTTGCTCGCGGCCGTCTCGTTCTGCAGCTGGCAGAGGGTGTCCTGCATGGGGGCCAGCGGGTTCACCACGAAGGAGAAGGCCGCGGCCTGGCACTCGGGCTCCTCGCGGCACCAGCCCTGGCACTCGTACAGGGAGAGGTTGCGCACGCTGTAGTACGTCGTGCCCCGGTAGTCGTGGTCCGTCAGCTTCTCGAAGGCCGTCCGCGCTAAAGAACAGACAAGGCGCGCACCAAGGCTCGTAAATATCGGTCCGAGGATCAGGAAGCGGCGGCGACGGCGGCAGGTGCCGACGGAGCCGGTTCTCCACCGGGTTTATGGCGCTGTAAACATGTCGGACGTTGGGCTGCCCTGCCCCGAGTTGTGTGGCTATATTGCCCGGCTCCGTCGGCAACGAATGAACGCTCGTCGATTTATCGGGGAGGAGATGTGCCAATTGGACGGTTAATTCAATTTGCGTATACTGCAGAGAGAGAGAGGGAGGACAATGGGGATTTGGCTTTGTGGGCTTAGTTTATGAAAGGGAAACGGGTTATTACCCGGGGTTGGATTATTTTCAATCTTTTATCTTAATGCATCTTTTGTTAAGACGCCCAAGGCGGACGTTCTAATGGCGATCGACCGATATGTATTGTCATTTAAAATTAATGGGCTTTCGAGTAATTAAGCGCGCGGCCGAGGATTAATATTTTTTTTCCGATTCCGAAAAAGTTTTAAATGCGCGATAAAATAACAAAGCGCGGGGTCTTTTTACTATTTTCAATGTCGGCTCGAAAGTCTTTAGGATATTTATGACGATGTATATTTCATCGCGTAATTTTCTTGAATAATAGATTGCAACGACGAAGCGCAGACTTTAAAAGTCGCTGCATTATATATATGTAAAAGCAGCAAAAGTACACAAGCCCAAGAAAGAGTCGACGAACCTCGTAATTGTTAACAATTGAATAAAATCAGAATCAATCAGCGCGCTCCGATCGTAAATTAATTGTCGGTCTCTCGCTTTCCGCGATCCTCGGCGAGATAGGAGAGATAAAAAAAAAAAGTAAGGATCGGAATTGGCAGAGGCGCATTAAGGCATTACTCGGACTTACCAGGTCCAGCGAGGGCGCCGGTGAGGAGGGCCAGCAGCAGGCATCCCGAGGCGACGGAGCCTATCGTTCTTGAGTCCATCTGCAAGGAGAAAAAGGAGGTATGAGTTTTCTCTCTCGGTTAATTGCACAGCTCGCTCGCTCTCCGCGCTCTTCCCCGTTGTCTTTCCCCTCCCGAGGCGGCCTTTTTCTCGCTCGATTAAATAAAAAAAAAAATAAATAAATAAAAAGAGACAATCGTCTGGTTAGTCGAGGCGGTCGGCATAAAAAGCAAGCCGCGATCGCGGGCGCGAGGCGGCAAAAAGAATGATAAGGTTATCTGGATCGCGAAATAGTTTTCACCGATTTTCTTGCCTCGTTCGGGGAGGCGTAGCCACGGCCGATCTCATCGGATTTGATTGCGGGCCGATTATCTCCGAGGCGATTCGTCCGGCCGTCGATCTGTTTTTGAAAACCCGGGGAGGAGGGCTTTTTGCCTAGGCCGTTCAGCTTCCTGGTAGGCCTGGTTGCTTTCTTTGTCCGCGGCGTTGCTGCTCTCGGCTCTCTCTCTCTCTCTCTCGGAGCGGAGGCTAGCAATTAGCGCGAAATTGCGCCGGGGAGAAAAGCGAGCTCTTCCTCATTTTCCTCGCTCGTCTTCTGCACCTCCTGTGCGCACTTTTATTTGCCGTCGCATCGCTCGAATCCTTTTCTCGGAAGTAATACGTGCCTAGGCAGTGCAGCTCCTTTTTTTTCTCTCTCTCTCTCTCTCTTGCTCCGTGGCTCTCTGCCCGCATGTTTTTGCCCAGCTCGTTGCATGCGATTATCCGCGCTCGTTTGTACGCCGGCGAGCGCAACAAATCAGGCTTATATACACCGGCCGGCCGCGACGGAAAAATTAATAACGCCCCTTAACGAGCCTTATCTCTCTCTTTCTCTCTCTCTCTCTCTCCCTCTTGCTCCTTTTCGAATAAATATGTGCTGCGCGTCGACGGAGGCCCGATGGAGCGCGAGATGAGCTTAGCCGCCGCGATGAGAATTAGCTTCTTAGAAGAGCTGCTGGCTCCCGGGGGGATGTAAGCATGTAAGCCGAGAGAGCGGAGAGAGATTAATGGAATATCGCAATAGAATGCGCGGATGCGCATTCGACGGTCTGTATGGGGGATTGTTCGGTCGATTTCTTCGATTGGTAAGCCCGGCCGAGGAAAGTATTAGCCTCGAGCGGAGCGTGGCAGGGAAGTTCGTAATTTCGGATTAGCCGGGGTAAGGCATTACTTTATGCTACCCGTTTCTGCAAATTGATAATCGCTTCAGAATCGCTATTGCCAATGGGCACGCGAGTTTGTATTAATTAGCATCGGGATATTTCTGGCTTTCTTGTATTACTTGCGCGCCGGGAGCGGGGCGTGGGCGAAGATTATTCCCGCCTGCGAAATTCCCAGGGGCTCTTATCCGCTCAACCTTTACCCCCCAGAAAACAGGTTGCGCATCGTCGGGGAATTTATTCCCGCGAAAAAGGCAGCCTCCGCCTGCTATCTCGGGAATATTTAAAGCAGCCCTCAAGTTTTCCTCGGGTGTATATCCGCGCCGCCCCGCAGCCACAGAGAGAGAGAGAGAGAGAGAGAGAAAGAGAGCTACACATCTCGCGCGTTAGCATCAACTTCTCGTTAGGGATTTTTTCCGGGGGCGGAGGGGGAGAGAGGGAGGAAAGCGAAGCGCGAAGCAGAACCAGTTTGGTCTGTTTATCTCGCTCGGTTTATCGTAGAGGCCTCCTCCTCGGGCTTTATATATGCACGCGCTCTCGGGAGAGAGCTCCGAGTATAGAAGTCCCATCTTCCTTTTTGCGCCGGAGAGTTGCACGGTAGCTAGTAATGCTCGAGCGTTAGATAGCATCCCGAGAGAGAGAAAGAGAGAGAGAGAGAAGAGGACACGAGTCCCAAAGCGCTTGTCTTGATTTCTCCCCCAATCGAGCCACGCCGTGTCACGAGCGGCGCGAATGTCGCGGTCACGAAGCGAAGCGAAGCTCTCGCCGCCGCCGCCGCGAGCTTCTTGCCCTCCGGGCTATTATCGCCGCGGGGGGAGGGATTAGAGAGGTTGCCTCGCGGGGTTATCTTATCCTGCGGGACGCGACGCTCGCTGCTTATCGATTGGCTTTCGAGGGGGGGGGGGAGGGGAGCTTCATGAGCTTTATTCTTCTGCTCGGAGGAGAAGAGCTGCTCTCGCGATGAGGATCGTGAATGGTTAATAGGATTCCGGCGAGTTCGTTGCTGCGGAAAGGCGAGAATTCCAAGCGTTTAGATATACGCGGAATTCATTGCGCGCGCCGGAATAAAAAGCCGAGAGAGAGAAAGAGAGAGAGAGAGAGAGCGGAGAAGAGGCACTCGGCGAACGCCTCAATTGGCTTTTTCCCGTTCCGAGATGGTAACGATGCTTGTTTTTAGCGTGAGGTGTGATAAATACGTGCGTAAAACTGGCGCACGCAGCGCTTTGCATTCCCACCTCGCGAATAATGGCGAAAAACCGACTGCTCGCGGTCCGCTTCGCGAAAATTAGCAAGCAAATACAGCAGAGGCGCGTGCGGCGAAGGCAAATAGTTGCGAAAATTATCTAAAAGTTGCCCCTGCGCCAGTTGTTGCTAATATTTCAGAGATTCCCGGTAAGCATTACTCGGAAATTGCCGCTCTCTGTCCAATTATTTGCTTTCCGCTCTGCGAAACATCTCTCGCTCCTTTTCCCCGTCTCTTTCTGCGTGCGAAAGGCTTCCACGTACACAGCTGCCTTTCCAGGCGTTTCTTCGTCTATACGCGGAAGGGCCGCATTTTTTTTTTCTACCCGGGCCCCGGTCGCCGAGCATACGACATCGGGAGGCGGAGAAGCTCGAAAGTCGAATCGAAGCGCCAAGTGAAATCGGCCTATTCGTTTACGGCGCCTGTCCGAAGAATTCGCCGGCGATACTCGGCTGTATATACATAAACGCGGCGGACGTCTTTATAACGGGCGTTATTCACGAAAGCAATTCCGCCGCTCCGCGCCGCGTGGAAAAAACGACGCTGCGAAGGATGACAAGCAGTCGGCGGGGATGTAGCTTTCGAGCTTTATTTGCATGCAAATTATTAGCTACATTCGCAATTTGAAATATTCATGAGCTACGCTCGTACAAGCCCTTTAATTTCAGCCTACCTTCCCTCGTAAGGCATCGGAAAAATGGCAGTTTTATTTATTACGTAATTGCGCGCGCGCGAGAGCTCGTCCTTTCCCAATTTTCTCCCTAATGACCCAGGAGCGCGCCGCGGCTACCTAATTACGCCGGCGTCTGGCTTTTCAATTTTTCCGATCGCGATCCGGCTCTCTCTCTCTCTCGGGGGGATCTTGGACTGTTAGGCCGGTCAGCGAGCTGTGACAGCGACGCGGGGCCAGCAGGGGGCCGAAATGTATCCCCCGCCGCGGGCCGGCTTTCTCACGCATTCGCGATCGCTCGGCGTAAAACGTCGCGGCTCGCGACTTAAACACCAGTTGCGTCATCTCTAATAAACTCCGGAATCGTCATTACGCGGCAAATTGCAGCCCTCTAGGAGAGCTCTCCCTGTCTCTCTCGAGACAATGCCGGGGAGTCGGAGTCGCGGGCAGGAGCAGGTCCTTTGTGTACATCGATTGGCCTCTAATTACAGAGGCGAGAGGGAGCGAGAGAGAGAGGCTAAAGAGCAAAAGGAGATCGGGCTTGCACTTGAGGCTTCCTTGTCTCTTTGTGCAGCTCCTCTCTCGGAATGAATCGTGACGATGCCCCCAGTGACTCGGTAATAATTCCTCCGCGAGAGCGAGAGAGAGAGAGAGAGAGAGGGAGACTCGATAATGGCAGGCTGGCGAGCCTGGCATAAACAAGAGTTCCCAGAGGCAGGCGCTTAGGGTCAACGCCGCCTGCGCGATCGCCGTCGCCAGATAAAATTCTCCCTCTCTCTCTCTCGCTCTCTCTATGATCGCGAGCGAGATCGAGAGGACGAGCTACCGAGGCTGCCCCGCAGATTTATGGGCGTATGCGATACTTTGGTCTCGCGCGCGCCGCGCGGAAGGAAGCTGTGTGAGAAAGAGGCAGGTGTCGGCGGCCGCGGCGGCGAGGGCCGCGGAGCTTATTACGCGTATACAATAATGAAAAAAACTCGGGCA
Organism: Ormyrus labotus; assembly: GCA_035582975.1. NCBI lineage: Eukaryota > Metazoa > Arthropoda > Insecta > Hymenoptera > Ormyridae > Ormyrus > Ormyrus labotus. The sequence goes on from JAWWEO010000009.1 coordinate 14,699,909, forward strand.
GCGACGAAATCGTAAATTTGCATATGGCCGACCTTAATTGCGCGCGGCGTAACGGGGCGGGCGTTTTAAACGGGAAAGCCGAGCCGTTCTTTTCCAGCCGGCGGCTCTTTCTTTCTCTCTCTCTCTCTTTCTCTCCTTGCTGGTAATTATATCTCAAAACGGAACAATGATGATTCGCGGAGGAGCGCGCGAATTGATACGTCTCACGCAACGGATATATCGGATAATTATAATTAATAAAACCGCTTGGCGCTCGGGTATATACAGCGATAAGCCATCTCCTATCTCGGCCGGGCATCTTAATCGGCGCGGATTAGCGAGCCCCGTCCTTGCGCGGAGAGGGAGGAATGCGGCTCCCATTATCGAAGCGGAATATTTGAATATTTATGGAGAGTCGATGCATCTCTACGCAAGGATGACCATAGATAGCTCTCTCTCTCTCTCCTCTCTCTGGTCCGCTCGGCGATTACGATCTTTCTCGGAAGTCGGAATATAAGCGAGCAGAGGAACTGGGAGACAGCTCTCCGCGCAGCGACGACGACGACGACGCACTCTCCTCGCCTGACAAAGAAGCTCTCTTTCTCTCTCTGTCGCGCGCACATTCCGGATGCGAATAATCGACGAGAGTCGCGAATCTGGGACTCGAAGCTTTTCAAGCGCGTTAACGGGAGCCTTTTGTGCGGCTGAAAAACGGGCTGCTTTTCCAAACGAATGCAGAACCGCGAGCGAACAAAGGGATGTTTTCCAGGTTTTTAGGATACCGCGCGCTACTACTCCGACTCTCTCTGTTTTTGCATCCGAAAAGTCACGTTCTCTTCCTCGAAGGGGCATAAACTTTTTAGCCGCGAGAGACGTACCATTCCGCGGGGGCCTACGATCGATACGGATCGGCCGGAAAAGTATATACCGCTTCCTGGTGGCTTGCGTATATACATCGGGCGTACGACTCCGCTGCTTTTATCGGGCCGTAAAGCTCGTCTTTTACGAGAGGGAAGCAGCAGCAGCAGCCTCGTCGCCGGGGACAAAGGTAATTTTCAATAAGAGCGGCCGTTTACTCGCGATAAAAAGGAACTGTTATGCTTTACGGCACCCGTCGGATGGCCTCGCGGAGATAAAGCCGGACGAATTCGTAAGTATACGCGGAGGGATCGTCATCCATAGGCAATAAGCGCGAGGGAGCGAGAAATGAGGGACGAGTGAGTCGGTGGATTTTCTGGAAACAATGGGACACGACGGACAATATAATAACGGAATAAGTGCACTCTCTCTCTCTCTCTCGCCCCCCTGCGGGGGAGGGGGGGGGACGCTCTCCTCGCCGAACGGTATTCGATCACGCCGGATCGTGATCGCGAATAACGACAGGCCAGAGTCGCCGAGCGTTTCGGTATACCGCAACGACGCTTCGCGATCTCGATGAATCGTGCAAAATTGGGTATCAATCGCGCACGAGAGGCCCAAGTGGTACGGGACGCCCCGGGACGAGCTCCGACACTTGTGAGAATCCGGGCCAAACACACTCCGCGGCCCAGACCGCCGGAGTGGACCGTGACCCCGAGTTCGACGACGATCCACAGCTGCGAACCTTTGCCAAGACTGGATGAATAAGACCCAGGAAGCGCGCTGTAGCGAATAAATGCTCCAAATAGAGATTGATGCTCACGGTTAGACAATAACGACGCCATTACAGTACAGTCGTGCGTCATCTTTAATACGCATTAATTAGCATCGGCTTTGTACCGCGAGCGGCCGTAACGCGGCGACTCGGCTGGGAAAAGCCGCAGCGTCGAGAGAGACAAACGACAGCCTCGAAGGCGGTCGTAATTAAGAATTCCAAGCCGGTAAAATTCGCCGGTCCCGTTAGCTCCCCCGACGTAAATCCCTCAAGCCCCGTGTACGTACGTGTACGCGCGCGCGCGCAGGGCTTGCCCTCCCCGGTGTCCTCCGCCTTTTTCCGTCCGATCGTTTGCATAAAATACGACTCGATAAATCTCCCGGGTAATTAGACGAAGCGGGGCTCCCCTAAACGTTTTCATTGGGATCTCGCGCGCGATTCGAGGCGCCGGCATTGATAGCCCGGCGCGGCTGATGAAGTGCTTCTTTATTTTGATATTGTTCCGGGACGACGTGCATATGGAATACTGGCCGAGGGCCCTCGTCGATGCAAATCGATTTTATAATGGCGCATCCGGTCGCGGACGCGCGTATATATAAGCAATCGCCCTCTCTCCGTCGATCCTGAAGTATTTACGAGCGCCGCGCGCGCATATTTATTTAGCCGAGAAAATCTCGCGGTTTTACGATAATCAGACCGAGTGTTTCGTTCGGGGCCCGCCGTAACTCATCGGCGCATTACAATCCGTCAGCGACTTTATACGCACCGCGCACGGCTGCCCGGATCGGCTTAATGGCCAATCGGGGATCGCGCGTAAAAACAACGCGTCCATAAATAATGCGGCTCTAATCCTGCGGCTTAATTACCTACCCACTCAGGCCTCGACGCGGATAAGCTCTCTCTCTCTCTCGGATTTCAGTTTAACAGCCCCCGCTCATTAGGCATTCGATCCGGCCAAAAAATGGACGGTGCAAGCAGGCCTATGCGCTATGCGCGTGCACTGCGCCCCATAAAAGTATAAGGCACTCGAGCCTCTATACCTCTCGGTACGTTCGCCGCAAAAAAAGGGACAAGCAAGAGCGAGAGCAGAGAAGAGAGAGGAAGGCTGTAGCAGCGGCAGCAGCGGCAGCTAAAGTTTTTCTCCCCCTCGCACGGACAATAGCCTGCATAAAGAAGCGCTCACGTTTTCGCTATTTTACCCAGAATCGCGCGTACATTTGCCGCGCTTTTTTCTCCCCCTCCGTCGTCCGGAGAGCTACAAGAGAAGCAGCCTCGCTTAGCTAGAAGTCAGCGGGTAATGGATCGGTCGTTGCGCGCCGAGAGATTAGCCTAAGAAAATCCCCCTCGGCTCTCTCTCTCTCTCTCTCTCTCTGGGGTTTTTGCCGCGGCGGCCGACTTGCTCGCTCGCTTGCTCGATGCAAATGCCAGATGTCGCGCGGGTGGCTGCCGTGTTCTCCTCCGGCTCAAGGCCGCCGCGATGCCATGTAAGCTCTATCGTGACAAAGCTCAAGAGGGCCGGGGGCCTTAATGCCTAGATCCGATCGCGCGCGCAACACGAAAGTGAAGGCGTGAATAATAGCGCGAGGCGCGCGCGACCCCCGCCCGCGAGAGAGAGAGGAAGACAGAGACAATGGAGAGTGCATTCGCGTGTGATCGCCCCGGGGGCAATAAAATAATTACGAGTGCTTTTGTCGGGCGCCGCGCGCAAGGGGCCCTATGAATATACATATATATACGCGCGGGGGCCTTGCCCCCGAGAGAGAGAGCCGAGAGCGAAGATAGCCGCGCGTTGTGCTGCCGCGCATAAATTCATAATTCGAGGGAGAGTGAGAGCGAGAGCGATCTTTCGGTGCGATCGACAAGGCGAACGCTTAGGAGGGAGCGATTGAAATTGCGAGAGCGCCGAGAGCGCGAAGCGCACCTCGTCAAGGCCGTCTTTTAATAGCGAGAGAGAGAGAGAGAGAGAGCGCGCGGCAAAAACGCGCGCCGGGCTCTCGAGAGTGCACTGCCCCGTGAAAACGCGCGCGCGGAGCTAACGCGCGAGAGAGCGTTCTTCTATTTTGCGGCAGCGCGCGTGACTATCCTTAATCATTCCACTTGTTGCGATTTATGCATCCTATAAATCAGGGCCGGGCTGCGCATTGGCACGGCGGGGAGAGCTGCCGATCGCCGAAGAGAGGCGACGCGAGATTTTCGTGAGCGGACTGGGTCACAGGCCCCCGTCTTGCCTTTTCGTCAAAAGGCATTCCTCGCGCTGCGTTTTTAACGCCGCGCGTCCGCGTAAGAAAAGCCCTGCTTTTTCAGCGCGTTTCCTTGGGCCGCCGCGCCGGGAGAAGCGCAGAGTTATGACTGTGTAATGCCCGTGGCGTCATTTATTACTTCCTGCGCAGAATACCATTCGAAACGATGTATTACCGCACATCCTTAATCTTGCACGCGGCTTTTTCCCCGAGAATCGCGGCTCCCCCAAAGAACTTGTTTGTAATTTGATTTTTCTTTTTGCGCGCTCGCTCGCGCGAAGGCACGCTATTTTTTTCTTTAAAGTTTTGCGTTTCTTTTTATCGGGCATATCCACCGCGCGGCGCGTTGCCGTAGAATTTCGAAACGGCAGATGCGCGGAAAATTATAAAAATTTAACAAGTAATAAGATAAAGTTTAACGCCGCACGAGCGTATAATTATAACGCCCGCGCCAGAAGCGGAGTCGTTAAATTAGAAAAAAAAATGAAAAAAAAAAAAAGCGCGCGGAGGCTCTGCCTGCCTTTTTCCGAACCCCTTCGCGATTATATTATATAAAAATCAGGCTGTTTAAGAGGCATAAATAATGCGCATCTAATAATCAGCGAGCGTAAAGGTTTACTCTCGCGCTCATCTGCAATTCAGCGATTAGCGAGCGTCGGCCGAGGCGTTAAAATTACTTTATTAACCGCCGAGGACTACCTTCTTACGCGCGTAAATATATATATCCCCCCCGTTCAGTCCAGCTGGGATCGGGTTAGAATTTCGAAAAAGTCGTTGACTCGAAATCGTCGTGAGCTCGAGCGCAGGCAGCTTCCATAACAGATAGCTCCATTATCGCGGACAATGGGGCATCGCATTACTCGCGGCGCCGTCGGCATTTTTCCCCCGCTGATTTATATTCGCGTCGCCGCGGAGAGAGAGAGAGAGAAATACACGCGATTAGTCGCGCAAGAGAGGAGCCTCTCGGGTGTCCCCTGTGATCGGCGCCTGCCGAGCCGAGCGCCTCGGTCACGGCCAAGTCGACTCTGTAATCAACCTGCAGGCGCTCGTCGCCCGCCGAGTATTATTAGCTCTCGGGAATCCTGGGGGATTACACAGGAAGAAGAGAGAAAGAGAGGAGCTCGTCTATTTTTTTACGTCTTGCTCGTTTTGTCGCCGAGAGGATCATTGTCCGGGATATTTACATGTTAATGGGAATTTCCGCTCGCGACGTTGCGAGTGAGGTAATATTAATGGCAATTTTATAATCGGGCTTGATTGATTGGCCATTTTTCCAGGTGCGGAAGGCTCGATTAAGCTATTTGCAAAAATCACCGGGTGTTTTTTTTTTTTTTTTCGTCCGCGAGTATACACCGCGGACGTAAAACTCGAGATTGACTTTAATTATTTCCTTCGCACGTTATCTATCAAGCACGAAAATTAAAAACGAAGACGCTAAATTTAAATTTTAATTGCCTCGCCGTGCACGCGGCGTGTATTTATAAAAAGATATAATTAAGAGCGATGATGTAATTATTCTTTTTTTTTTCATATCAACCGACACTGTTTGGACGCCAAGGTGAATAGCGTCCAGAATTCCTCTCCGAGCGTGTAACGTTCCACGAAAATCTCATTAAACATTCCCGGTGACTATCCGACGTCTCTCCCCCTCGTGCATTTCTCACAGCGCGCGGCTCGAGAGTCTAAGATCTATTTCACGCCGCTCTCTCGCCGAAATGGAATATCCCGCGACAAACGCGCTCGTAATTTCGCTAATATCATATCCGCCTCCCCCCTCCGTTCCAGGATATCTCCTCCCCGGGACGGCTACTCCGCGAGATTAATGAAGATCCAGGCTCGAAGAGCAGCGTCCTCCTTCGTCTTCCTCTCGGGCCCGCGGCTCTCGCGATCCTACGGCTGTAATTAAAGCCGCGTCGGCATTCCAGCGGCGCGGGCATTTTTCGCGCCGCAATTTCTAATTGGGAAAAATCGGAAATGACGAGGAGGGAGTCGTACGGTTTTGAGCTTCTTTTTTTTTTTTTTCGAGAGCTAATCGCTCCCGATTCCTAGGCCATTAGTACCGTTTTTGAAACTGGTTGGCCGGGATTATGAGCGCGCCGAGATACCGTTTCGCCTTATATGCTTTACGAGGATCGCCGCCTCGCGCGAGTCGCTTCGCGCGCTTTTATTTTTCGCCGCGGAAGTGTCACGCGCCGCGCGCGGATTATTTATTTCGAGATAAATCTCGCGCGCGGGGCGAACGACTTAATAAGCGGCCGGAGCATGCGCGCTTAATTGATGCGAAAAATCGAAAAAGCAATTAAGCGACTCGAAAATGACGATAAATTATGGGAGAGGAGCTAACGTCAGTGGATGCGATGGTCGTTTTTTTTTGGATTATCGGCTACGGGGAAAAAGAGCAATCTCGCTCGTAGCTGAAATCGCGTTATCTGAGACATTAATCAGCGTCCAGCCCGACGGTAAAGATTGTACATCACGATAGGCTCCCCTATATATAGGATCATTGCTTATAATGATCCGTAGAAAAATTGGGCGCATCCCATAACAGTGTTTTGAAATCCTCATTGAACCGGTACCCTAAGCTCGTTAGTCTCATTAATACTCTTTGCGGTGGTCCGATCTTCGAAAATGGATCTTTATGTACTTGGACGTTAAGTGCGTCCGCGCCGTAAGTAGCGCTTTTTAAGGTAGCACTTTAAAGAACCGAATACTCTCCGAGGAGCTCTCTCGCGGGCTCTCCGAGAAAATTAGCTAAATTGAGGGTTTCTAATCTGGCACGACTGTCGTTTTTGGTAAATGACAACGTGTACTGCAAGGTATAACGGTGCGTACGAAAATGATCCTGCTTACTTTGCGTAAAGGAAAATTTCAGTCCTCGACTCGGCTCGGTAGATCAGGTTTTGAGCTCGGCGAATTATACAGAAATCTCGCTCCGGTACGATGTTTACGAGTTTTCCCCGGTGGAAGCCGGTCAATTTAATCCCGCGTTTAAGTAGTTTTCTATCTTTAAAACCTTAAGTAAATAAGTAACATTTATCCCCGGCCGGACAAAAGGAAAAGAGACCCGGCCGGCAGATTAACTGCGCATTAAAAAGCAAAAGCCTATTAGCTCGTATTTCTACTTATCTGGAAAAAAGGCAGTTTAGCGCAAAAGGCATCCTCCAACCCCCGAACAATCTCTAGTCGCGGCATAATTTAGCATCACCCATTCCATTGGCCTCCTCGCTCGATAAAAACGTCAGACCGCACCTTAAATATCTGCCGATAATTTCCTCGATTACCTCCTCCTCCTCGTCGGATCGCCACATCCTCTTTACGCATCCTCGGCAACAAAGAAGAAGAGGCTCTCGCGCGGCGCGTCGCGCCGATCTCCCCGCGGCGGCGACGGCGGCGGCGGCCTCATCCGCCGCCTGCGGCTGCTCTTTTTCGCGCTCTATTGAATTTACGGTTAGTCGAAAGCACAAGAAAATCCCCGGCCGAGTCAAGAAGACCGGAGCGCGCGCGCTGGGGCCCCCGTATTTATCCGCGCGAAAAAACGGCGGAGAGCATCTCGAGAGTCACGATCGTTATTCACTTTCAGGGGGCGCGTGACGAATGTCGAAATTTCAGGTGGGTGGCGCGGCGGCTCTTCTTGTTGGCCCGGTAATTGCATGCGGTTTTGCCCGGGAGACGGCGGCGCGACGTTTTAATGAAAGATGATGTATCGAGCGCGCCGGGGGCTGGAACTAATTCCGTCGAATCAATTATTTTTCTCCCGAGCAGATAGTTTTAAGGGCGAAGCGCGAGGATTTTTCCAGGGCTCCGTCCGCGGCGCTTTTTGCGGTAATTAACGAGGTGACATATTTTAGAGGCTTCGACTCGGGCGCAAACAGTTATATCGTCATTACGGCCGGAGCGCACAGAGCGACGCTGAGAATGCCTATTTACTTTAAACGCAGTAAAGCCGGTGATACTAAAATCTTTTATAACTTAAGAGCGGGGCAAAAACTATCTATTTTTACGAGCTGAAATTAGCTAAGATTTTTTTTTTCCGCCGCGACTTTAACGATTTCGAGTCCCGATGTGCAAACTGGTAATAAAACGGGGCCGGTAAAATAGTTATTACGGAATTGAAAAACCGCCCGAATAATATTAATAATTCCCTCGCCGTTAAATAAAACTGTTTACGAGAGCCGCGGCCGTAAATCCACGCATTCGAAACAAGCCCCGTCGGCGCGGCGGAGGCGGCCAATTATTTCCGAATCTCCGCGCGGTAATCTGATTTTGAAGAGCCCGGCCGATTGCGGGGCTAATGTAAATAGAAGTACAGTTCCGCCGGCGTGAGAAAAAACGGGTGGGAGCTCCAAAAAATGGGAGAGCGAGAGAGAGAGAGAGAGAGTAACGGGACTGGTGCGCGGGCGCGAGAGCTCGAAAACGGCGGGCGCGTGATTAATTGTTTCGCGAACGCCTAGCGGTGCATCGGACCGTTACCGATTTTTCCGGGGCGCGGCGGGGGCCTCACGAAAGTTCGGCCGGCTTTTTCACTTTCCTTCCGCGGGGCCTGGCAAGCTTGTCAATGGCCGAGTTTGACGACGGCCGGAGAGCGCCGGCATTGTTTCCCGAGAGAGAGAGAGAGACAGAGTACAGTTACGGAGGCATACGTGAAATATGTACATGCAAATGCGCGCCGCGATTCTCTCGCGAGGGAGGGGGTTAAAGGATTAAAAGGATGCGAGCGGGGGAAAGCCTGCGGGTCTTTACGAGCGGCTATTATTCACGGCAAATTAAATCGTGCCACTTTTCGGTAACAGTAGTCGTTTAATTCGGCACGCTTTGCGGGGCTCCGCAAACGCGTGCGTTACATCTCGTAAAGTTCAACGAGCTTTTTCAATATATAATGCCAGCGGTAATCGCGCCGCGCGGCTCAAAGGAGTACAACTTTCAGGTGAGTAATCGAGACGAATTTCGATTTTCAGGAATCGCGGGTGTATGTGTAATAATCCTCTCTGGAGAACAGAGAAAGGCGTGTACTCATTAAAGGAGTCCGAGTCCCGAAGCTCCGCTCCGCGTCTCCTCTCTCATATTATGCATTTTGCATTTTGACGTGACCTCGGCTCGGCCTGGGTTTAATTAAAAGTAACGAGACTCGTAGTCGGGCAAAAAAAAGAACCGGGGGAAGCAAAAAAAAAAAAGAAAAAAATCTCGGCGTCCATCGGCGCGGAATCCGAAAGAATCCGCGAAGGGCACGTATATACGTAGCTCGTTATCCGCACGTGGAGAGTCGTGTGCCCGTGTAGGCCCGCCGTACAAATAGGTCACGAAAACGTGAGCGCGCATAGAATGTCAATTAAAGCGAGAGCGAGTACAGTAGGTAGCCTCTCTCTCTCTCTCTCTCTCCCGTCGGCGGCCCTCGTCGCCGATTTGCGTATGGAAAAAGAGCGGGCCCTCATATTTATGCCCCCGCTTTCGTTATTCACGAGCGGCCCCGGTTATGTTGCTCCTCCCCGCGAGAGAGGGAGAGATGACAATGCCGGGTGGTCCCGCGCGAAGCTCGCCCTGCGTAAAATGTATGCGCATGCGCCGGGCTGAAAGCTCAAGGATGCGAAGGCACGCTGGAAATTTCGAGCGGGACGTTATTATTTGGTCAGGTGGAATTAAGAGCCCGAGAGCTAATTAGAGTCTGTAGTTACGGATCTTTTAGGAACAGTTACGAGCCTAGCCGAGCGTTTACCATTGTGTGCTGCCGGTAATAATGGCCAATTGATCTTAACGTTTTGTATGTGTATGCGCCCGTTATTAGGAGACCATGGCTTCTCTGAACCGCCTGGGAGGTAATGATTGCGAGGTAGCGATAATTATTAACGCTTATTACTTCATTTGTGCCGATTGAAAGACTCCCGTTTTTCATAGCATAATGCGCATTTAATTGCTTGGATTTTATGAATACAACGCGAGGAATGCCTTGCGCAACGGGCAATCAAAAATGCATAAGAATTCGATTTTCGGGCGTGAAAAAAGGGCCGAGGTCATTATAAAAAAAGCCGAGCCGAAGGCGCCGAGGAAATTCGAAAATTGAATCGTAATATAAGTGAATACACCGGCCCGAAAAGGAATTTAATCCCCGCGCGTTCTTTTATCGCACTGACAAAAGCCCTCCTGAAAAGTCCGTCGGAAAGAGAGAGAGAGGCGAGCGCGCATAATGCACGATTCTTTCTCGCTCACTCATCTCTCCCGCGGCATAAGCCGCTTATTACTCCTCCTCTCGGCGCTTAATCGAGCCCCTCTTCCATTATCCAGAGTCACTCGACTCGTCGACGAGCGTTTAATTGAGACGCACTCGAATCCTCGTGACACAGCGGATATACGTACATCCCCGCGCCGCTCGCACAAAGCCCTCGTGTGTCATCCACGAGCTACTCCGCGGCCTACTTTATAGACGTCCGAGCCGTCGGAGCAAGAAGTAGGCCTTCGATTTCCGTTCGATCGCTCCTGTTTTTAACGACGAAAAGCGACTGGCGGCGGCGGAGTCTCCGGCGCCGAAGTCTGAATATTCATGCCGACTCCGGCGTGTTATATATGAATGGCGGAGGTATATAGCAAGAGGTACACGTAAGCGCAAGGTGAAGGTGAAGCCTTGGAGGTGAGCCAAATGACAAAGACGGCCAGCCTTTTCGTCGGGAGCAGCGGCAGTAGCAGCAGCAGCTCGCTATTTCCGTTATACGCTTGGAAAAAAAAAAAAAAAGTGTTTTCGTGCGCTACGCTCGCTGAATGCAAATCGGTGCCCGCCTGATGCGAATGCCATTTCGCTGATTACGAAATTGTGTAACGTTTATGCTAATGCGCCCGGGAGCGCCGCCGACCGGCGGGAACTGCTCGTTTCCTCGGATCCCCCTTATAGAAACTCGGAGTTTATTAATTTCGGAATAACGCCGAACCTAACGTAACAGTAAAGGCTTAAACGAATGATTTACTCTCGCGCGTCCAATAAACAATGGGCCGGCGATTATTTCCCCGCGCCCATATCTCTCTCCGCGGCGAAGTAAACTAGTTCAGCGGATAGTTTCGCCGGGTCGTAACGCGCCCTGGCCACGCCGCTGGTACTCTCGCACTGCTCACGCATCGAAGACGAATAATATATATCCTTCGGAACGGTAACCGTCCGTTTACCGCTAGATCTATTAATTTCGTGGTTCCCCGGGTAAAGAGTTTCGCGAGCCCATTGCGTCACCTCTTAATTAGGCTGCCCGTCGAGAGAGAAAGATAGAGAGAGAGAGAAGGATATTCCCGGAAGTCGGAGGCGCTAACGGCCTTCATCCCGGCTCATAATCTCGCGCGCGACCGGCCGAGACATCGGCCGCCGTAAGTGTAACGGGGTCTTGAAATGCAGCGTTCCGTTGCGCGGTCCACTAAGTCCTAGGCTCTCTCTCTCTCTCTCTCTCTCGTCGCCGAGCTTCCGCGTTTTACCTCCGAATTCCAGCGCGCATTCCGGAAAAGCCGCGCGGGCCCTCGATTGTGCGCGGCGCGCTCGCGCCATTTGCATCGGTGCGCGTAGCCTCGTTCTTTTGGGCGTTTCGCGCCGCACACGTGGCGACGACGGCGCGGTTAACGGGACGGCATTCGGACTATTTTGCAAAGGAGCCTCTCCGCGGCCAATTGGGGAGGGGGGCCTTTGATCCCCGCCGCGAGCGCGAGTTTTCTCACGTAAGGCGGCTGACGCGTCCGATTTTTTAATGCACACACACACACACACACACCGCTTATGTAATGGGCATTTCTGAGGAGAGCCGAGAACGTGACGGGGCAGTATGCTAATTTTCGAGCACGTTCGCCCGAGTGTTTAAACAGCGCCCTAGACGCCCCCGCTCGACGGCGGCCGTATAGTTTTTTTTTTCCTGTTTTTTTTTTTTCGGTGCTCCGCTCGATTTTAAGATTGAATGTAACGCGGCGCTTTCGTTCCGAGCTTTGTCACGCTCGTTTAATAGATTTTCCCCGTAAACAAAAAAAAAAGCCCGGTAAAAAGTTCGGTTTACCGAAACGCAATTCAGGGCGCGGATTAGAGAGCCCCCCGCGCCGGGAAAAAGCGGAGGCGATCGCCGAGGAATTCCGGGCGGATTATATAGATAATCCCCGCATCATCTGCCGATCACGATCTATTAGCTCCTTACATCGATGCTCCGAATTCTCGATAATTGGAGAGGCGGAGCTCGGCGGGGGCTTTGGCACGATGTCGTCGGCGCGCGGGTAATTGGTGTAAATTAGCCTGGTAGTAGGCGGAGTACGTATATATATATATATATATATATACATAGATATATACGATCGACCTGATTCTCGGGCGCAAATTTCCGCGAGCGGCCGACGGCGCGTGTATATAACAGCGATCGATCGTGTTTCATCGGACCTCAAAACCGTTAATCGATCAATTTGCAGCAGCGGCGGCGGCAGCAGCAGCAGCGAGAGAGAGAGATAGAGGGAGCTGCGAAGCTGCACCGTTACCGATCTATTGATCCCGATCTACATTACGACTCCTTGGGCGCGGGGGATATTTTTTCCGCGGGCTCGGGCGCGCGGGGCAAAAAGCCGGGGCGTTATCTCTCGGCGGATGCGGCCTCGGTTTTCTATTTGCCGCTATTAAAGCCCGAGACATTCCTCTGCGGACGCGAGTAATCTCGTCTCTTCCTGCTAATATAATTGAATCCTTATCCCTCCCTGCCCTCCTCCCGCGGATCTCCGCGCGCGCGCGCACACCTGCGCACCGCGAACGCACTTGCGCCTCCTCGTCCGCGCGGGGAGAGGGAGAGAGAGAGAGAGCGTCGGTGTGAAGCTATGCGCGTATGTAAGCGAGCGCGCCGCGCAAAGAGAGGAAGAGAGAGAGAGCGCGAGCGACTTTGGGGTCAACGGCCAGGCGGCGCCTAAGATCCTCCGTAGGCCGTCGAGCGAGTAGAAGTAGGAGGGAGCGACTAAGCGCGCGACTGCAGCCGCAGATAGTGGGGCAGGTCGTGCCAACCGGCTGAAATAAAAAAAGAGAGAAAAAAAAAAGAAGAAACTCCTTAATTTAATGGCACGATCGAGATCGTCGTCTCCTCTCCCGGCTCTCCCCCGCCGACCGACGGACGGGCTTTTCCGAGGGTTTCAAACTCCACTTCTGCAGTGATATTGCGGCGTGAAATCCGAACCGCGGGCGCACTGCACTGCCGGGGGATATGTCATGCATCTCGCTGATTTTCTGATTTAACTGTAAATCTCGCCGAGAGCGTATGTATATACGTGGGAAACGTGCGCGAGCCTGGCTAATTGACGCTTTTTCATACGAGCCCATTCAAATATGAAGCTTCCTTTAATCAAGTTTCTGCATTACCCCGTGCACCGCGAGAGATCACGCAAGGCCGTAAAGCTCTCCTGTTCTTGCGATTTTCAATCGCGGCGCGGCGGCTGCACGGCTCTCGATTCCCGGTGGGTCATGGAACGAGTCTATATATATACATATAGACCCGCGATGAAAAAGCAGCCCGGCTCACGAAGAGCTCGTAGCGCGTCATTAAGAGGCAGCGCATGCGCGTCCGAGCTGCAATGGCAATTAGGATTACCGCATGTCCAAGCGATTTCCCCGAGACCGATTACCATGCGATCCGCATATCGACGCTTACATTCGGCGGCCGGCACGCACTTCCTCTTTCCTCCTTATGGGACTCGAGTCGAGTCGCGATTGCCTTCCGTTTCGCCCGGGTGCAGCTTTCGCGGGACGTATAATATCCCTCGAGCGTTTTCGGACGAACGATTAGCCGGGCCGCGTCTTTGTGCGCTCGGGCCGCCTTATCTCGCCGCGCCATTAGCCTACGTGACGCGCGTGCCGCGTAATAATCGAGGCCCGAGGCGTCGAGTCATGCGGGAGGATGGGCCCCGAGATAAGGCCCTCGTCCCCGCGCGGCTTTAATTACCGAAAAAAAGAACGCAGAAGAGGCGCTTAGACGCTGCCCGGGGCGCGAGTCCTCGCGGGCGAAGGAAGTCGGGCGTTGAAAAGCGCGGGGAGAGAAAAAAGAAAAAAATAAGATTCCTCGGGTCGGCGTTACGCGGTAGTCGCACTTTTTTGCTACGCTCCGCAATTTAACGCAGATAGCCATCGGAATAATATTCATGAGCAATACTCCACACTCGACGGCGCGGCTTCACGGAAAAGCGATTATATGCCTCTCTCGCGCGGCCGCGCGTCGGGGTGCGCGAACTGTCCCCTTCGAAAAGCGCTCGCGCGCTCTCTCGGGGCTTTTCTGTGAATAAGAAATTGCGGCCTGCGCCGCGGAGCGGATCTATGCAGCCGTGATTCCACTTTCATTAAAGAAAAAAGGAAAAAAGAAAAAAAAAAGCAGCGCAAGTGCTCGAGCGCATCTTTCGACTTCCCAGAAGCGGCGGTGGCCAGCGGCGGAGGCTCAAGGTCGCGCCGAGCGCAAAAGGGCACGCACCGAGAGAGCTGCAGCCGCGGCGGTTAATACACTTTAATTGCCGGCGAAAAACCGCCCGTAAAATCGGCGCCGATTATTTCTGCGTTAATTACTCGCCGCGGCTCAACGCTCTGCCCGCAACGAAGTGTGCTGGGCCGATTGACGGGGGAAAGGCGCAAAAAATCCCGCTCCCGCGATTATTACTCGCGGGCAAAAAGTCCCTGGGCGAGCGCCTTAAAATTGAATCATGGAAGGAAGGCAGAGACTCGGCGCTCTTTTGTTTTGAGCGAAAAGCGGATTCTCAGGGTGTACCGCGGGGGAATGCGACTTGATTTGCGCGAGTCGCGTTCTAAAAATAGAGTCCGTGCGTGGTTGTTATATCATATCCCCGGCAATTACCCGGCGCGAGCACAGCGGCCAAAGAAACTTTACTATCCTCCGGCTCGCTCTCGACTTCGGAGCAATTCATCCGCAGATATGCGCTCTCCTCTCCGAGAAAATCGGCGCATCCATCTTCGGCGCGGCCGCAAAAATCCGCCCCTGCCTCCGCTCTACGCGATAATTAAAGCCCGAGAGGGAGAGAGCGAGTATACGTACGAGTATGCAAACCAATCCCCTCGGTGCGCGGTTACGCGCATGCGCCGAGACGAGACGACGAGACGACGAGAGAGAAACGAGCAACAGGCGGTCGCGCGCACCAGTCCGCCAAGCGTTGAACTCACTGGCTCCCTTCGATTCGCGGCACGCTTATCGTGGCCCGCCGGCTGAATATCAATGCCCCTTCTTCGCGCCTAAGCGAAAATAACACCCGCACCGGAGGAACTGCCTCGTCAAGCCGGCCGCGTGAGAGTCTTTAGCGACGCGAGCCGGCCGTAAATCATCGGCGCGCACAGCCTTCCCTTCAGCGGGGAGATGGGATTTCGCGGGAGGAGCGAGGATTCAATTGTTCGGGTGTAATTGGAGGGAGCAACCGAGGGGGAGGGGGGGGAGGAGAGAAAATCGAGAGCTGGACAGCTCTGCGGCGAATGAGGCAAAGGGCCCCGATGCTGGTCGCGCCGCAAATTGTCTTTTAAGCGTCGATCGAGATCGATTTATATGTCGAGTACGCTGTAATTTCGTAATGGTCGGCGTTTAATTTTAAACTGGCCGGAGGTTCATTCTCATTTTTCTTCTGCGTTAACGCTGTGGATAAATAAAAGATGATTTTTTTTTTTTCGGTTTAATGCGGCGAAAGGCGGGAGGAATTTCTGATGAAAGAAAAAAAAAAAAGGTTTATCACCGCGCACTGCTCCCCGTAACTGTAATAAATGTTTTCGCTGCGCATTCAAAGTAGAAGAAAAAAAAAAAAGAGAGAGATTGCGTTTTCGGAAATTGCGTGCCGTTTTACGAGCGTAATACTCGGAAAGACAGTTAAATTCGCTCGCTCGGGGAAATTCGTATAAGAGCATCGGCGTCCTCCGCGATCTTGGGCTTTGAACTAGAAACGAAATATGCGCTGCAGCACGCAATAAAACCGCTCTCTCCCGCACAAAGGAAAGACACAGAACATCGATAGATCTGCGCTCGAAGCGGAAACCATTCGGCTCCGGGAACCGATTGGCACACCGGGAGGATACCGAGAAAAGTCGTAGCCCGATCTCTCTCTCTCTCTCTCTCTCTCCCTCGAAATTGCCCCGGCCGGGATTCCTGGCGCAAGCTGCGCTTGTAATTGTTAAATTGGTGCCTCCCCAAGCGCGATTAAGTTCTAAGCCGAGGAGTCGGGGGCCTTGCCCCAACCGTCGACTTTGACCGAGAGGAGCTGCCTCTTCTTCCTCCGCGGGTTTCTGTCTAGAAGAAAGAGAGAGAGAGAGAGAGAAAAAGAGAGAGAGAGAGAGATCCGTGGGAATGGAACTTTTTTTACGGGAAGTTTGCCGTGTCTTTATTAGACGTGTGCTCGACTCGATCGTGTGTTGTTTGAGCAGGAAGGATTCCGGCGCCCTTCTCGAGCCCCCTCTAATTGCTCTCCTTCGGAGGCGGCCGAAAATAAAGTAAATTGACGCCGGGTTCTTTTAGGCGTTACATAATAGGCGGAAGAAGCCCGACGCGGTAACCCGCTGATTTTCGAGATTTTTCGGGTCAGTGGAATGCCGGGCTTTGACTCGGCCGCGGAATCGATTAGCGACTTTTAACGAATTTTGACGAATCTTTATATAAATTCGAAATAAAATGGCTCTAAACAATGAAGCTATTTTGCGCTCGAAAAGATAAACAAGCCAAAGAGGGCTCGGCTCGCTCGTTAAAATCTTGTTTGAAATCTCGAAAGCAAATATCCTGTCCCTAAATCATACGCGCAGGCACTTTACACGCTCCGCTCCGGGCTCATATTTTATAAGTCAGCTCCATACATAAAAGCCTGAAATACTACGGGGTATATATCCGTTCTCGCGGAGTCTCGGTCGACGGCGGCAAGTTTTTCGCGCCTCTCGGCGCGTCCCAACCCGGGAAGATCGTGCAAGTTCAAGTTCAAGGCCCCCCTTCCCCCCTTTTCGCTCGACTTCCTACTGAGTTGCAAAAGACAAGAAGGAGAGATAGAACGTACCTCGATGGCTCACTCTTGGACACTGGGTTCACTGCTGCGGTGAATCAAAAAAACACGTATACACGCGCACTGGAGGGCAAAGCACTGAGAGTCAGGTTCTCGTTACGGGCACA
The DNA here is from genome assembly GCA_035582975.1 of Ormyrus labotus. NCBI lineage: Eukaryota > Metazoa > Arthropoda > Insecta > Hymenoptera > Ormyridae > Ormyrus > Ormyrus labotus. Next base: position 14,716,867 of record JAWWEO010000009.1, read on the forward strand.
CACGGGATAGAGAGGAGCCTCCTTCCGGTCCCCGGGCGGGAATATAAGCGAGCGAAGGAGAAGTGAGGCGGCGCAACTGCAACAACCAGCAACGTAACTACTGCGCCGTCGCTGCTGCTGCTGCTGCTGCTGCTGATGGTTGCGCTGTCGGCACGGCTCTGTCTTCGGGGCCGCGACTCGACCTGACTTTATAAAACCGGGCTCTCTCTCCCGCGGGGCCCTCGGTTGGACGCTTCCTCCCAAAGCTCCGCGGCGATTGGACGCTCGCCTAGCGGTATCCGTCCCGCCAACTACTACGTCCCTTCTCTTCTTCCTTCGCTGCCTCTTCTACCTCTTCTTCTTCGCTCCTCTGCTCTAGCCGAGCTTCTCTCTCTTTCTCTCTCGCTCTCTCGCCGCTCGCTCTCTCGCTCGCTTCTTAGACCTGCCTGCCTTATTCCTAAGAGCGAATTCGTTGCTCTGCCGAGAGCTCTCCTATCCGCCTTCGAGCTTGGACTCCAAGCGGCTAACAGTGACATTTTACCGTTTTCCCTCTCTCTCTCTCTCTCTCCCCCTGATCCAGCTTCTCTCTTTCGCGAGCTGCGTCCTTTCGGTTTTCGAGCGACTTTCCTACGCCGGAGACTCCCGGCTATTCTTTCGGGGAGTAACTGTATCAAACTTGGGATTCGCGGATAATTGCGCGGGCTAATTGGAGCGGCCACTAGTTTTTTTTTGTTTTTTTTTTTCAACGTAAACGAGGCGCTCGGAATATGGAACGATATTCACTTTTCTAAGCCGACGTATAAGGGGCACAATCGGCGCGTGCTTAGCACTCGCGCGACTGTCCGAAATAAATAAGCGTTTAGAATAATGGATTAGCCGGCGCGCGCGGTGTACCGTTTCATATTTTTCAGTCCCCGAGCTTCAATAGGCTATTAGGACGTCGCATTGCTCGATGATGATGCTCTTATTACGTAAACAAATGGCGAATTTATTATTTTCGTGTATCGAGCGCTCGGACTCGAATACATTTGCGACTCTCTTCCATTCTCGCGCGGCGGCCGAGCCAACAATTAATCACGCACTCGAACAAACGAGCGGGACGAGACGAAAAAAAAAAAAAAAAAGAACCGGGTCAATGCAGTGTTTTCATCGGCGAGAACCGTTAACATTTTTTTTTTTTTGCTCCGAAGCACCATCCATCGCGCATCTTTATTCATGAAATTTGGCCAACTTAACCCAGAAAAAAATAAATCCACCTCCAATCGAAACGACCGCTCGCACCCACGCAGGTCGTCGTCGCGTTTCGCCTATTTTCCTTTCGCCGCGGCGATGGAGTTTTTTGAACCCTCCGCGCGCGCGCGAGTTATCCAGCCGTGTAAATTGAAATTGAGGAAGTAGCACCTATGCCGGAGAAAGAGAGAGAGTCGAGCTCTCCGCCGGCAGAAATTGCAAGCCCCGAAATACCGCCGGCGGCCTGACTCAAACCGCGCCACTTCCACTGCGGAATCTCCCTCGGATCGACGGGCCACTGCGGACGATTACGCCGAGCGCGATATCATCTAGGAACGTGGGTGTATACTTACGGGCCTTACCGCTACCAAAGCAATCATTTCGAATCCGCGTCAGTTTTTTTTTTTGTTTTTTTTTTTTGTTAAAGGGGAGGGGGGCCGTTTTGCCTTCTCGATTAATACGCCGGCCACTTGAACTTGGAAGAGTTTAATGGCTCTCGCGGACTTTTGAGGAATAGTAACGGGAAGAGCGATTGAGTGTTTTTTTTTCTTTTTTTTTTAAGAAAGGTGGGATAAATTTTTTCAGAGGAAGTCGTAATATTTTTAACGGCGATAAATCAACGTACGGCGCGCGCGTAATTTCAGTATCTGTTTTTCGCATATATTTTATGTCAATGTTTGCGTTGCTCTTAGATGCCGCTTAATACTTGTAATGCAGGCTCTCGAACAGGAAATTAGTATATACTCGCACTGTGAGAAATTCTTCCTCCCCCCAAGTACACATTTTTATCAGCAATTTGGTAAATCGATATTGCTTTATTAAAATGAGCATTCCGCTTACAAGGAAAACATCTTATCGCACACCGTATACGGATTTCAATTAGCCTCCAGAAATTACGTTCGCTTAGGGAGGTATAAGGGCCTTGCAAATTGATGATGTAATTCCTGAACCTTAAAATATCGCTTGCCGTATAGGAGGAAATTAAAAATTTCTCCCCCCCATAATGATAGGGTAATTGATCTTACATTAGCTTTTATTAAAGCGTTAAGTGCGTGTTTCTTCGAATATAGCACACTTATTCCGAGCCAATAGCGCCTACATATATATCACAACACAGCTCTTCATTGTATCATTGTGCTCGGTGAGTTCGATTAAGCGATTGCTCGCGTCGACCTAAAAAATAAAGACTTCCCCGTGCCTTGCGACCACCTCAGTGCGCCATAATTGCTCGGCGACACAATAAACACGGCGAGAGGCATAATAATCGGACCTAGAAACCAGATAACAATACCGACATTTGCATCGGGGGCCCGAAAGCCGCCGCGTCATCGTCGCCGCCGTCGTCTAGGCCTCCTCTACAATACCCCGCGCCGGCAATAACACCAGAAAGTCGTGATCGTACAAAAGTAAAGACGTCGAGCCGTTCGCTCGCTCGCGCGAAAAGCCAGCCGCGCGCGCGGCGTGTGGAGGGGGCCGCATAATGAGGCGAGTTCCCAGATAGTCGGCAGAGAGCTGCACTTGACACAGATCAAGGACACTCGGCGTTACATAGCCGAGCCGCGGCTTTCTCCCTCTCTCGCGCGCGCCGCGCGCCGAGGCGCGAGGCTCCGGCAGTGCCAATGCCCCGCGACGACTCTCCGCCTGGCTAGGAGAGAGAGAGAGAAGCGTCAGAGTCGGGGAGAGAGAGAGAGAGGATAATGAAAAAAACTGGAGTATTATTACGAAGGTTTGCGGAAGGCACGAGTAGGGAGAGAGAGAGGATTCTTATTAGAAGCGGAGGCTCTATGCAAACGACCGGTGTGGCGTCTAATGGCGCCTTCGGTGAATTGGGCCGCGTTGCGTAATTTGACGAGGGTATAATAATCGATACGATTGCTGCCGAGAGAGATAATATTTGGACGGCTTTTTCGATGGCTTGAAAAAACTTGTTTCTCGTCTCGCAACCATTGCTTTATCTGTACATCTCGAAAAGCAGTAAACATAAGAATTATGATTAATCCTCGTCTTATGACACTTGCGTATATTTATTTTTAAAACGGCGCCGACTCTGCTGAAATAAATATATGTAGCGGCCTTGTTGAGAAAAAGTTCAATTACCGCTTTCCTTTCATCTGCGGAATAACACGCAGCCTGGCGCATCGCTTTTCTGGAAATAATATTTAATATCTTAATTTCACAAGCCATTTACCAACCGCCTCGAATCGCCTCCGATCTAAATTCTCCCTAATTCCCTCCATAACGAACTCTCCTGAAAAAGCGAAACCCAACCGCGGCCCTAAAACTCTCGGCGCGGCGTCCGATCCGAGAGCGTTCTCCTCTCCTCGTAGCCAAAGCAGCTCTCTCGCGCGCTCGCAATAATGGGAGGGGGAGGAGGCCGTTCGCGGTCGTTAGACTCACGCGAGCCTTCGTTATCCATGGCTCGCGTCGAAATCGACAAAGGCGAACGACGCGTCGCACACCCACACGTCTTAACGGACGGCGTTACGTGCGCGCCGATCGGATCGCCGTCCGGAGCTCCGAGAAATATTAGCGGCCTCTCCCCGCAGCTCGAGAATATAACTATAATCCGCAGCCCCGTACGGTTGGAAGTTTTACTTGGAAGCGCGAAAAACTGTAACAAAGAGAGGGTCCGCCGGGCTTGGGTACACACACACCGATCAGAGAGGAGAGGAGACGGAGCGAGAGTTTACGGCGAGGGACTAATGACGCGTGATCTATGCGTCGCGGGGCCCGGATGCTAATTGCGAGAGAGGCCCGTGATGTTTGCTCTCCGCTGACAAGTGATGGACTGCGGAATAAATTCCGTCTGCAAAATAAGAAGGACGCGCGAAGACCTTTTACGAGCGTTAAATCACACACGGGGGGAGAATTCGGAATTACGGTTATTCGCGAGGCGTAGGATCGCGCGCAATTAGTCCGAAAATCGTAATTTTAACACTTCGAGCACTTAGTGCGCGCCCGCGCGCAAAAACTGTATTAACTCGGCTTCATCCAGATCCCATTTCCTCGCCTTCGTCCGCAATAAGGCCCCGTAACGCCAGGAAAGTAAGCCCGGCTTCGTGTACGCCCATTACCGTACGCGTCTCCACTCCGCAAAAAGGAAGCGCCGAATCCTTCCAGGAAACGAGCGGCCTTTAAGCCTGTACAGCCTCCCCGATAAGCGGCGAGAGAGGCGCGACCTTGAACGCTCGTCGTTGTCCTGCTCGTCAACAATAATTATTATCATCCGCGGCGCAGCGATTATTATTCAACGGTCTCTCTCTCTCTCCCCCCTCTCATTATTATCATTATCATCGGCGCGGCGTTCGGAGGGTTGGTCCGTTGTTTTACGATCGCTTAGACCGGCTGCCGCTGCGCGCAGTGCGTTTTTACGCGCGGCCGCGCGTCCCCGTGATTATACCGCGCTTCTCCTGCCGCTGCGCGCGCGCAGCTCGCTTAAAAAGGATTTATCGCTCGCTCTCTCTCCCCGTGGCAGCCCGATACGCGGCGCTCCTCGGCTCCTATTTTTACATTCGCCAGAAGAGCGAGAGCGCGCGTTTTTCCGAAATGCTGGATTACGGGGAACGGGGAGGGGAGAGACGAGGGGGGGGGATTCCGAGGAGCTTTGCGTACGAGATCATTTCGTATATTGTGCTCGCAGGCGGATTGCGAGAGCAGTGTAATCATTGCTTAGGAATGCGGCCCCCCCTTTTTTTTTAAGGATTCGTGTTTGCTTTTTTAAGGCGGGAGCTGGTTGCGTAATATAGGTGCGGATAAGTGCGCGAGTCTTTTTGCGTAAATGTTTAATTAGGGTAATGATGAGCTACCGATTCTCGAGGAAAGTGAAATAAGAAAAGTGTCGAAGCGGAGATTCTTGCTGGAGCTATTATTTTTTTTTTTTTTAATTTTGCAGTTAATGACAAAATTGGTGACTGCTTATACAATTTTTTTTAATTCGACTGGTTTTAGTAGCTAAGCGACGATCGCGTAATTTAATAAGATCGGTCGAAATTGCATAATCGGAGCTCGCTCGTTACCGATTACAAAAATAATAAATTGTAATTTTATTCGTAAAATTTGAAGAATCATCGGAGCACTAAAAACGGCCTAGAATTAAAAACTTTTTTCGCTCGCAGAACATTATTTGTCATTAAATCAGATCCACTCCCCTCGCAAAAAAACTCTTCAACATCGTGTCAGCCTCGGTCATTACGGTCCAATTACCCGGGCGGCCCAATTTTTCCGCAATTAAATATTCCCCGCTGCCGCCGCCGTCGCGGCGAACCTACCGGAGCTAATCCCGGAGCGCGAAATTCGTCACGCTCGAGGAATGCGCCTTTTCTGCCTGGATTTTCGCACGGCTTCCGACTCTCCTAATTCGACATCGGGTCATCCCTTTGTCCGGCGAATAATTGCGCGCGCACATATCGCAAGACGCGCGCGCGTGTGCGTGCATCGGCTTTGGCGTGCATGTAACGGAACTCGCGAGGCGACGCTCGCTAATTACTCGCTTCTCTCTCTCTCTCTCTCGCGAGAGTTGAGTTTTTCTTCCCCCCGGGGGGGAGGAGCGAGAGAGCCCGAGTGCAGGAAAGCCATTTATTCGAGTGACTTTTAGAACCCGGGAAGATCGACGCCAAAGTCTACTTCGGGGATACGCGCGCGAGCGAGTGTTTTATGTCTTTTTCGGGCTCTCCGGAGAGTTTATTTGCTGGAAATGCGAGGGTAGAGAGAAAGAGAGCGACTTTCTATTAAGCCGTAGCGGTTTGCGTATGTAAATCAATTGCAGATACGGGGGTAATGATTTCTGGGAAGAGGAGTCCGTCCCGCCGCCGCTGCTTCTTTTAACGCCGCGACGAGTCATTAGTTTTTAATGAGAATAATTCCAGATATGAGTTTACAGCTACCCGAGCTAAATGCGAACCGACGTCGTCGTCGTCGTCGGCGGCAAAAATCCCCACGCACAAAGTTGCCGAGTTTCAGCGGCAATTTGCGATTATAATTTCGTAGCTTCTTACACTCGAGAAAATAAAGTAATCGCAGCCGATAACGCTACAAGCGGCAATAAATTACAAACCAGAAATGACGACTCGATCACCGGAAAAACGGTAATATCATTCGCCAACGATCCGTATACATATATACCTATAGTTTCCCCCAGCTGTTTTGTTTTCCAGTTTATATAGGCATCCCATAAAGCGGGAAAATCGAGCATTCTTGCGCAATATAACCGCTCTCGGTCCGCTGCGGGAGCATATCAATAATTAATAGCCCAGAAGCTCTCGGCATGCGTGGGATCTTATCAGTCGAGCATAAAAGCAAGATCGTGAGAGAGTACAGCTGCTCTCGACTCGTTAGCCCCGCCTTATCTCGGGTAGCTCCGAGGCCCCCCTCCCCCTTATCCTAAACAAGTGTAGCTGCTCGGAGGACATAAATCCCCGATAAACAGCGCCGCCGAGCGGCCCGTAATTTATACTCGCGCGGGGGGTAGGAGCGGAGAGCGGCTTGCTCGCGCTCGCGGTACACTCTCGCTTTAATTACGCGCGAGGGAGTCAATTATATTTGCCCGGGATGCGATGATCGAACAATGCCGCGCTTCCTTCCTGCGATTACGGCGCGGCCGCTGCATCGGGCTTCTTCCGCGTGTGCGAGTGTTTTGTAACACGGTTACGCGGCGTATTACGCGCGGCGTATAACCGCGTATCAATGGCGCGAATGTATATTCGCGCACAATGGAGACACCGTAAATCATGCATCGGGTCTCCTCCCCCCCGTAAGGAGAGTGCGATGTATCGCGCGCGAGAGCGCCGCCGCGGCGGCGTTGGCGGCCACGACAATGAGTGAACGGCCGCGCGCGCGCGGAGAGGCCTCCTCGTCATTGTGTGCAAAGCGGCCGAGATTTTCCGAGAGAGTGCGAGTGAGAAAACAGCCGCGAACATTTCTCAGAGCCGAGCGGGCATTCTTCCTCGCCGCGCTTCTTTCCCCCCGCGAAATCCAGCCGGGGAAGGGATTAATGCGAGGCGAGGCAAGGCTAAGCGCGAGCTTGACGGATCGAAAGCTGGAAAATGCAGCTTTTCGAGTTGGTTGTCCAAAAACGATAAATTTTCGTGAAGTCTCGATACGGTCGTCGACACGCGCGCCGGGGAGAGTTTCGCGCGCGTTGTTTATGCGCGCTCGGAAGCGATGCAAACCAGTTTTTGAAGTTTGTTACTTTTTTAAATAACTGCACTCGGGGAGCTTGAGACGCGAGATGGAGCCTCTGACGTTTAGTGCACGGCGTTTGCACGTCTAAATTAAAGAAAGTAACGAGCCGCCGGCAGATCAAATAATTACAGAAGCGCAGAAAAATGCGCACCGCGCGGTCGAATAACATTACAAGGCGTGCATAAGCCCTCGGCGCGCGGGAGCTTCAAATAAAGCATAAATCATCGGAATAAGGATGTTTCGGTTCTTAACGGCGGCGGTTGTTACTTCGTAAGAGCACTAATAGTAAAAATTTAACGATTACCGCGACGTATTAAAGAGCCTTGCAATCGCGCGCCGCGGCAGGAGCGGCGGAAGCGCGGCAGCTACGGAGCGCGGCCCAGTATTTTTTCCTTGCTCGTAAATTAAGAGAATAAAATTGGCCGAAAGCGCGGCAGCTGACTTTGATGCGCCGAGAGCAGCATAGCCACACAGCCACGTCTCTCTCTCTCGGGCGAGAAATTCAGCCCGCGCCGTGGCGAGCTTTTACGAGCGCGCGCGAATGGGTCTTTGGGAATCCGCGGCCAATTGTTCTTGCGCTTCGCTGAACTCTCCTCTATTACGCCAAAGCCGTGAGGGGGGGGGGGGGGCTCCAGATAAAAGCGTATTAAGCTGCCTCTTCCTCCACGGACTTCCGTGCGCTCGCGCGCTGGTCTTATCTCCGTGCGGCTACCGGCCTTTTTCTCATGATGCGCCCGAGGCCCCTTCTCTCTCGGAGCTTATTTCCCATTCGTCGATATTAATCGTGAGCGTATACGAGACTAGAATGCCGCGCCGAGGCCAGATGGAGCCGCGAGATTTTTAGGCGGCCTCTAATGGATTCCAGCCACCGTTCCCGCCGCGGATACATAGCGGAGGAGGCGAAACGCCGGTAGCTGCAGGGAGTCGGGATAATAATGCGCCGATCGCGAGGCTCCCCGAGCTCGTTTATTCCCCTGGTTTTCGGCTGCGGATTTTCGAAGAAACGCACCAGTCAACCGTACAAACTTCGCGATAACAATTAGTCCCGGCGCGGAGTCCAAGCGGGACAGCTCGACAGGCACTGTACGTCGGAAAGACGATACGCCGATTTTTGTGCCGCCTCTCCGCTCACAGTTACGTCCATAAAGTTTATTTATAAACCCCCCGCGCGGGGCCTGAAAAAGAGAGGGGGGAGGGGGATGACGATGATTTGCCTTGACAATAATTGAAAAGGGACGCTCATTTACAATAATTAACGGCGGCCCGGCTCACGCACGCGACGCCGATAAAAGTCGTCGCGCTCTCGCGGAGAGGAGACCGGGCGATTTACGACCTCCGCTAATACCGACGCCGATCGCCGAGCGCACGCGATGATGAACGGATCCCAATCGGCGCTTTTCTTTTCCTCTACCCTCCCCCCTCCCCTCTCCCGAAAGAATCCACTCGACGCGCCTGTCATTGTTGCCGCTCGATGATCAATTGGACGGCGTAATTGCTTAGATCGCACAGCGCAGCGGCGACTTCCTGTATGCAGAAATCCGCGTCTGTCGCCGTAATCACAGTCTTTCGGCTCTCGTCAGTCTCCGCTGCGGGGAGAGATCGGCTGTGCAGCGTGTATATATATATATATACGCGCCGTCGGGGGGAATCGCCTTTCTTCGCCTGGCGAGGTTCAGGGTCGGTCAAGGACTCGCGCTCTCCTCTCTCTCTCTCTATCTTGACTAGCAGAGCGCGAGCAGCACCTCCGGCTGCTGTTGCTGCTGCTGCCGCTGCCGCTGCTAATGGAAAGTGCGGCGAGACGCTCTACTTGCCGATGCTGAATTTCGAGCTACTTATCTAATCTGCACGAGAAGAAGGAGGTTAGTTAGCGAGCGAGCGAGCGAGAGCTTTTTTTTCCGAGTTACCGCACGCGCGGGGGGATATACCAATTTGTAGGGGACTTTGGTTTACCGTATTGGATTTTCCAGACTCGCCGCGGATCTGCGTTCTGCGCGTTGCGCATTCATGAATGCACATATTTTAATCGGCGAGCTCTCCCTCGCCTTTATCCCGGCGGATCGCCGACGACGCTCGACGCGCAGAATTTTCAACGACGAGGCCGTATTAGTTCCTCCGACTATGATTAATGAACGAATAAAGGACCGACGTTCCTCTAAACGATTGGGGGGACTCGCGATCGTCGCGCGCTCGTTATGCTTCCCTCGAGGAACACGAGCTCTCGCCTTTTTCGTCCGGCTCAAAAAAGCGCGACTCTTCTCATCTCCCCGCGACGCGACGGCCTTCACCCTTAATCCAAGGCCCGCGGAGTAAACAATCGTCCACACCTACTCCGTACCGGTTTCCGTACCTTCATCAATCACTCGGTAGGGGCAGGTAGAATCCCCCCCTTTTAGTTGCGCCAACAAATCTGCTTTCCCGGCGAAAACATCATCAGCGCGCGAGGGCCCGCATTATCGGGTTAAAGCGAGAGAGAGAGAGAGAGAGAGAGAGAGAGAGAGAGAGAGAGAGAGGCAGCTAAAGAGGATTCCGAGATTGCAGTCGCGGAGAGGCAATTTTTCTTCGTCGGGCCTTTATCGCCTCCTGGATTCGAGCATTTTTCACCGATAGCCTCTTCGTCTCAATTTCCACGCCCGTCGTTACGCGTACAACCGAGCTTCGATTCGGATATTTAAGTGCACATCGTGTCTGCTTAAGCCGGTAGTTGCGGCGAGTTTCAGCTTGCAAATTAGCCGGCCTTTTACCGAGCTGTTATTTACGGCGTGCAATGTTTGAAGGATTTTCGAGCCGTGCAGTTAGAGGTACGTTTAATCCTGTTCTCGCGCGATGAGTCCCACGACGTGTCTCGAATCTGCGATATATTTGTAAACTCGAATTCGCGCAAAAACAGAGCCGAGCGCGTCTTGGATTTTAATAAAGCGGATACCCGTTTGTCGCGTTATTTCGTAAATAGAAGCGAGCACCGGGATCCTCTTTCTCTCTTTTTCTCTTGGCGAAAAGCGGTATAGGGTTCAGAATTTTTGCCGTCGAAAAGGACTTGCGGCCATTATTGTTGCAGCCCCTCTCTCGGAGAGGATCAATTTCAATCGGAGCCAACGACCTACGCGCTATTTATAGCGAAGGGAGCCGGACTCTCTCTCTCTCTCTCTCAACACATCTGGCCGCACGTGTACACGGTGTGGAGAGGTGCGCGCATAGTTAACCGATCGCTGCCCGCGCACGGCGATGGTGATGGTTCCCGAAGCGCGAAAACGCGCTCTATCGCTCGCTCGCAGGCGAGCGACTTAAACCGAGCATGAAAACGCCTGTTTTGCCTCTCTCTCTCTCTCTCTCCTCCACTCGCTCGTTAGATATACGCGCGGATGAAGAGAGAGGAAGGCCGTAATGCTCGCGCCTCCCCGGAAGTCTTTTGCGTAAATCCCCGTGCAGCCACACGTCGAAGAAGAGAGCGAAGCGGCGGCGGCAGCGGGAATAAAAAGCGCCCCAACAAAAGCATATCTCCGGAGGGGACTCTGAGAACCGAGGCGGCGGCGGCGACGGCGGAGGAGGAGGACATTCCAGCCGGAGATTCTGGCATTTGATTAGGCCGACGAGAGCTTTTCTGCTATTCCGATGGAAGTAATGCGGAAGCCAGACCCGGAAACCGCACTCTGCTATGCCCGGCAGCCGACAGCAGCGGACTTAATTAAGAGCTGCCGCCGCCGTCGCCGTCGCTTTTCTTTTGACGATCGCGTCGCTCTCTGTCTCTCTCTCCGTTGCGTACCGTAGAGCTTTGCATCCATCGTAATTGGACAATTCCGCTCCGGGTGGCCGGCGATCCGATCCTCCCGCGACTCTTTGATTCTTTAATTGAAAGCTCGCGCCCGAACCGGCGAGGCGGCTACAAATTGCGCCCTGAATCTTTAATCGACGCCAATGGCGAGCAGAAACGCTTAATTACGCCGCGGCCGCGGCCCTTTCGACGGAGGTGGGATCGGCTAAGCTGAAACTTATTTATAGCCGGGAAAAATCGGCCGGGAGAAGCTGGCAGACTGCTTCTCCGGCGTTTTCCTTTTTTTTTTTTCTTTCTTCGAGGGGCCGAGCTGCGTCGACGTGGCGAATTAATTACGCGTTCGTACATCAAGCGCGAATGTAATTGCCGGATCCGAGTGGGACGTCCGATTTGCTTTCGTAAACAGCGCAATGCAGCTTTCGATTTGTACATAGATATATATTTTTAGACGAGGGCTCTGCCGAGAATAATTCAATGCTGCAGGATGCAGCTATAAAGGATCTAGTAATTGTTTGAAATTGATTCTAGAATTATTGCTAATTGGCGGATGAGTCGCTTGTGCAATTATTGGAAAATAATTACGGAGTATAGGCACTCTCGCTTAACGCAGGGAAGGCTTAATCGTAATTTTTCATGCAACAAAAGTGAAAAATGAAAACTGTTTTGTACACGGAAGCAGGTCAGGCAGGATTAAAAAAAAAGTACACAAATCAGAAGCAGCGACCCATTTCCACTAGACCAACATATAACCTTGACACTTTATGCGGGCAAAGTGAAAAGGCTTGTTCGATATGGGCTTGTTTTTCGCGGATACATATTTTCAGCGTAAACTCGATAAGACACCGCGTAAAAAGCCATAACAAGCCCGCCGATAACTCCTGCATTTTTCGCGAACAAACGAGCCCGCTTTCTAATTCCGCGAATGGAAAATGAGCCTCGGCGATTATTCCAAATGAACGAATGGGCTTGAAGCCTCTCGCGTTCGCCAGGATGTAGCATAAATAAAGCGAATCCCTTTACATCTCCGGGGCAAGAAGCGGCAATAAAAACGGCGCGACCGCATCGTTTGAGCATCTTATCCTTGAACTTGCATCGAGAAGGAGGTATGCAAGCCAAGAGCAGCGAGCCGTCCTTTCTTTTCTCGGCCGCGCGGCGGCTCCGACACTTGAAAACCCCTAAGCCCCGCGCGCCGCGCGGCACTCTCGCGATTACTTCACTCCGCGCGCCTTACGCAATCGCGCACTCTCGAAACTCGTTCCGATTGCAATCCGATTTCCTGGCGATGATTTCAGGAAGCTTTCCGCGATCTCAAAAAACAGCAGACCACTGTCCTGTCCGTCGTCTGGGCCGCGCGCTCGGGAAAAACAGGTTTCGTCTGCGGAAAAAACTCCAGCCAAAGGGAGAGAGAGAGAGAGAGTGACGAGCTCTCATTAGCGATTTATCCATGCGGCCGATGCGTAGCTGTAAAGGACGGAGGCGAATCGCGACGGGCGTATATTAAAACTAGGCGGACAGATAGGAATCGCGTTCGGTTTTTCGCGGGGCAGCAGCCTCAACCGGTTCTCTCGGCTCGCCTCGGCCTTGATATACAACGAGCGGAGGCTCCTCTCCCCGGGCGTCGTAAACTTTACTCGGGTAAATAATAATGTACAGTTTTCGCTAAAAACACACTGTCGTTTCGTTATTATCATGCGCGCGGCGTAACTGCCCCGTTGACAGCGACAGTTAAGCCCGAGCTAAAAGCCGCTGGCTTCTGGAATTCCTAGGCAGCGGCCGCGGCGGCGGCGGTGGCGGCGTTCCGGCTACATTTAAATTAGCAATTATTTCGGTTCCCTCGCATCGATTATCTCATCGCGAGATTCAATGGGATAAACAAAGCTTTAATTAACGGCGCATATTGCCGATTAGTATAGCGAGAAGCTTCCTGGAAATAAGGGCCCCGTTAATTAGCGCCCGATGCAACAATGGATTCTTCCAGAGTTCGATATCGGATTGCGTGTTGCGGCCGCAGGCGGCGGATTATTACGCCGCAGTCGTCGCGCCGTTTTGTGTGTTTAAAAGGCCCTTTCCTTCCCTGGGGGAGAGAGAAAGAGAGAGAGAGAGAGCGAGCTGCTAGACCGCAAGGCGTTCATCGGCCCCCAGGAATGCAGCAGAGCCGCGGCGTGGATTTAATTTATATCGAGAAAAAGAGATTTCATGCGGCGACGACTCAGCCGTGATGCGATTGTAATGACGGGGGAAGAGATTGCCGGGCCGTTGCCAGGATCGATATAGAGCCTTAGAGAGGCCATTTTAAACTTCATTTCAATCGCGTTTTCCCCCTGCTTTTATTTCGACGAGCGCACTTTCAGCCGCCAGTGCATAATGTCGTAAAAATAATTTTACGGCCCGCCGAGCCGCCGCCGCCGCCGCCTGGCATTCTCCTTTCCCCGAACCAATCAATTAGCAAATCCATCCTCATCGATTCGTGTGTACATAAACAAGACGGATCGCCGGCGCAGAGCGCGAAGCCGCGTGAAAATTTCATGAGCTCCCGCGAGAGACATCGTTCCTCGGCGATCGCGGGTAAAAAAGCCCGGTTCCATAAAGACCGTAAAGTGACAGCGACCAATTAAAACGTGTCGAGCGGTCGGGGACTCTCTCACCCTCTCGCCTCTGACAAGGCAATTGTCGAAAGCACGCGCACGCGGCGATATCGGCGCCGAAAGGGCAATTACATCGGCATCCGCGGGGACGCGTCTAATAATAGCCGCGCCTTTCCCGCGCCGCGAAATTTCCTGCGTGTGTGCACATGACGACCTTGACGTCAGCGAACGCGCGGCTCAAGGTCGTTCAAGGTCGTCCCTCTCTCGCGCGCCGCGTACATCGAGAGAGAGAGAGCGAGATAGCGAGAGGGAGAGAGAGCGCAAGAACCTTTTGTGGCGCATGCGAGAGAGAGAGAGCTTGTATAATAAACTAGTCTACAGCCGCTCTCAAGGGTCGACGAGGTATGCGACTCGTCGCGCTTATGCGCCGAGTTGTAAAGGGGGGGAGCGCGACAAGTGCGAAGAGAGAGAGAGAGAGAGAGCGAGAGAGCGAGCAGCGCTCTCAAATTGGCTACGCTGCCTCGGCTTTTCCAAAGCTCCGGACGACGGCTTTTTAGCCGGGGCTCCATTACACGCTACTGCTGGATCATCCGAAGGCTTGTCGAGATGAGCGCTGGCTGCCCCTTTTTCTTTTTTTTTTTTCATTGCCTGCCCCCGGCCGGGGGATCGGAACAAGCGCAATTAATGCGAAAGCATTTTTTCGATCGATTCGATTTAGCGAGCTGCGGGCCTTTATTATTATTTTTTTTTGCTGTTGTTGTTTTTTTTTTTCGAGTACAAAAAGGCCCATGGGTACAATAAGCACCTCTTCGTCACACGCCGTGTAAGCAGTTCTTTTGTTGCGCGCACGGGGAAAAAGCCCGGAGTCGAGCTTTTCTTGCGCGCGACGCTTTCTTCTGGAGGTGCGTGCCTGCTACACAGAGTTGTTGTTTTCAATCGCGAACCAAATCGCTTTCCGTATGAATTTCAAACGAGAGGCGCGCGGATTAATGCAGCGGCAACGAGGGAGTTCCGCCGCGAACCTCGGCGGCGGCGAAGAATCAGCGCTTTAAATCTTTCGTAATAAAATTTAATTGAACCGGAGCGCGAGAGGCGAGGATAGCCCGCTGAAATTTTAATTGCCCCGCGAATGTACGTTAGAGAATGGTTAAAATCGAGATTAGGCGTCGTTGAACGTTTTTTGCCATAGCGAGTTTTACATCGCGCGGGGAGTCATTGACTTTAGCCAGGATGATTGGGCAAAAACTCTCCCCGGCTGAAATTTCGATTAAATCCCTCTCCCCCCGCCCGGCAGAAAATTGAACCTCTTCAGCCTCTCGCGGCGGAACGTGTTAATTAAATCCGAGGCATCAATATTTCTATCCGGAATGTTTGGAAAATAAAAATCGCTAGCCCCGCCCCCGCGTTGCGTAAGCAGAGCATCGGCGAAGGCAGAGAGAGAGAGAGAGCATCGGCTCTTCACGCACGGATAGCCATCAGCGCCTCTCGGCTCTCTCTCGCGGTAATTCGAAATCGCTCGGCGGCGGTGGCGGTGGCTGCGTATCGGCTCGGCGCATCTACGCTCGCACGCACGTCGTCGTATATGTATATCGCGCGCGCGCGCGAGAGGCGGCCGGGGGGGCAAGGACACTCTGCAAGACCGGAGGCTCCCTCGCGGGGTCGTTGCTCCCGAGAGCGGCCCGCGCCAGAAGCTGCTGCACCTGCGGAAGGAGCGACGATTGATCCCCGGGAGCTTAGCGGTGCGTGAAAACGGCCCCGAGAGGCTCTAGTATAGTGTCTCTGCGCTATTAAAAATTACGGTTAGCAACATGTGCTTAGGACGCCTCCTCGTTTTTTTTTCTTGTTTTTTTACGAGGATGCCGCTGCTGATGATGTACCGTAGTAATCACGATATATCTGGATTCCGAGCAGATGCGAGCTTTCCTGCTTCCTTTTTCGCTCCTTTTATTGCATTCCTGCGTCGCATATGTGTAAAATTCAAATGGGGTAGTAGAGAGGAAAGCGAGAATTTACGGGAGGCGTCCTGCTAATGAGAATAATGCCGAAGGAAAAAAAGTGCACGGGTATCGTTGCTGATTCGGCGTTATTATTTCTGCAACAGTATGGCTTTTTTGAAGAATCCTGAAAAATTCCGAGGAAGCATACTGTAACAAGTATTGTAATCTTAATTATGTAATAAACGCGAACACGTTATTTTTAGAAACCGGTAGCTTATCTGTAACACCGCGGGCTTGTTAAAAACCTTACAAGGTATGCTAATCTGAAAATATGTTTTTAAAACGTTGCATAATATATTCGCGGGATCGAGTTACTAATGCCGCCTGGATACTGTTCGCTTTTAAAACTGGACGCCACTGTCTCGAGCTTAATAGGATTATCTGGCCGACTGTGGTAGCGATGTATCAAAACATACGGGGGATATCTCGGAATTATTCCGGCCCATTAAGATCCTTTAAGAAGATAATGCTTATGTATAATAAATATTTCAATATTACTGCGGGCAGAAAGAAAAAAATGATAGTATTCAAGGGCCATTTTATCTAATTGAATTCGAATGCTCTGCAGCTCTATTAACGGTTACAGGCGTTTCAATTGAAAATTCAAAGTAACCATTCAATTAAGTCGCGACCACGTAGCTGCATCCGGCATCTACGTACCGTGATATTAGCGTGCAATATCAATAAAATACAAGACCGAATGAAAGTATACGAATTAATTCAAAAAACAAGCCGTTCGAAGCGAAACCCCGACTGGAATAGCGCATCGCGAGACAATAGCCTGGCGCATTGCAGACAATACGGCAGACGTCACGTAGACAATCGGAGAATACAAAACTATACGTCCGCGATTGATTTTGCTACGGCATCAAACACCATCGGGGGAAAATAGAGAATAAATAGCTCCGGCAGTCGAGATGAAAGGGCCCCGGAAACAATACCGAGAGTCAAGAGCATTATCTTATCTGCAAGCGAGATCGTTTCATCATCATTCATAGCAGAATACACACACCAGGGACTCGGGCATCGCGCATATTTATGTAGACACGTTCGCGCGGAGATGCGATATGAAAGACAGCTAACATACTTGGCAAAAGCAGCCGGTATCCACCCACCTAAACTAGAGACAATAATCCTTGACCTTATACGTATAAGGACATGCCGATTGTTCGGCCGGTGATGGCTCTTCGAAAGATGGGGGGAGATGATTGGCTGGGAATCGCTGATCGGGTTCGGTACTTTTGTTATTTTTTTTTTCGATGTATCTTTTAATCGCGGTAAGGAAACACGTATTTGTTTTCTCGGGAAATATCATTTTTAATTTGGCCTTTTTGGAAGAAGCTAAAACGATTCCGGAAAATCATCATCTTCCAACTTACGAAGCGCCCACATAAACGACCAATTCTAATCCCACTCCGAAGGTACACAGCTGCAAACGACGCTGCAAATATCAAGAAACCACAGCATTATCCGACTTGGGAGTTTCTTCCGTAAAAGAAAAAAAAAGAAAAGCCTTAACTATCCCGGCAACAGGCAGCGGCGGCAGAAATTCGCGAATAAATTGATAACTGTACACATAGTAAGCAGCAGAAGCAGCAGCAGCTTAATATAAAAGGAGCGAGCGGGCGAGCGGGAGCGGGACAAATAATCGTTACGGGATTCGCCTCGCAGGAAAATGACGAGAGGTTTAAAAGCCTCCGCAGAGAGAGAGAGAGGCGAGCAACGCCCAAGTTCCGGCAGGCGCGCTTAATCTCGGCTCTGGAACGGTACGCACTTCTTTTATCCGCGAGTGTCGCGTGCATTAAGAGCCTCCGCCGCCGCGGCGCTTCCGCTACACCACCCGCGCGCGTGCCTTTATGACGCGGGTTAAATTGGCATGAAGCGTGACCATTGTCGGCCGACTATCGCGCTTTAATTGCCGGTCTCCCCGGGCGCACATCGCGCGCGCACTCGCGCCGTCTTCCTTTCCGCGCGAGAGTCCCCCGGCCGAAGGAAACGTTTCATTTTCGCGGGAAGCTCGCGTAACGACGAGAGCCCGCCTTTGGACGCGCCGGGGCATTTTTTGCTTTTTGGCTAATGCCACCGAGCTGTTTGCGGTATTATCTGACTCGCTGGCGTTTCGTGCGGACTCTCTCTCTCGGTTATGTACTGGGAGTAAAATGTTTTTACGCGAGGAGAAGTGCAGGTCACTTTGCAGTTAGGTGGACTCGTAAGTTTATAGTTCAATTTAGTTTAGTGCTGCATTATCTTTTAGAACTACGCTGGGGGTATATTGAATATTTTGCGGAGCGAGGCGAAACGTGACTGTAAACAAATTGTTTTCAATGAAACTTAAACTTGTATTAGTTCCTAACTTGCAGTTTTTAGTATAGCGAATGCTCGCAGGCTGAAAATAACTTTAAGACTAAGAGCTAATTTAAGTGTATAAAATTCGAGCTGCAAAAGAATTAACCCACTTTAAGTGCGCGATTGACGAGGAAATTAAATATCTTAGATTTCCCATTTTACTGCGATAGCCGTTTCCTAATTTCAAGAAATAATTATAAATCTTACAGCAGTGGGTCATTGCATAGCAAACGAGGTGGAATCTAGATTCCTAATAAGAAATTTCTATCAATTTATAAGAACAACGGGAACGAAGACGTTGGAAGCAATCATTCCAGGAAAAAAAGCCCATTATAAATTACTTAAACAATATGCATGAATTTAAACTGTATCAAATGGTCAGCGAACTGTTTGTTATGGATCCGCGTTCTGTATTATAATCGATGAGCACGATAACTTTCAGGTATGAAGCCCAGCTCCTAAGTCCGGGGCGGATAATAAAAAGAGTTGTTTGATTGATATATTGGCCGGAGCGGCGCGATGCGCCTTTTATACTCGGAAGATAAACGCTCTTATAAACAGCTATCCTTTTTCACGGCCGACGGAATCGGGTTCTAATTTCAATATTTCACTCAAGTAATGCACCCAATGGAGATACGGCGTGTCCCGGTATATTCTCTCTCTCTCTCTCTCTCTCTCGGTGTATCGAAGCGACCAGATAATCTACCAATGTGTGTTTAAATCTGGGAGAAATTTACAGAATCCACCTTCGAATGTGGAACACTTTACCGGTGTACCGTTCCATTTAATGAATAGAATTTTTATGTACATACGGGACTAGACTCTGTTGAAAACCCGGCTTATCTACCTTTTTTTTTACGGCTCCTCTGACAAATGGACTCTGAAAGAAAGATGTTTTCTTGTGTTTTTCATCTCGATAAAGAACTATTTAGCGCGACAGTTGGCCGCAGATTCCGAGAGGATAATGATTGAAAAAGCGTTGGCACGAAGTAATTAATTTTGCCTCGATCGGGTCACAATTAACATTACCGCTTATAATGCAGTCGTTAAAAGTAATCTGTAATTAATTGATAACGCGAAATCGAGAAAAAAAAAGGAGCTCCCGCTAATACGATTTACAAGCGCGTTTATCAATCAAATCTTCGTCCATAATCCGTTGGGCACGATATATAGTCAAACCGCATTCATAACGGTTTAATTAAGTACCACATTTGCAATATCGTCAAGGTATAAATGCAGCGCGCTGCCGCGAGTAAAAAGGCATTCCCGGCATTATACTTTTCTTCGCAGCCAATCGTTCCTCTCCCGACCACAATCCGATGCACCAGAATTCCCCGTAAAAACGTGTAAACCACGTCGGGCTCTTTCCCAACCGGTATCGGAAATGTCACGAGTCCTTTCATTTTTTTTTTTTTCGGCCCGCGCCGGACCGAAAGCAGACAGGTTTATTAACCTCGAGCCGCCGACTTACCCAATAACCCGACACGCTCCAGAGAGAAAGGAAAAGGGGGAGAGCCCTTCGATCGTGTCCTCTCGATTTTTTTTTTTTTTTTTTTTTGTTTTTTCGACCGACGACGCACATCAGGCTTCCCAGGAGCGAAAATTCCGCTCTGAATCGCAGCCGCAGTCTTGGGCTTTTAACGGTCTCGCGGGCATCAATCGGGCGCCCACGCCGGGGCCCCGGAACGGGCCGTGATTAATTTATCGGGACGAGCGGGGTGGTCGTCGAGGGAAACGGGACACGGTATCGCACGTTGTAAATAAGACGGGAACGGATATCTTTATGGGCTGGAGCTTTGCGGGAGAGCTGGAGAGGTGTCGGGGAATTGGGCCGATGGATAGTGGCTTGTTTAGTTTTCCGCGCGGAGGGGGGCATTCGGTGAATCGGCTGCGAGATAATCGGCTCTTGCGGAAATGGACTTTGCGCGTTGTTATTATCTAATGTCAGCGAGTTTATTACGGAAAACAATCGGATCGTGAGAAGCGATGAAAGTCAAGTTCACCGTCGGGAAAAAATGGTTTTTTTCCTTTTCGGCTCGAGTGCTAATTAAATACAGTAGTGGGGTAGACGGTAGCACTTTTTAGGACCATTGTATTTTTTGAAAAAATATTTACCAAAGGCCAATTCCCATTGAGCGAAGTGAATAGCGGCTCTTGCTTCCTACTATTTTTATACGAGCCTTCCTCGGCGGCGAGAGGATTTTTGAACATCATTCTGTGACCGCGAGGAATGCAGATTCATTCATCACGAGCGAGAGCGCGCGGTGGACTTTTTCGATCGTATCGGCTCGCTCGGCGATTGACGGGAGAGGTGCTTTTGATGAATAATCGTTGCTTTTCATCGCCGTGAATATCGCTATTAATTGCGACGTTTATATTCGAGCCATAATAGGCTTTTGACACAACGCGGCTTTTTGTGCCGCCTTGCATCGATACAGTACTTCGACGCTGAAGCGTGTTACGTGTTTATTTTGAAATCTGTATTTACGCAGTCGGGCGAGCAGTTTTAAAGCTATTACTGTCTATTAACTGACTGAGGCCGCGCGTATTTATGACGAGAACAAGGTGGATATAAGCATCGATGACGAAGTCAAAACTGTAAAGACTCCTCATGTTTTTACGTCCAAAAGGAGCTACTAAACTCCTCGATGATTTCATCGACTTTGAAACGCTGCTTTTTTTGCAACCTTTTCATCGATTATACCGACAAGATGTTTACGGCGCGCTCTTCGATCCATTTTTGCCCTCGAAGTAGGTAAAGTGCATAAACGATCCACTATTATATTTTTTCACGGCGCGTATAACGTACGGCATTTATTATACGTTCGCGTTTGAACGCGACACCAATCGCGCGGCGAATTTTTTATGTGAATCATCATCTTTAGAAGTCGGTTAATTCGAGTGACCTGTGATTTAGTGCGATGCGGCCCATAAATAACGCTCGCGATTTATTATGTTTCTCTGCATACTTTAGTGTCAATTGAGCGCAGCCTACGCGCAGATTGCAATGCATAAAACGGCTCTTAAAACTAGCTCATCACTCCGAGATAACGTTACGACTTGTATACTACAAATGCTGAAGATCAGGAAGCGCGACCTCCTTCTGGACGTGTGCGTTCGCCTAAACGTTGGTTAATAATTTTATTTTCGCGTTTGCGACTTACCTAATTGCAGGACGCGCAAACGAAGCCGTGATTTTAGAGCATCTTGATACCCTCGCGAACCAAATCTCATTCAGGCCTGCTACAATTAAGATTTATTTAGCGCTTCCTGTCGAAAAAGCCTCGTCGACAAAAAAAAAACGAAGCAACAAAGGCGTGAATTCAGAAACAAATAGCTCGTTCCCAAAAAGTTCGTAGGCCCCGTTATCGCGCTCGATTGTCGGCATTAAAATTCGGCTTTATCTCGCGGCAAAATACCTCTAAATTCCTGGGTAATCTAATTAAAGGTAAAAAGGCGGGGTCCCAGGCAGTGTGAGAAAGGCTTTGGAGGGCGATAGCCTGGCGGCTCGTGTGCATGCAGCCGCAGACAAAGGGTAAGATTCTCAGCGCGCGGCAATTAGCATCTAATAATCCTGCAAGTTCATTAGCTGCCCCCCCCCCCCCTCTTTGTTCGAGCGGAGGCGCGAGGCTTTATAATGCGGCCGCCGTTGAACTCGGCAAATAGAAAATTAATTCCTAGCGCCGCGAGTGGAGCCATCGATTATTTAGCGACCTTCTCTCTCTCTCTCTCTCTCGTCGGCTAATCGTCTCGCTCTCTTAGCGGGATCCCGGGGTTACTGTTACGTCATTTGCAAAGCATCACGAAAATCACTTTTCCCGGCAGGAGCGCCTCTCGATCCTTATAACCGTCGACACGCGTTTATAGGCCGAAACAGCTGCTGCTCCTGCTGCTGCTGCTGCTCAATTTCTGGATCTTAATTGCCAGACCGACACTCTCGGGGCGCCCGATTGGATTCGCCGACGTGGATCGCTGCTCATTTTTTTTTTTTAGGCTGTAAAAAATTAGCCTAGGAATTTTTATTTGAAACTTAATTACGTCACTCTTGTGAATCGTAAAAAACGTCGACGGCGCTGCCGGATGGTTTTATTCTCGCGATAATATTAATTAGCTTCGAAGTAAAAACGTTGGCAAACTAGTTCGCGAATCCTGAATTTAATCCCCGATCATTTATTAAACTCTGTTTACTCGACGTTAAAAGAGAACGAGAGAGATTCTCCTATCTCGAAAAAGCAAAGATCGATATTAATTAGAATCCAGTTTAGCTGCATCCTCTTTCTCCCGACGCGAGAAAACAAGCCGCGCGTCAATTGCGCAAGCAGCCTTGTTCCGGGTTGATCGTTCTCTGGAAACGGGCCGAAATTTCGCATATTCCAGCCTCCCGATAAAGCCTACATAGGCGCCTCTTCGTGAGCCGAACGCTTCGAGAGGCCACACGAAGAGAGAGAAAGAGAGAGAGCGAGCGAGCCGTCGAAAAGGGCTGCATCCATATGTAAAGCCTGTCCGGCCGGCATCAAAAATCGAGAAAGCAAACGGAACTCGAGATTCCACCTCTGCTCTATGCACACAGGAACCGGTTCCCCCCCGGCCAGATTAGAGGCAGGTTTTCCGCGACGCGGCGATACAGATATTCGTGCGGTTCATTGCCAGCGCGCGGGTAATAATAATACGGTCGCGGTCGTAAAGCAGTTGCGGAAAGAGGCGAGAAATAAATCTGCGAGCGGCAGCATACGTACATACATACATACATAGGCCAGGGACGGCTGTAAAGATGTCCGAGTCAATGCAATCTCTCGCCTCGAGGAAAACTGAAGAGAGAGAGAGAGAGAGAAGCTCGTCGTGGGCGCGAGCCGGAACGAGAGCCGAGCGACGCGACTGTTTGTACAGGCGCGCGCGGGATATCCCGTTCTTTTTCGAAATTCTTCTTCGCTTCGGGGCTATTTTATGCCTTTTACTGTATTTTGACGCCGAGAGCCGACAGAGAGTTTAATTGCCGGCTCTTAGGACACCTGCCGCCTCCCGCTGGATCTACGTCTTCTTTTTACCAAGAATGCCGAGGCCCCGAGAAAACACACTTTACGCCGCCTATCTGAAAATGATGGACGGGCTAACTGCGCTTTTCTTGCGCGGCCGCGGAGATTTGGGAAAATTGGGAATAATCATGGGAACGGAGCCGGGTATATGAAATCTTGATGACTTCATTCGGGATGCTGACGGTTAAGGCGAGCCAGTCGTAACGCCGCGACGAGGCTGGAGAGGTTCTTGCCTACTTGCCAGACGCTGCTGGATCCGATCGTTTTATATTTATAATCGGAAAAAATTTTGATGCGCCTCTTGTCCGGCTATTAACGCGAGTGCATAAAAATTTAATGCGAATTCCTCCCGATTGATTAGTTTAGGCTCTAACCTAAATCTACGCGTAAAATAAATTCCAAGCAGCGCCAGCCCTCCGAGCAGTAATAAAGGTGTATATATAAGAAATGCCCTCGTAACCAGGCACAAGTCACGGCGACTGATGTTTATGCAACCGCGGCGCGAACAGTAAATAATTCGTCCACGCGTAACCGGACGCAAATCTTTCACGTCCCAATAATAACGCGTGTTTATGTCGGCTCGCGCGCGAATAAAAGTACAGCTGCGAGGCGCTACTTCAACGGACTATCTCGAAGGCATCAACGAGGCTAAGAGACTACTCCTCGTAAAGCTTTGTTTCGGTCACTGTCAAGGTCCCCCCCTTTACGCGCGACAATCGCTCTTATTGACGATGCTATCAAGACGGGTAATGGCCGCGGCTGGATGGCTCGTTTTTCCGCCGGGCCCGGAATACCAAAGTGTGCTGATGCTCGCTCGGAGATAAAAGGATGTAGGCTAGTAAGCGCATTATGCGCGTTCGCACGTTTTATAATGGGCGGAATTTCTACTTTTGCTGAATTTATTGGCGATCGAGTGTCAGATACTATTATAAGCTGGCGTTTCTCCGGGTAATACCTTTGGGAGTGATAATAAATAGCACTGATTGCGGGTAATTGTACGGTGGAAGGAAGAGCGCGCGCTTATTGACCTACGTGTTTATTGAAAGATTGTTATTATTTAATAGCAAAGGCTTAAGTGTTACGTGGAATAACGATTCTGAGTAAGACATGTACTTCGAGTCGAAAATGCATAAAATACGACGACTCGAACGCTTAAAGTAACGTTTGCATTCTTGTATTATCCTTTTCCGCTGTTATTTTCTTCGTAGAATGACGTTTTCCACGAGTGCCGGGAAAATTTTCTGCCTTTTAAGAAAAGCTTTATAGTATTCGCCAGTGTCGACGAGCTCTCGAAGTCTCGAATGACAGTTTGGATTTAATCGGCGCCTTTTTCATTGTTATGTGGGGCACTTTGGAACTTCAATTACGGCCTTTTAGTGCATTGTTAAAATTATATTGGCTGACTTATCACTGCGCGCTTTAACGTAATATGGCATTCTGTATATATAAGATTAGAATTCCGCGCATATAAAATTAGAATGATTTTCACTTTAATTTATTAACAATAAATCTCCTATCTTTAATGCGCGCGATTAACCTGAAAATAAATATGAGCGGCATAAAGCACATTTAGCGACTTGAATTATGCTCGAAAAGGTAACGAGTACTTAATCGCCCGCAAGTAGGCAATTCATTAATTACTTAAATATTCAAGGTTAATAACTGCAACGACGAGCGTAACGACCAGCTAACAATAAATAATTCTTCATTACATTATTGACACGAGCAATGGGAGAAAAAAGGATTAGAACCAATTTCTATGCTAAGCATTAGCAGTTAAAAGTTGCCGTTTCCGTTAACTTGCGGTTCTCTTTGCTATCTTATTGTAAAACATGTTACACTTTACTTCGCCCAAAGGATCCTAATGGAGGCGGAAAAAGCAACGACAAAAAATTATCTCGCCGTGCTTTTCCTGGCAATATCCGCTCTCTCTCTCTCTCCCACCTCCATCAATAACACGATCTCGCGGCTTGAATACGGAACGGTGTGACCATTTAGAGACTTAATTAAACCGAGACAAAGAAATTGCCCTTAAAGCCGCGGCAGCGTTTTATTCCCCCGGCAAGTGCGGAGCGCAAGTCCGATAAAATCGTTCGAATTAATTTACAAGATTGCGCAATACAAACACGCGGCGGCCCGCAATAATTAGCCCCCGCGCGCGCCGTCATTTTTTTTCAACAATGCCCCTTTCTCTTCCCCGTGGCTAAAGGAGAGCCTCCTTATCACCTCCGCATCGCTGTATTAATTTCGTTATAACGCGAGAGAGAGAGAGAGAGAGAGAACCCCAGGACCGTTCGAGCCTATCCGCGTATAACGTTCTCCCTAACGAGTTTCTCGGCAACGGCATTGTTTACCGATATATTCAGCGAAGAAGGAAACATTGTACATCTTCGGGGCGCTAAACGACGCTCCTAGCTGTACCGCGGCAGGCCGCACCGACTTCCGCAGCCAGGCAGCAACGCCTCAGTTGGCGAATGGATATTGGCGAATTAGTTGCGCTTGACCTGGAATTATGTCTGCGGCGGAAGGTTCGCGGAAAAAAGCCCGCGCGGATTGTTGCCGCTCCGCGGTTTTAAGCCGGCTGCGGCCGTCCAGTGTGTGTTTAGGTGGAAACACGATTTCGGGATTGAGGAAGCGGTAAAAACTGATGGGCTTCTCGGGGAGGCGATCCGGAGAAATCCCCGCTGCTTTTGCGGGACGGATGAATAAGTACGTGCAAGGTTTATCGAACATTGATCATTGGGATTTAGCGATTTCCGAGGAAGTCCGCCTTTCGGGCTCTTGTATTTATGTATTTTGTTTAACAAGGCGTGCAATTGATTGAATTCTTTACTGCCGGAGCTGCGCGAAATTCAATATCATTTATAGTATTAACAGAAAATGTTCAATCTTCTTAACGTAATTGATCGCATCGCCGAATATTCAATCTGAGTAATGCTTACACGATGTTTTTAGTAACGACGTAACTGTTTCTCTTTCGAGCGCAAAAAATATGTATCGAAAATAATGCAGTCTTCGAGTACAACATTACATACTAAACTTGTTAAGTGCTGAATTTTTGAGGCGAAGAAGCCAGCAAAAAACTCTGATTGGATTTCTTGCAAGCACCCGAAACTACAGGAAATTTCGGTCGTATTTAAAATTCCCGACACACACTGGCCAAAGGAACAATGGCGCATTGAAGCGCGCCTCCCCCAAAAAATGTTTCGACTTCGGAGAAAATGACAAAACCCGGAGGCCCGGCACGAAATTCCACGCGGGCAAAAAGCCTCTCCTCGCAGCGTGTCCATCCTCTTTGGAAAAAAAAAAAAAAAAAAACGAGCGGACACGGCCGGCTGAAAAGTCGTGCGGCAAGACAGCTTAGTATAATAGCCGAACCGCGCGCGAGCGCTTGCGCAGAATTTCGCAGCGGCGGCCGCCTCGAGAGTGAGAGAGAGAGAGAGAGAGAAAGATCACCGGCCGCTCTCTCGAGAGAGGCAGGAGTGAGGAGCGTAGATGTGGAACGGCGGATAGCGCGATATACAGTTACCTTGACACGACGACGACGCATCCTTGCGGGAGAGGAGTCGAGAGAGGCGCCAAAGCTCTGTATCAAGGGCGGCGAACGAGGTCGCTTATTACGATTACCAATATGAGCGCGCGCTGTCTATTACCCGAGCGGGGCTCTCGCCGCTCGCGAGAGTTGCCGGGCCTGCAGTCTATATATATATACGCGAGGAGGCCGGCGCGCGTGGGAAATCATCGGGATTTCGCCGCGGCGCTCGCGGACGATCAGGAAGTGCAACGGGGGAAAATATGAATCCGCGGGCCCGCGGTGTGCATTGGATGTTATAATGGTTTTGGGTAGTGCGCGGAGGCCTTTTTCCTGCCGGTGTACAAGGGGTGCAAGTTAACGTTGACGTATTTGTTCAGGAAATTTCGCAAAAGCGTACCATTAAATCCGGACTCTCGTCTTCCGCTTGTTTATTATTTGTTTAACGTCATAATTCCGAAATAATAATTTCGAGAAAAGCCTCGGCGAGGTTTATGCATACGAGCCTTTTCACGAGTCTCGTAATTTCTTATTATACTCGCGCGGAGGGACGATTACATCTCGGGATATATTGGGCGCGAGGTTCGGGCCCAAGAGGAGAGACCCCGGAAAAATCCGGTGTTTGCACCTGAGCATTAAATCGCGGCGGCCCCCTCGCACGTAATTCACGGTTATTATCCGGGCATTTTTCGGCGATGCGCCGCAAGTTTTATGTTACGTAAAACTCCGCAAGACGTTGCTGTAATGTAGCTGTAATAGCGGCGCGAGATAGCCGCCTGGAAGCTTCGCATTAAACTCACGTAGGTTTCGCATAAAGTGGCATTAAGCTTTCAATGAGTTTATTAATCCAGGATGAGCATTTCAGCGGGTCTGTGGCTGTACTTTTAATGCGCCTCGACGTTATACGATCGAGGCACCGCAATTATCTCCTTAATTGATTAGATATACACGTAATGATCCCCCTAAGAAGCACGATCTTTTCCATTTTCTCAGCTATCCGGACGAGCCTCTCTCGGCCTTTTTTTTTATAAAATTTTCTCTTTTTAACCTCCGCGAAGAATCTTCTTATACCTGTAAATAACCTTCTTTCGCTAATGTGCATATCAACGAACTGCAAAACCGTAATGTAAACATAAATCACTATCAGGAATTCAGGTTTAATCTCCATCTTTCGAGAAAATGGCCATTTTACTCAAACTGACCAAGTCGATAAATAAGAGTTGAAATATTCGACTAATCAACATTTCTTCCCGTTTGATTTACGGCGCGAGAACGAAAAACCTTCAAGCAGCATTTCACCACCAGCGCTAACGACGCGAACGCAAGAAAACGCGAAAGAAGCTGCGTCGAAAAATGAGTTAATTGCTTGGCATATTCATCGCTGCCCCCCTCCCTCGCTCGATCGTCGATGTGGAGCAGAACTCGCCTCGCGGATGATCGATAGCGTGTTTAGCATCGGGCAGCCGACGCAGCCGCGGTACGTGCAGGCCGCACCGTAGAGGAAGAGGGCGGCTTTCGATCGCTTAGATTTATCGGAAGCACGCGCGCACTCGTCCTCGTTAACGATACGTACGTACGTAGGTACACACGTGTATACGAGGATAACGGTGCACTCGCCGCCGCGAGAGAACCGCCGATGCCAGTGACACCTAAATCTAAAATGGTCATGGGGGTCGTCTCTATTTCTCTCTCTCTCTCTCTCGGGTTTAATGATACCCGCCGCGGACCGCAGCGGGCTCGATTTACGCAACTCTCCGCGAGTACGTACACGCTGCAACCGCGCGCGCGGATCTGAGAAAATCGGAGAAACTGGCGCGCCGATTTTTGGCGTTACACTTTCGCCGCCTTTGGGCCGAAACTTTTCGGGCAATTAAAGCGTAACGGGGGTTTTGGCTCTGTACAACCGCTTCCTCCGGGAGGGTGTTCGCGCGGGCGGGAGAGTCGCTTGCGTTTCGTCGCTGAGGGTAATTTAAGTATACTTAATGGCCACTGATAAAACACGGGAACGGCCTCGGATGCCGGTAGGCGAGCTCGGACTGAATATTTCAAGCGGCGACGGCGCATAAACTTATCGGAAATTATTAATTAGCGCGGTTACTTTCGCGCGCGATATACCTCTGCCGTAACGGTATCGGCTAATTAAACGGGAGATAACGTTCGGAGCCGCGTTTATCTACTAATGTGATTGATAATTGAAATTACAGCCGGTCGGTACATCATCGTAAATTGATTATCCGCCATTATTTACAGAGCTCGAAATCAAAGGTTAAATCGAATCGCCACACTCGAGTCCCGGGGAGAAAGCTTAGCTGCTTATTTTTAATAAAGCTGTATAGGTACTTAAAAGAATACTAGTTCATACAGTCCACGTGCTGAACCAGTGACCGAGAAAAGAAAAAAAGCGAATCTACAATTCAGCTCAGGCTCGCCGATGGCATTTTTACGGGCAATCCCGAGGAATGACTCGGCTTAATAACGACGCGGCTCGGCCTCGGAATTAATCGGATTCAATCGGAGAGCGATGCGCCGCCTCGATAAAGAGCGGATCTCGTTCATCGCGAACAATTCGTCGAGTCGGTCCTTTTTCCGACGCGCGCTTCCTCCCGCGCGGGGGGGTTTATTAATGGCGGCGCAAAAATTAATATCCCTAATTAGAGGGGCTTGATAGAGCCGTCGCTGGAATTAATTTCGCCGACTATCCATTACTCCGCTCGCGCCTTCCTGCCGCGCTTTTTTCCCCCGCCCCGCTCCCCGCGCGGAGTTCTTTCGCTTTCGAAGCGCCGCGAGGATAAAAGTGAGCCCCCGCGCGCGAGAGCGAGTCGGGGAGACGATTAGTCAAGGAGCCTCTCTCTCTCTCGCGCCTATCGAGAAGAGGCCCGGCGCGATGCGTTTTTGCTCCTTTTAGCCGGCTTTCAGCGCGCTCCGGACGGGAGAGGCGGCGCGCGGCTCGCCGGACGTTTTTCGCTGCCTCGCGCGGGTTTCGACGGATTCCTGAAAGCCGTTTTTAGGGATAACGAGGAAGCTCGTTTCGAGCGTACAGGATGAATCGCAATTGTTCGATGCTTTATTGCGCTTCGAGCAATTTGTCGTTCTGTAAAAACTGGATTTGAAATAAAATACTGCTTGCTGCAGTAAGAGGGAGGTTTTTGGAAGCGCGAGAATAACAACACACCGCCGACCGTCGAGCTTTAACTTTGGTACTTCCTGATTCTTTTTGCAAACAATAGAATGCCAGTAATGATTTGAAGAAATTGAATGTTCAACCCCCTTCGTCGGCTTCGTCCATTTAGCTCGGTTCGCGCTGACCGGCGAGCTGCAGCTCGCTCCCTTTTCCGTCACATCCTCTCTTAATTAACAATAGCCGCTCCGCCGCAGCCCGAAGCGGAAACCCCGCCGTTTCCCAGCGCTCGGAAAAATGCCGACTGATATTGATAGATCCGCGAAGGCAGAGGCTGCAGTAATGCCCTCGCTTTGCTTTATTTGGCCAGCGTATAAATTACATATCGAGAGGAGAGAGAGAGAGAGAGAGAGGGAGCTGCTACGGCTCTATTCCAGAAATTGCGGTTATCTCTGGGGGATAAAACGCTCTCCCTCTCTCTCTCTCATTCGCGTTCGCTTTATATTTCCATGATCGCCTCGGCTGCATGCACGGATGATGCATCTTATACACGGCGCAACAAAGAAGAACCACCGCGGCTGCTGCTGTTGCTGCTGCTTTTTATGGATCATTTGCCGATAAAGCAGCGTACGTGTGCGGCGTTCCGAGAACGGGCCGAGGAACTGCGTGCGAGAAGAGCCCGAGCAAAAAGCCTCCACTTCCTCAGCCTGGAATTTAGACGCGATATTTTTCAAGAGCGCGGGATTAGCCGCGGCCGCGAGGATTATATTATTCCCTGAAATTCTTAATTGTAATGCCGACTATTAAGGGAGGCAGTTGATCCGGACGCGCCTAAGTGAAGATAATTGCCGCGAGTTTTCAGTTACGGCCGATGGAAATACACGGGGCAGACGCCGAGCTTTAATGCTTCATGATGAAATTTGATGGGCGAATATGTTTACTGCGCCTAACAAAAATTCACCAGATGAGAATTTAAAATGCCGACATGCTCGCAACTATTACGCCGGCAAACAGATATTCCCCGCCCCTTTTTTCCGCGGGCCTCCTTTATTATCTTATTTAAAAAACGCGAATATAATGGCTATTCCTAAGAATTATCTTTTACGGAGTACATCAACTTATATTACTTAACATTTTTCCCGGCCGTATTCCCTCTAATTGCCCTTCCCCGAGCTTTGTTTACACTCGTCGAATTAAAATATTCAAGGAATGCCGCGTAGGCATTTTTCGTCCCGCGGCAATCGACAAAAAGATTACGGTCGCGTAAAAAGCATCCCGGCTGAAATGAAATTTTATTTCATCTCGGAGTAGCGATTCCCAGCTCGGAAATACCACCTCGCGATCGGATAAAAAGAGTAACCGCGCGCAAAATCCACCCACCGATCCTCTCTCTCTCTCTCTCTCTCTCTCTCCCTCGCTGCCTGCAGCCGGTAATAACATTTCTAATGGTGTTCTTTTTTTACGCGGAGCATCGACCTTTTCTCCGAGTGCGCGCAGCGGCCGCGTACAATACAAATTGCACTGGCAGAAACGCAACAATTTCCTAGGCACGAGGGAATGTCCCTCTCTCGTTGCCAAAGCTGTCAATTATTTAGATTTACGATTTTCTGCCGATGCCGCTGCGTTTACAGCAGCAGCAGCAGTAGCAGCGGCAGCGGCAGCGGCGGCAGCTCCGCGGCTGCGCAGCTACACCCACGAACATAACTGCACAGGGACGTTTAACATGCAGACGTGCGCAGAATAGAGGCGGCGCGTGTTGACTTTCGAAAGTGCGCGCCGCCTTATTATCTCCTCGTTACCGCTAAACTTGACCCTGCCGGTAATTGACTTTGTAGTTTTTGCGCCGAGGTTCGTTTCATAAATACGGTCGGCCAGTCTCTCCCGAAGGAGGAAGAGGAGGTTGGGAGGGAGGGGGGGGGCTTTTGGAACGGCCCGTCGGAGATAGCGATCGCAGTTAAAACACGTTCCCCTGTAAATGACCGCTGGAATTTGAATTCTTTTCAGATGCAAAGCCCGGGAGGACGATTAGGAATTCTTGCCGTGGGTGGTGTTCCCGCCGGTTCGTGACTCTCTTTCGAAACTTACGTAAGGTTTAAGTGTGTGCTAAACAGATCGTGTACCGTTTCGTAATTAAAGCCCTGCAAAACAATTTTCTGTCTTTCTTTGCTTTAACAGAAAATTATCCGGCTTTATCTAATTAGCGTGTTTGAAAGGCTCGACAACAATATTTTTTAAGCGATTCGATGGCATATATTATGTTTAGCCGCCGCTATCTTTCGTCGCCTTTTTTGGGGCAATGTACACAATATACTTCTGCTGACAAAGTTCTTAAATCCCCATCCCCCATTTCCAGGGAAAGAATAAAAGTTTAGCCGAGTATTTTTTGGTATTCGGTCTTTAAAAACTTTTGGATGCTTTACGTAAAATCGAAATTTTATAAACGCTATAAATATTAAATTAATATCTAATTAAACTTTTCTCAGTCATTCTAAAATATTATAAATTTTTAAGAATTGTAAATATATTATTGAATACTTTCAGAATTTTATCATAAAGCAGTGTCAATATTATATGTAGTAATATTTGACTAGAAGGTAGAGATTTTATTTTGATTTCAATGACTTTCAACCATTTCTATTTACCTAATAATAATTGATTTTACAGAACGTACATATTTAGAATATTTACTCAGTTACAAGCAGAGAAAGAGATTGTGCAGCCACAATGAATATTTCGAAAGTAAGAACTTCGTACAAATGGGAGATACCAGATTTTCGTAAAATTAAGTTACCACCCGGAGATTATATAAGTACAAGATTTTTCACCTATTTCGGCTGCGAATCTGAGGACAGTGAAGTGCAATGGCAGATCAATTTATTTCCACGAGGCATCGAAGGAAAACAGGAATTCATAGCGATTTTTCTACAAATAAACAACCCTACAAAAGTTGAAGCGAGCTTTTCATTTTCAATTTTGAACCGGAAAAACGAAAGAGTTAACGAGCGCGGGTTCAGCGAGAATCAATCAACATATCCGTTAATGTTTAGCATAAGAAAGTTTTTTTACGGATACACTGAATTTATTAGAAGAAATGTTTTACTGGACAAAAAATATGATTTCTTGCACGACGACAAGCTTATTATTTTATGTGACATCCAGATAATGGATTGTAAATCTATTGGCACTGTAAACCGGCTTCGACTTTTAGAAGAGTTCGAATCGATGCTTGATAACGAAGAATACAGTGATGTTCAATTAATTTTAGATAACAACCAGATCATTTATGCGCACAAAAATATATTAGCCAATCAAAGCACAGTATTTGACAAACTCTTTTTAAGAGAGGGCCAACAACGGTTATTAAAAATCCCGGTTAAAGGTGTTAGTTATCCTGTTTTAAAAGAGATGTTAAGATGCGTGTACGCAGGAAATGTCTTAGATATGGATGTACATTGCAATGTATTGTTACACTTATCGCATAAATATGGAATTCATCGACTGAAATTAATGTGCGCAAAGCATCTTGCTAAAAATATCAACCTCAACAACATGTCGGAATTACTCGATGTGTCGGTTCACTATGACGTACAGCACCTTCGAGATGAAATTATTAAATTTGTTGTTGTTAATGGCAAAGCTTTAAAAGACGAGGATAAATTTAAAGAGATAGCTAAATTAAACCAAGAAACTGATATTGGCGTCTTGAAAACCTTAATGTTAGATCTCGTTTAAATGTATTTTATTAATTAATTAAACGTTTAAAATAAAATGCTTCAAAAAAATATGATTACGATGATTTTAATATTAACTTTTCCTTGGCCTTCCTTAATTCCATTATATTATCAGAATAAAATATTTATTATTATCGTTCACAGTAATTGCATCGACCGGTCTATAAAATCAAGTTCACAAAATATTTTTTACGAATTATATTTATCGTGTAAAAATTAACTTATTAATCTTATTTGTACAATTCATTACTAAATAGTAAAAAAAAATTAAATCAACATTCGAAAAATACCATCGTGGACGTAGCTAAGATGAGCGCCTCTGCAGGAGGAAACTGTTTATTTTGAACAAATTTTAATACTCAAATAGCGAATCTGGATTTTTATGCGGTCATGCCGGTGGTTATGCCTTTCCCCTGGCGCCTCTGGTGGTCTTGTGTATAAGAACACAGGACATCTATCAGCAATCATTTGTACACAATGTGCTTATAACTGCTAACTCGTTACAAACTTCGCCAGACTTTCTTTCGAAGATCGAACGAAATCTAAAGTGTAAACCAAAAGTATAGACATTTGCTTTTATCTGCAAGTTGTTTTAAGGAGATTCGATAGATCTTTCGTGCGGGGCGAGGAAAGAGGGTCCCCTCTCTTCCCGCGAGCGGCTTCCCGCTTACCCCGCGCCCCCTCCGCAGCTCACGAACTCGACGTTTTGTTCATATTTTTGTTTGTTTTTGTGAAACTGGATTGTAAACGATCGAGATCGCGATGCATTTTTGTTCTTTGATTGTTTTTTTATTAAACTGTTTTTAAACTATAACAACGTTTATAAATTTGATTTTTTTAGATCATGTCGGTAGAAAAGTGTTATAAAAATTATATTATGATATGAATACAATCAGCCATTCGAAAGTATTCAGTTTATTTAGTTATAACAGTTAATTTCATTAAACAAAAACAAACGACTAACGACTTCGGCGTTCGATTGATTACGCTTCGCTTACGCTCCTCGCGACAGTGATTTATTTATCTTGTTCAAGAGTAAGATTTTGAAGTGCGAACAAACAAATCAATAAAAAGAAGTCGTGAGTTAAATATTACAATGAGTGGTTCAAACAGTAAACTAGAAATAACGAAAGCTTGCTGTGAGTCGAGCTATAAGTGGATAATTGACAATTTTTGTGCGATTGAATTATCGGATGGACAACGCTTAGAATCGCCAATATTTCGCTCAATTGGTACACGTGGTTCAACTTTAACACAATCGTACTTTAGATTACATATAAAAGGTGATGGTATATCTCTTTATCTGAATTAAGAGAATGATACATTTAAAAAAAGTACAGAAATTCCACTACGGTTGTATTCTTCGAGAAAAAGTTGGGGAGTCGATACGTTTTTTAAAAAAAGTACACTAGCAGCTGAGCAGCGGTATATCCTGCATTATTGGACAGGGTAAATTAGACCGTTTTGAAACAATAAAAAAAACCGCTGCCAATTCATTGGCACTTAAATTCCTCCTAACTAATTTATCATTCCAATATCACCTTCGGGATTCATTCAAAACAATCGATTTATACAAACTACTCTATATTTAATTAATTAATTATTTTTGTATTATTATTTTATTTTTTTATGTCCGGTTTAGAATTTAATGAACAACAAACAAAATTTAAATAAAAATTTTGTTATTAGAATATTTCAAATCGTAAAAAACAGAATTTTTGAAGCTCAATACGCAAAAGACGATTTCACGCGTTTGAATAAAAATGTATGCGCTAAATCAAGCTTTCTACAAGTCATATAAAAAAATAATGTTCAATTCAAGAGTAAAAAGGTGATTTTGACCAGGTGTTACCTTTGCACCTGGTGTACCTGGTACTACCTTCGTTTTGAAGAAAATTCAATAAAAATTTCAAAAAAAATGGAATTTTCTTTAGTAAGACTCTAGTAACCTCTTATTAGCAAAAAAAAGTAATTTTATTTTATTTGAACTACATTGTTGAAAATAATGTAAACAATCATAATAAAATAATTATAATAAAATATGAATGTACTATGTTATATGTATATGTAATCGTGACACCATATATAATTTAAAATCTTCAAAAATTCTTTTTAACATTGAAAGTTTAGTTAACGAAATAAAAAATAAGTTGTCGATCATTGAAAAAACGATTATTTACTAAGATACAGCTATTCAAAAAATTGAAAAAAATAAATAAATAAATAAAACCTTAATTCTTTTGAACTAATAAGTTTTATAAGCAGAAAAACTATACAGCTCTGAACATACAAAAGATCTACCTTTTCAGAAAATTTCAAGTAATTTAAAGTCTTTTTACTCCCGTAATTGTTGAACATAGAAAATTCATTTTTTCCAGTTTTCAGCTTTTTATTCAAAAACTAACTGACAAAATCTCTTGAAATTTTTACAGCTTATAGCTCTATACATTGTTAATCATCAACATTTTTTTCAGAGTAGTTGATGACTTAAATTAAGAATTATAAGCTTTAAAAAAAAAAAAAAAACGGTTTTGTTAAAAACATAAGAACCATACTCATTTTATTAAATTGACGCAAATTTTACCGCAGTTAACGAAAAATCAATTAACGACAATGTCCCCATTCGAATATTATGCCCACATTTTAATCATCAAAGTTATTCAGTTTCTTCTAATGGTATTATGCCTAATTATAATACATGCAATGAATCGGAATGTTCACGATTACCTCAACGAGAACGATTAGTTGATGATTATTGCAAAAATGTAGCTAATTAAAGCACCAAATTTAAGGAATAAAAAAACCGCTGCCAAGTTATTGGCAGTTAGCTTCCTCCTAACCATAAGAGCTAGAGTAACTTTTTTCTCTGAAATTATAGGTATTTTTATACTTTTTAAAATGGTCTTTGTTCGATTCAAATATCTCAATCCTTAAAAAAAAGTAAAATTACATTTTTCGAAAATCGAAAATTTGTAATAAAACGAAAATAAATAAACTAGTCAAAAAAAAAATTTTTTTGCCGCTATCACAAAAAAAGCAAAAAAAAATGAGTCGCGAAAGATGCAAATCCGTTAAGTAGACGCTGAGATCCAGGCGTATACACACACACACACACACACACACACACACACACACAAATTTTGAATTCATAATCTCAAAATTTAGAATAGATAGAGATAAATGAAATTTTAAAAATGTTTTAAACTCATATAATGAATAAATCCAATTCTATTATCTCACTTAATTTTTAAGCCCGTCGTGTTTTGGCACATTAATAGTATTTAAAAGTATAAAAAGTAGTTCAGTCACGAAAAAGTTCTTAAAAGCAATGTTTCCTTGTTTAAGGAAACAATATATATATATAACCGAATGGGAATAAATTTTATATATTACTACAGTTATTTTATTTGACTCAACGTTCTGAAATTGGATTGTAAAAATGAAGCATTATTCATTTTGCTTTTTGTTCTTAATTTTAGTGAATCTGTTTTATTACGGTGAGTATATTCAAATTATCGAATAAAATCTTTGCATCACTCATCCTTTTCAAATACGCAGTTTATAATATCATACAAAAATTTATCTTTTTTCAAACTTTTCAAAGAATGTTTGTCTGCTTTTTACAGCATCAAATGCGATAGCATCTCCCATAATCAATGGCATACCTGACGATCATCACCAGTTTAAATTCCACATATCCATTCACAGAAAGTCAGGTCCAACAAATGAGTACAAATATGTCTGTGGCGGCAGCATCATAAGTGAGAAATACATCCTGACCGCCGCTCATTGTTTCATAACCAAAATAGACAACGTTATTAAAGATATCTTCTACCCTCGCGGTACAACAAAAATTATAGCCGGAACAAATCAGAGAAATGGACCTGGAATCGAAAGGGATCTTATTAGAGCTTTCATCCCTTTAGAGTATAATGCAGATCGAAACTATCAGCATCGTCGTCTTGTTGTAGAAGCAGATATAGCTGTTGCAGAAGTAAGATGTAGTAGACTTGAGAAATATTTTGAAATATTTCATGGGTGTATTGTGTTTTTAGTTAAACGCTGATTTGGACGTACATCAACATGCCGACAGGCTATCAATAATACCTTTGGAAGCATTGGATCCACACTCTAATGTCGGCGTCAATGAACGAGCTACGTTTTGCGGATTTGGACTAGATCTACTTGTACAAGGTAACGATGGACAGTTACACCCGAGATCCGGTAACAACATAAATAAGTATATGAGTGTTAATATACTCGGCAGAGAACAATGTACAATATTCAACACAGCAATTTGTGCGATGAATGCAAATGAAAGAGTATTTCGTACAGCTTGCTACGTAAGTATAAATACTTTGTTTAGAAAAATTCAGATTTGTATAAATTATATTTCACTTAAAGGGGGACAGCGGAGCTGGATTAGTTTATAATAATAAAATCGTCGGAGTTCTCAGCACCGTACCACGTCTTTGCAATAAAAAAGAAATGATAAAATTCACCAGAATTTATGATTATATGAGATTTATCGAAGAAGCTCAGAACCCGCGCGGTGACCACAGGATTATGATCACTTTGGATGAAACTCTAAAGTCGCCAATGAAAGAGTATAGAAATCCTAACCGCCATGATGGATCAAGTTCCAGTTCTGTAGGAAGTAAAAGGAGGCCTTCCTAAGCAAAAAATTATGTAGTTTCTCGTAAAAGATTTATATTAATGTGTTTCATTAAAAGGACAATATAAAGAAAATAATAATAATAATAATATTTTATATATATTATCGCGATAACATATTTTCTATGTCCATTATAGAATTTAATGAACAGCAATCAAAATTTAAATAAAACTTTTGTTATTGGAATATTTAAAATTCTAGGTAAGGTGCGTTTTATATACATAAGAATCATACACGTAAACATTGTACACAATTTAACATTGGTGAAATTTATATAGATATATTGGGCCATACTAAATTGTGTAGAACGTTTACGTGTACGATTCTTATGTGTATAAAACGCACCTTGCCAAATTCTAAAAAACAGAATTTTTGAAATTCCTTGCGCAAAGCTCGATTTCGCGACAGTTTGAATAAAAATCATGCACTAAATCAAGCTTTGTACAAGTCGTATAAAAAAATAATGTTCAATATAAGAGAATAAAGGTGATTTTAACCTGGTGTTACCTTTTCACACTATCTTCGTTTTGAAAAAAATCAAATAAAAATTTCAACTAAATTGAATTTTCTCTAACTAATATTAGTCACATAAATAATAATAATAATATCACAGTACTATGTCTGACTACATTTCCCAATTTTTTATTTTTTCAAAACTACGAGAATTAAAATGCATTTTTTTATTTTTATTACTTGTTTAATATAATTCGATGAAGTCTGTATTAAGATGTAAATCCAATTATTTTCATTGATAAAATACAGATGTTTCCATATTGGTTATGCAAGTCAAGAGAGGTGATATAGACAGGTTGGCAGGTACAGTAATTAAAGGAGCATTCGATGCGCCGATAGTAAAAGTGGTGAGTAAATAATTAGACTGTAACTAAACCTATGACTCAGTCAGTCAGTCCATCGCGATAGAGTAAGCAATTTCACAGTACAATAAAGCAACTCTCTGTTGTGCGAATTGAATGATGCTAATCTTAAGCGATTCGTGTTTTTATTAAACATTTAACCGAGCACTTAATATCAGCCGGTTTTTGTAGGGAGAGCCCATTTCCTTAAATACACTTGAACTGTTTCAAAGATTATTCGATACCTGGCACATTAGCGGCGGATATATAATAGCGGAGATAAGTAAGGCAAGTTCGTTCCTCTTCCTCGTTAATTTGTTACGTGCAATCGAAGCCGTAAAAACGGCGAATGACCAGGTCATAATGTATCCGGGCAGAGTCACGAAGGGCAGCTCTTCTGCGCGCGAGAAAAATCTGCTATATAGGTTAGAATACCTCGGCATCCTCCAAGTACGTGTTCTAATCGACATCACGAAGTACTCCGAGCCACGCTTACACACACACATACACACAGCTTTTCGTCCCGCTCGGCGATCTCGATCGGCGATCCCGTCGTGTCTTATAATATATAAACACTCGGCCGATATTTTTCGCTAATGTTCTTTATCCGCTGCGAGGAGGAGAGGCGAAGATAGAGCCGAGAACACAAAAGGATTGACAGAGAGCTTTGGCTCGCTCTCTATCTCGCGGCCGAGATCGATCTCCGCCGGCCGATCGGTAATTGCCGTCGAACGGAGGAAAACTGCGAAGGATTCTCGAGAGAGAGAGAGAGAGAGAGAGAGAGAGAGAGATAGAGAGAGCTGCGACGGCACAAAGAGGCGCAGTCCGGTTATTATCGGCGATGAATCGATATATCGCGAGCGGTTACAGGGTCATAGGGTCGTACCGGCTGCCTGAGGTTGACGCCGCAGGAAGCCCCGATCGAGGCGATTCTCATGCGGCGACGTTTTTCGAATTTTAGATGCTTTTTTTTTCTTACAAAAATCGGCAGGAATGAGCTTTGCCTATATACGCAAGCTTTGGGTTATCGATCATTAAGTAAATGCTTGGTGAAAAGGCTGCCGCGCCGCCGAGGAGGAGATAGAGGAGGAATTTTTACTTTTTTATCCAGAGAGATTCCAGAGGATGATTTCTGATGGGAAAGCGCGATTTAAAAATTTAACTGAATGTTTCTTTCGATGGCATTCGCTTGAGGTGATCGAACAAGGCTTAAGTAGCTTCTACAGTTAAACAGCAAATTAATTGCTATTTAATAGTTAAACCCCAATAATTGAATAAATTTCTCGTTAAATCGGGCATTGCATGTAAGAATAGCAGGAATCAGCCAGAAAATTATACTTTGAGATGATGCAGCCTTGCCCAACCTGCAGTTTCTTCCTGCCTCCGATTGGGCTTGGCTCGCTGACATATCCACGCGGCACGTAGCTCTCTTCAGCTCGCGTTTTGCGATTCGCGCGACGCTCCGCTGATTCACGACAATGTTCTCTAGGAAATGGCATATCGCGCCGACGACGCGCCGACTCCGTTAAGCGTAGGTGACGTTCTGACGCTTCGTACGCTACGCTGACTTTGGCTTCCTCCAGGCGTTCTAAGAATAAAACGCGTCCTTAACTCGCCGCCGGGAGAATCCAGTTTTTCGGAGAATTAAGAAGCTCCTTGAGCGTGATGACATGTGCAATTTGACGCGAAAAAAGCGGGGAACTGTATAATTTTTTTTTTGTGGAAAGGATTCCTTAGCCGGTTGGAATAAGGTATTAGAATCTGTTGAAACGGTCTTGCAATGCAGATTTTGATTAGCGAGGGAAGGCAGTAAAAGGCAGAGATTAACAATTCAGAGAGCCGAAAATCAGATTACAAAGAGCGCTTTTATACCGCAGTAGCCGGGAACTTTCTCAACGCATATTTCCATGGGCTGCAACTTTTATTTTCCGCGAAGTGATAAACCCGGCTAATTAAATTTGCTTTTTCAACGCGCCGGTTAAAGAGCACTCCCGGCTCAACGTCCTCCTAACGAGGAACAAAGCGGAAACGGACAATCGTCAGCGCATAACAAATGTAACAATCCGAGAATGATCGATGAGGTGCGTCCATTCCAATTCGCCAGAGATCTTTCCGCTTTGGCGAATCGCTTTACATATATACCCTGCGTTCGCGATTCGCGTGAGATCGGAATCCGCGAGGGGCAAGTCGAGCGTAACCCGCTGGAATTTTCATTTCGAATTCATTAGGCGTTATCGCGCCGCAACGGTGCTGTCCTTCTCGTATAGCCGAGAGTCGCGCGCGCGCAGGCCGATATTTTTCCGCGGCAGCGGCGGCCGCGAAGCCGCCTGAATGCGAAAACCCGACGGGCAACGGTTTATGCACCTATCGCGGCCAGATATATATATACGCACTCGCGGAGGGAAGAGAGTGTTGTCTCTGCTGCCAAGTGAAATGGATGACGTAAGGCGCGTGTGGGACTTTTCCTGCTCCGAGCGGGAAAGAAAGAAAGTTATTTGATATTGGGCTGAAAGTGACTCTTTGACGACGCTGCGCCAGGGGATTGCTTGATTATTATTTTCGAAATTCTTCAATTATCATTTTTTTCATAATATTCATATTCATAAAGGATACAAATGAAATTTTCGTTAGCAAATATAATAAGATCATTTTAAAATATTTAAATTTCAAAAGATTCATTGAATACTTTAAGAATTTTGTCATAAAACAGTCTAATATTATGTATAGATATATATAATATTATGTATAGATATATATATATATATAATATTATATATAGATATATATATATATTATTATATATAGATTATCAAGGGGCGCAGTCGCGCCCCGAAGTAAGTATAAGTCCTCTATATATCTATATACATACTACAAATAAGCCCAAAAGTAAAGAAAATATACATTAACATAGTGTAATGTTTTACCTACAAAATTAAATATTTTTTTTAAATCTGTAGACAGTGAAATAACATGAAATTTATAGTTCAATGGTATACTGCGTATTATATATTCTATACAACTTGTGAAATCTTCTTAAAAAATTACGTTTTAACAAAGGTGTATGTATAAGCAAGTATAAGTTTCCAACCATCATCCAATTTTGTTCAGCTGTCGATCATTGTTAATAATTATTCTTTCAAATTAAGCTTTTTGAATAAACAAAATTTATTTTTCTTTTGAATTTCTCTACTTTTTATAAAATAAAAAATTGTTTGGAATAATTATTTTTTTATTGGTAAATTTACAAAATTTTAAAGAAATCAATATTATCTTTTTTACATTCTTCTCATAAAAGTACTGAAGTCTATTTAACATGGCAAGCAATTTTTTAATTTACTTGCCGATAGATACACCTTTTAACAAAAAAATTTATTTATTTATTTATTTTTTTTTTTTTAATTTATTTGCTTATACCTGCACTTAGAAAAAAAAAAATTACACTGCATAACGTGAATATTTTTCCTCAACTTTATGCAAATAACAAATATGATCGTAATAAAAGATTTGAAATACAGACAATAATTAATAATAAATTCTTTATATAATTTAAACTAAGAAACCTTGTTAAATAAGAACAATAATTATATTTTATTAAGAATTTAGCCATAGTTAAATCTGTTTATAAACAAACGTAAATAACTCGAGACCTAACTATGCTAAAATTAAGATTTAAATTTTGTTATGCGGCCTTTTATTCATAGATTAGATTTTTGTCAAGAAATTCGTCGCGAAATAATTATTAACAATCTTTGTAAAAAACCGCAGGACGGAGGAAAACCTTTATCCCCCTTAAAATAAGACCCTCCCTCCAGCGATTTTGAGCGACACCAGCGCCTTTTCCCCCCGTAAGACCTCTATGCAGGGCTACCCTTTAAATATAGGTGCAGAGTAGTTTTTTCTCAGTTCTACAGAAAGTACATGTTTAGAATATTTACTCAGTTACAAGCAGAGAAAGAAGTTGGGCAGCCAGAATGAATATTTCGAAAGGTAAATTAATAATTTCTGAAGGAAGAACTTCATACAAATGGGAAATACCAGATTTTCGTAAAATTAAGTTATTACCCGGAGAGAATATATGTACAAGATTTTTTACGTATTTCGGCTGCGAATCTGAGGAAAGTGAAGTGCAATGGCAGATCAATTTATTTCCACGAGGCATCGAAGGAAAACAGGAATTCATAGCCATTTTTCTACAAATAAAAAACCCTACACAAGTCGAAGCGAGCTTTTCATTTTCAATTTTGAACCGGAAAAACGAAAGAGTTAAAGAGTGCAAGTTCTGCGATGATCAATCAAGATTCACCTTCAGCTTAAGGGATTGTGTACACGGATACCCTGAATTTATTAGAAGAAATGTTTTACTGGACAAAAAATATGATTTCTTGCACGACGACAAGCTTATTATTTTATGCGACATCCAGATAATGGATTGTAAACCTATTGGCACTGTAAACCGGCTTCGACTTTTAGGAGAGTTCGAATCGATGCTTGGTAACAAAGAATACAGTGATGTTCAATTAATTTTAGATAACAACCAGATCGTTTATGCCCATAAAAATATATTAGCCAATCAAAGCACAGTATTTGACAAACGGTTTTTAAAAGAGGGCAAAAAACAGTTATTAAAAATCCCGGTTAAAGGTGTCAGTTATTCTGTCTTAATAGAGATGTTAAGATGCATGTACGCAGGAAATGTCTTAGATATGGATGTACATTGCAATGTATTGTTACACTTATCGTATAAATATGGAATTTGTCGATTGAAATTAATGTGCGCAAAACATCTTTCTAAAAATATCAACTTCTACAACATGTCGCAGTTACTCGATTGGTCGGTCGAGTATGACGTACAGCACCTTCGAGATGAAATTATTAAATTTGTTGTTGCTAATGGCAAAGCTTTGAAAGACGAGGAAAAATTTACAGAGATAGCTAAATTAAACCAAGAAACTAATATTGGCGTCTTGAAAACCTTAATGTTAGATCTCGTTTAAATGTATTTTATTAATTAATTAAACGTTTAAAATAAAATGCTTCAAAAAAATATGATTACGATGATTTTAATATTAACTTTTCCTTGGCCTTCCTTAATTCCA
Source organism: Ormyrus labotus (assembly GCA_035582975.1). Taxonomy (NCBI): domain Eukaryota; kingdom Metazoa; phylum Arthropoda; class Insecta; order Hymenoptera; family Ormyridae; genus Ormyrus; species Ormyrus labotus. Next base: position 14,760,992 of record JAWWEO010000009.1, read on the forward strand.
TTATATTATCAGAATAAAATATTTATTATTATCGTTCACAGAAATTGCGTCGACCGAACTATAAAATCAAGTTACCAAAATATCTTCTACCTATTATATTTATCGTGTAAAAATTAACTTATTAATCTTATTTGTACAATTCATTACTAAATAGTAAAAAAAGAACTAAATCGGCATTAGAAAAATATTATCGTGGACGTAACTAAATATAATAAGATCATTTTAAAAGATTCAATGTCGAATAAAAAATGAAGCAACCTATATATTTAAGAATCGCAAAAGGAGCGTTTTATTTTTCGCCGAAGGTGCTATTTGTATACCCGGTATTTGGATTTTTGCGTTAGCTTACTTTTCGGAACTTTATTTCTTTGGCAATTTTTACGGAATTTAGAACCGCAACCGCGTTTCAGCCATATAAGACCGCGGAATGCGCGTTCAGAATCCTCGGCGTACTACTGCCTCGGGCCGTAAAGCGAATTCGCGATGCCTGAAAAATTCTTGGGTCACCATCGTAAATGTAACCCCGAAAAATAATGGTTGATAAAACTTTGCCTACAACCCACTTGTCATAAGAGTTACAATGGACGTGAAAGTTTCCGAGGCTGTTATCTTACCCGTAAACCAGCAGCACGATAATTAAAAGATTTTCGAATTGTAATGTACTCGGCACGATTTTCAGAAGGCACAATAAAACTTGGCATAATTTTTACATTGCTTTTTATTGAATTTTAAACGGCAGCGATATAATTTTCTACAATTGCAATGTGAACCATCTATCCAGGAATGCGCGATATTCTACGAGAGCATTGGCTTATTGAAAAGGGAAAAAATATCGGTTGACGATGCAAATGAATTATCCGCAGAAAAATCGTTAAGCGCGCAGATGTATCGGTACCCGCGGCTTTACAGTAAAATCGTCCAATTTAGAAATATCCAAGCTCGTTTCGCCGCTCGGTCCGCTAATTCTCATTTCTCGAATGCGCGAGTGCCGATTCGCGCGCGTCTCATCTACAATTCAAGGAGTGCACGTGCGCGGAGTCCTCCCGGCATACCTCGACTGCAAATCCTTGAAATTTCACTGCGCAAACCCGTGCCCGGAAGCCCCCAAAGCAGCAGCCTCGGCTTTACGCGCAGTTTGCTAATCGCGGTGTATACATGGAGGAATCAGCTGAAACTGAAAATTTTCACGGGTGTTTGTCGCCCCGCGGGGCATTGCGCGAATTATGTCTTTATTTGCTCGGCCGATGCTCGAGTGGGAACAATGGCGAATGCCGCTGCTGTGGGAAGCTGAACTTCCGCGAGGATCAGGAGTCGTGCGAATGCAGGCTCGATCGCGTGAGCGAGTTACGCAACGAGCACATATGAGTGGAGAGAACGAGAGAGAGCTTTTTCCGATTATGAGGCAGACACGCGAGGGGCGAGACGTATAAGGGCTTTTTCTTTTTGCGCACGCGCGGCTTTGACATTCCGCTTAGGGAGGACGTAAATTACTTAGCGGCGCGTTAAGGAATGCGCTCGCGCGAACGCTCGGTGCCGTTTTTCTGGAAGCGGCCGCGGCGAGGAGAGCGGAAAGTCGTTCGCTGCAACCGAGGCTCGGAAGGAATTTTTGGATAGGCATCCGACGTAGAATAAACCTTTTTCATCGATGGCTAATTGCTTTTCTTTATTTATGAGAGAAACTTATCTGCAGTATTTTACTTATTTTCAACGAGTTTTTTTTAAGTCAAGCAGGATGGGGGATTTGTTTTTTTTTTCCATCGGACGTCAAGATTTATGACCAGATATTATTAAACCGAGCTATAAAACTCTTAAAGTCAGCTACGGTATATTTGACGCGATGGTCGAGCATCAGGATGTCGTATGTTTTATTGCCCGGTCTAAGGCTTCCGCGTGCAATGTACCTAAAACAAAAAAAAAACGTTGACTGATCCGGAAAAAAGGCTTTTTCATCCTGTCAAGACTCATCCATATACTCTGGGCAATTTTTTATCGTCGGTTAATATCCGCTGAAAACTTCTCATCGCAGCAAAAAAGGTAGTTAAGGAAATGACATTCAACCTTTAATATTCTTTACGAGAACCAAAGTGTAAAAAACACCTATTCTTAAATTTTTTTTAGATTGTTTAACGAAATGGATGTTAATAGCAACGAAATTTCAATTTTAATAGCAATTGTAAATTTAAATGAAAATTTTCGTTTTCCGAGGGGAATTGATTGCTACCAAGCTCGATTGCTCCGTTAAACAGCGAGTAATTAGGCAAGTCGACAAAAGCAATAACCATACTCGTCGAAAGCCAAGCAAAATTAGCCAATACTCCCCGAGGAAACAGCTCCATCCAGGCCCATTAGTCGAAACAGAGTCACGGCGGCGTAACGACATCTTTCCGCCATTATTGCATCTCATTGTCGACGCGAGAGTTCGCGTGCTCGGGATTAATGAACAGCTCCCTCCCTCCCTCTCTCTCTCTCTCTGCCGGGCGCGTAAAGCCCGGGAACGTTCCGTTCGGCCAAACACTCGCCTACCGATGGCAAACGGTAAACGCGTCGGCGGCTTGTGTGCGCGTTCTAAGCGCAGGATATCCTCCGCGGCGCGCGGTGCCAAACGGCCGACGTCTCTGCCTTAATGAGCGCCGAAGGATTATTAGGAGGAGGAGGAGGAGGCATCCGCGTGATAAATCTCTCGTTTAATTGTCAATCACGAGTCGCGGTAATGAACTGCTCAGCAAAGACCGACCGACGACGGCTGATGCCGCTGCCGTTGCCCGCGTCGAAGACGCGGACGCGTTTTTTTCTCGGGATTAATTAACGGGGGAGGGTTAATACTACTGAATTGAGAGATTTATCGGGATATTCGCTTTTTTGGCGGTGGACTTTAATTGCGCCGCGTGGAAGGATTGACTTTTTTAAGGTGTGCTTAGTTATTCAAAGATTGCGCTGGATCAATAATTACTTACATTATTAGATTTTAGAAAAATTAATACCCGCTACAGCTGTATAGTTTACCATGACGAATAAAATATAGGCTGGTGCATTTTCAATATTTAGGGTACAACGCAACTTTCACAAAATAATAACCCGAACGAAACTGTAATTTATGTAAATTTCCCGTTCAAAATCCATACACGTCAATCCAAGGGCCAGAATCTTACATTAATTTACCGTTTCATTATAAAAACGCGCACCTACCAGTTCTAATCGGAGCCAGTCGATCCGACGGAAACATTTTTCGAAATCCCGAAAACGAGCTCGCATTAAAAGCCCCTTACATATTCCTTCTCTCGCACACTCCCCGCGCACACATACCCTTCGGGCAAGAAAATTTACGAGGCCCAGCGAAAACTAGTCCAGGCCTCGGCTCGCGCTATTATTCAAACAAGAATTTTTCCGACACGGCCACTTCTCTCTCTCTCGCAAAATTAACATTCTAAAAATGTAATGGCCGTATAAAGAGCGCGATGTATTTTAAGAGCCCCGGCCTTTTACGCGCCGAGCTCGCGTGCATATATACGCTTTCAGGTGCGTATGCAAATTGAGACTTGTAAAATTTTTAGTTCCCGTTCGCTCTTTTAGAGGAGAGAGAGAGAGACCCCGGCGGAGGGAGAGAGAGAGAGAGAGGCTGCAAGTGCAGCGGGGAAGCTCGCACTCTATCAGCGCACGACAACGGTTTATCTGCGACGCGTGTATACGAGCGCTGCCGGCTCTCGTAATTGCGCTCGAGCGAAGCCCGGCGATTCGAGGAAATTTCGAGAGCAATATATACCGGCCGAGAGCGAGCGAAGCTTCGGTTTCAAGGCTTTCAAGGTCACCGAGTCTATTTGCATCGAACATGCCTGCGGATTAGCTGCTACCGTGTACTGCCGTTTCTTTTTCGCGAGGAGACTCCGGCGCTGCTGCTGCTGCTAAGAGCTTTTTCAAGGGGTATTTTTTAGGGAAAGGGTGAGAAGGTTGCGTACCCTTGGCGACGACGTAATTAAATATGATATCTAGATTCACCGTGTGAACGCGCGGATTTCCTTCGTTTCAATTAAAAAGCCAGAATGTAAGAGCGCAAAAGCTTTCAGAGTATCTTATCTCGGCGGCGTTTTTTACCAGCGCGGATTTCCCTGTAGCCAGGAAGTGTTACAAGCGATTGCTTAAGCTCTTGTACGACAATAGTTTAAACAAATAACGATAAGACTGAAAAATGGCCGATAAAGTAACTGTACCAAACGAAATAAAGGGGAATTTATCGATGCGGAGGTCCCTAAGTTTGAGCTGAAGATCTTATCAGTCGCCAAGATAAATGCAATCATAAAAGAGTCTCTCGCCGCACGGCTGCCTGCGCGACCTCAGAGGTCAGACTTGCAACAGCGATTTTTACCCGGTGCCTTAACATCTACATAAAACTCGCGCGCGCGCCTCGCAAAAAAAAAAAAAAAAAATCCCGCGGCGCAAACGGTTTTATAAGGGCATAAAGCTCCCACACGTAACGAACTTATCCCGGCGCAATTACGCGAAAGCTGCCTGCGCGCACGGGTCGACGAGCGCAGCTCGGAATTACGATCGTCCATAAAGCCCCGCAATAAAGACGTTGCGTAATCCCGCGAAAGCAGAAGTCCCGCGCGCATTAGTACATAACGTAAGGTCGCCGCGGAAGAAAAGGCCGGAGGAGCGTCTACCTGCCTAATTAGAATCCGCGCGTCCCTGAGAAAGCTCGGCGGCGGCGGCGGCGCTCGGGAGAGCGGCGCGTTATATGAAAAATGACCGTCCTCGCGTGCGCGGGCTCGAACAATACTCGAAATTTTAACGGTTACTCGTAGGCTTAACGAGCCCCGGCTCATTTCTCTCCCCGCGTATCCGCGGCGTATCTCGCCGATATATAACTCTCCCGGCCGCTTTCGCTCTTTATCGGCGCGGCGCTTTAGACACTTCGGGGGAATAATGGGAGCAGCTGCCGCGCGGCGACGGCGGTGCATTCCGCTCGCGTAAATATGGGCGCGAGCCTGTACTCTCCGTCTATCCCGGAAACGGTGCCTATGGGCTCTCTGGCCCATATTTCGCCGAGCGTCGGCGTACAGTTAGCCTCGAGCTAGAGCTGCCGTTGCCGCTGCTGCCTTTCTTCTCCTGTCGCGTCTCTCGCGTGCGAACTCGCCGCGCGGCTGCATTAGGATAATTGCGCGCTTTTCGCGTGTGTTTGCACTCGGGGAAAATTGTTTTCGCAGGCCGCTTTCAGGGTCAGGCGAAGCCTGTCATTTCGCCTGTCAGGAGCTATTGGAAATATTGCCTTGTTCAATTTAGGCGAAGCTGTATAATGCCTTAGCAGGATTTTGGGGTTAATTTCAGGCGGCCTTGCTGCTGCTGCCCGCCGCCGCCGCTTCTTGCCGGGATAACTGTTTACGTCGTCGATGGATGCCGCGAGCCGCGGACGGACGCTGATGGTCGGATTAGATTAAATTATACGTAACAGCTCTTCGGATGGAAGCCAGTCGGCAGATTGACGCTCGGAGATTTCGCGAGAGCCACGACGTGATCCGTCCGTCTGCGCTTGGCCCATTACTGAATGTAGGTAAAGTAATAGCGCATTGTTCGGATCTGTTAGCTTTCAGCGGGAAAAATGGCGTTGAAGTTAAAAGCTGCACGCGGTATAAAGCAACAATCGTAATTACAAGCTCGTCGGAGAGAGATCGGCGTCATAAACGAAAAACAAACTCCCGGCGTCCGCTCGTATAATTACAAGCTCTCGCGCGCGCGTCGCCTCCATAAAGCTGGTGTGCGGAAGTTATCGGTCCTTTAATGCATTCCCGTGCGGCCGTTAAAGCGGACAAAGAGTGGAAGCCCAGAGCTCGACGGCAGTCGATTAAAGCCGCGCGGGACGTCGAACAAGCCGCAGTCCACTTACCCATTTGAGCGCTCCGACACGGCAGCGGCATTAGGCCGAAAATTTCGAAGGCTTTTCGCGGGGAGAAAGGAATACGGGTCACTGTTACGCGTCCGCTAAGCTGCTATAATTGCCTATATATATATATCCGGCGCGCGGCAAGCTCGTTAATCAGCGGTACGGCCGATATCGTTTCCCTCTCGAGAGGAGAGCCGCGCGGCACGCGAGCGCGTCCTTCTGGCTGTGCGTAACGGAACCGAAGGCTGCTGCCACGGAGGCAAAGAGAAAGAGAGAGAGAGAGAGATCTGCACACCTACGAATCCTGCGGAGGATAATTACGTCGGGCGGCGTGACACACCGTCGGTCCCGCGCGGCGAACGGTACCGGCCGTGCGTCGAAAAATCCCCGGGACGAGAGTTTATTTACAGCTAGGGGCCTACTTCGCGGAGAGGAGCGTTGATGTAATGGACAAGCGAGATGGGGAATTACGAAATGATCGCCGGCTGCCGCCGAGAGGAGAGAGAGGGAGAAAGAGCCTTCCCAGGAGAGCAGATGACCCCGCGACGAGGCTCGTCGCGGGGGGACAAGGCGGCTGTGATCTGAATAGAGGCTTTTGACGGGGAGAGGAGCCTGATTAGGACCTGTGTTTTCAGCCGGTGGGCGGGAACGACTAATGGATGTCGCTCCGGGTGCAGCGCGGGCAAGATTCATTGGTCGTGGGAACGGGGATTCTGGAAGAATTACGACCTGCCTGAGAAGCTTCGGCCGAGTTCAAGTTCAATTTTTCTGGTCCCGCGCGGAAAGGGCCATTCCGGCTTACGTAATTGAAATAAAAAACGTTTATCGAACGGCTGAGGCATCAGATATAATTAGGTATTCTTTACTTTTAGCTAATTGCAAAAGTGCAGTATGCGATATTTATAAGTTTAGCTTAGTTTAGTTTTAGTTTAAGTATACCAGACCTACGTACAGGTAACTGTCATTACCTCTATAGGATGCTTGTTTCTCAATTATATGTATCGTACAATGTGATATAAACTTGTCACTGTACTTCGGTTGAATAAATAAATAAATAAATAAAAAAAAAAAAAAAATTCGCTAGTCGCAGCTAAAACTTACCGCATTTGTCCTGGTTTATCGGAAGAGGTGTAAATCTTTGTGACCCTCTTTAACTTCGGAATTCTAATTGGCCCTGTCACGGACTGCATTGTGCCTGTTGGGAAAGCACTCAAGTGATTATTTTAATAATACATTATATAAATAATTTAATAGCGAAGCACCGCGGCGAGGCCCACTAAAATCTAACGAGCATGGCTATTTTTAGCAAACCGAAAGCACAACTTATCCCCCTAACTTTAGTAACACACATTTGCCTCGCCGCCGCGAACGCAAAACCAAACTCCCAAGAATGCCGCGTTCGTGTGTGCACTTAAGTAGAGCCGGAGCTCGGCATTTTCTATCAATAACAACCTTCACCCTCGCTGCAACAACATCCTTACCCCCTACAATCACACAAACATTCGCGGCGCATCCCGGCACTCAGTCAGGAATGTTCCAAAGTAAAAAAAAAAAAAAAAAAATTCCCCCCCTCGGCGTACACATACTGGAGCACGTATGCAAATGGCGGCCGCGCGTAAATGTAAATAGGCGAGCTTAGCTCTCCGCGGGACTCGGGATGACTCGCGTCATTACTCGCCGCGGCATGTGTTTGTCGAGAGAGAAAGAGAGAAAGAGAGGAGCACGGTAGCCGCCTCGCACCTCTCGGCGCAGCTCCGCGACGTTTACGGCCGGGAAAATTTTACTGCGCCGCTGCTTTTCGGCCTTTTACGGCTGCGCGGCTAATCAATCCGAACGGCTTATGCTAATGAGGGAGCGAGTTTTCCGTATTGGAAAGCTCGAGATTTTTCCGGAGACCGAGGGTAAACAGGCCCCCCCTCCCGCCTCCATTTGCATAACACGATCCCGCGACACGGAGCTTTTGTCGCCGAAACGCTATAAGGATAAAGAGCCTTAATGCTCGTTACTGCGCGATAAACCGTCAGCGAGAAATCGGCTTGCATTTGTATCGCTAAATATTTACGAGCGATATTCACATCCCCGCGCGTTTCCGCAGAACCTGTTGCTCGCGCTCGTATACGCGTCCCGCGTATCTTTTCCGCGGCGCGAGCGCGCGCGTTCGTTAGAAAAGCGCCGTGTGCTCTCGAGCAGCCACAGAAAGCAGCCAGATCTAATCGAGGGCGGTGAATCGGGCGATAAATTACTCCGGGCGCGATGCCTTATTGACTGCGCAGGCTACTTGCTATCTCCGGCTCTCTGGCATTGTGAGCCCGAGGTGTTATTGAGGCCTTTAGCTTGGCCTTTGTGGGAGGATCGCAATTGTGCGGATATGCAAGCCGAGCGCAGAGCGAGCGAGCGGGGCTGCGAAACAGAAAGGAAGCATTAGGTCGAGGAAGCAGTGTCGCTTTGTTCCAAGCCGCATTCCTTGCCGAGCGCGTCTCTCTGTACACCCCTCTTTGTCTTCTTTCCCGGCCTGGACTCGCGGCCAAATTATAAGGTGCTCATAGCGAGAGAGCTCTCTCGTCGTAGGGCGAAATTTCGAGGAACATGGCGTGCGCTCGCTGCGCGCCGCGTTCCGCGTATTGAATTATAAAGTTCAGAAGCGCGGAGAAACAAAGAGTATGTAGAGGCGAAGGGAAGTGGGTTCGAGCGAGGAAGACGCGAGTCCGCGGCGGCGGCAGTTGAGTAAACTAGAAACGGAGAAACCTCGAGAGACTCGCGAGACTACTTATGTCACACATCGGACGCGACTGAAAGCTGACTGACCCGATGCGTAAATCTAACGTCGCCGGTGCACTGGTATACTTTCTTGCCAGGCCGATAAGTGAAATTGCTTGTTGAACGGATAGGTCGTTCTAAATACGTCGAATTAAAATTCCGATTATTTGAAGAGGCTGAATGAAAGGAGAAAATGTGTCTCTAAAATCAGCGTTATACGCTGGTGTTCGAAAGCTACAAGTCTGTTTGCCGAGCAAACACGCCGTCATGCGGTATTTCGCTGCTCGGGAATAAACGATTTTTTGCACTTCGTATTTGACGGAGGCGTTAGCAGGCTCTACGAAAGCAAACAAGCTCCTTCTGCCCGGAACAACAAAGCAGCTAGTTCTCGCGACAAAGCACACGGTTATCCCGGTTGACAAATACGCATGATCCGCTAAATAAAGTACTCGAACCTCCGCATATATTGACTCTTTCTCCTCTCGGCGACCGTCGGTGACTCATCGGGAAAAAAGCCGACTCTCGTCGGACTAGGCTCGTCTAATGCCTGCCGCGCGGAGATAAAAGGGGAAAGCCATGCTCGTACGGGGAGGAGACCGGGCATCTCCTCTCGTCGAAGGGTTATGCCCCTGGGGGCGGAGCTCGACTCGGCAATAATCAGCCCGGGACGGGATTATAGGCATCGCGAAAAGGGAAATTCCTCCGCTCGCGTTTCCTATTATCCGCGGCGGCGTCGGCGGCGGCGGAGACTCGCGAGCCGAATGTTCGCGCTGCAGCTGCGCGGCTGCAGCGCGCGCCGAGGAAGGTTCCGTTGGAGGAAAGTGGGTTTCTCGAGAGGAGACACAACCGCTAGCCAAGCGGCAGATGGTCTCTGAGGCTCGTTTTCCCTATTCATCGGGCCCCATGCAATTGGCACAGAATGCGCCTCGAATCTGCCTGCATTAGCGGCTCGCGCCTTTTTTCGCAATCAATTACGCCGCCTACTTTTTGCCGCCGCTTCTCATTATGCCCTCCTGTATATATACGTATACTCTCCCCTCGTCAGCTCGCTGTTGCGCAAACGCTAAGATAATCAAACGATGCCTCGCCGTGATTACCTCATTGGCCGGCGAGGCGTTGTTTCTGTCCGTCCGGCTGTCGTTCCGAGAGCTATTCAGGAGTCTTTTTTTTTTTTCACGGGGACGAGAGCCTGATAGGTGATGTCTCGGACGTCAGGAGTGATGTATCGAAAGCGCTACCGCACTGCCGGCTACAAATTGGAGTGCTCTCGGGCCTTTTTCTTCGGGCGAGCGGCTTTTTATTCGATGGCTGATTGGCGTTAGAGGCTTCGGTGGGGTTTTAACTGTTAATAAGGCGGCGATCCTCGCGGTGAAGAAATGCTCAATGCGAGGAATTAAACTTGTAAACGGTTTCGCTCCCTATTATCCGGGAGATGCTTTGGTTTACTTGCACGTTTTTGTAATATCGACCGAGAGGAGTTTTAAAAGGGGTTTTTCACTTTTGTACGCTGGAAAATTGCGCGTATAATTGGATCGAGCAGTATTTACAATCTTTTTACACCATTCAAATTTTACTCTAATTTGTAAATCGTCCCAATCGAATCTGAAAATTTGATTAGAATTTATTTACCTATTACTTGTTTGATTCTATGTTTTTTAAATTAAATGTTGTTAACATTATTATTTGAAATAAAGACATTTAATTTAATAAGAATTTAAAATATATTTTTTTTTGTTATAATGATCTAAAAAAAAGAACTTTTACTTAAAATTTTACATTTTATCAGTTGTTTTCAAGTTTTACATTTTATCAGTACTAGTTTTCTAAGAATAGAAAATTCACCTTAGCAATTTAGATTACGGGCAATCAACAAGGATAGCTTCTTTTGTTACAAAAACCGCCTAGTACTTGCCAGCAGTTTTCGACAAATTTCTTTTGCTGCTGCTACTGAAAAACCACAATACAGTGACTAAATGTTTATGACTCGAGATTTTGTGAATTTCTCATGGACTGCATTCATGAAACTGGTGGTTTTAAGATGCTGGAGAAGAATCGCCCGCATCCACAAGGTTTAATAGTGTACCATCAACATTACCGAAGTACAGTGTATCAGTTCTTTAGTTAGAAGTTCCAAATGGCAGATTCAGCAAATAGAAAACTAAATCACGTCAACAAAGTTTCAAACAGCTTGGAAAGAAAGCATCTAGAAGAATGATCTCATGGAATAAGTCGCTTATATTATGGATCTTCGAGCATCAAAAAGAAGTCTGTTTTGTCAATTGATTCTATTTGCTTTTAAAGATGTAACTAAAGTTTAAAATATAAAATGAATAAAGAAGAAAGAAAAAGTAATTATAGAGTTTGTTTTTTATCCTTTTTTTCACCTGATTATAAAAGTTTGGTTTTACCTCATTTCATGTAAGATAAACTGATATAAAGATAATGTTAAAATTTATTGACAAAATTTCTACATTTGAATTCAGATTTGAAACGGAATCCTAATCAAGATTACATAAATATTGCTCTGTGCTATTAAATGTGCAAGTGATGTAAAAAAGTATAAAAGGTATAATCTAGAGCTGTAGTGGTAAATCAGTGATCTTTGTAGATGAGGAAATGAACTGTCGTCATTTAAATCGTTAATATTCATAAAAGTTCAGACTTAATATTTTCATTCCAGTTACAGTTATTAAAGAGAGCCAAAGTTTTATTACATACGTCATTATAAGTTCTGACCCATGTTTTTAATACGAATATTACCCGAAGGTCAATAACCGACGATCTCTTGATTACTTTAAGCTTACCATTACAATATTGAAGAATATTATTATTTCTTTTGGATTAAAAAACATTTTTTGAAAAAAGTAAAAAAGTGTAATGAACTGTTCGTACAGCGGATGGAATAAATTCTTGAGAGGTCAGGGTAAGTAAGCCAACTCGTCTACTTATAAGAAAGAAAACTTTCATTATCCTCCTGGATAACTGTAGTATAATTCTTAATTATTATTTTTTCAATCAACCATTTCCTACCCACTACAGAGGCCTAAAGTTATTCTTTGTGTAGCTTTCTTACTTATTGCGGTTACCGTAATGAAAAGTAACACTTAACGTTAAACATAGTTAATTTTGTACATTCAATTTCCTCGTACCTTTGAAAAGTACTCTTTAAATGTCGTTTTATTGCCAGATATTTGTTGTTTAAAAACATTATTAAAAAACTCGCAGAGTTTGTAGGAGGCTATATACACTTGTAGTTTTCTCAATTTTATGGTTTAAAACGGTGCCAAAAATCACGGAAATTTGAAGACTTATTTGCGGCCAACAAAAAATTTGTCAGAAGTGGGATTCGAACCCACGCCCACAGAGTGGACTGCGACCTGAACGCAGCGCCTTAGACCGCTCGGCCATCCTGACTTGTGTTAGTGAGTCGCTATAGGCTTACAACAAACTAGATCGTAAACTAATTATTTTTTAAGGATTTTTACGGTCTTACTTATCAATATAAAAATAATTTAATATACTTTTTTGTGTTCATTTATCGTTTACTAATTGTTAAAGTTAACTGACAACTTTTACGAAGAAAAGTAATAGCCTATATATTTATAAATTTAGTTATCGTAAAATAATTTTAAAAAAAGTCATTTGTTAATATGATAAACTAAACATAAATTTTAAACGCAACATCCTTTTAAAATTTCAAAATTACCTCATGCAAAACGCGGCATTCAATTAAAATAAATAATTTTCCTCCGAAAAATTGAAAAAGTATTTTTCCGAAGAAAGTGGCCTTTCAAAAATCCTAATTAGAAAGGGGGTTATTTATAGAAATGACATAAAACATTGGCAACGAAAGTTACCGCCTCGATTCAACAGATGCCGCCTAGGATTCCGGCCGCAGTTCGCCAGCTACTTTACCGACGGCGGTCACCGTCACCGCCTGCCTCCACCTCCGCCAGGCCGATAACTCCTCCGCTGGGGCTCCCGCGGATAGCAGGTGCTTCCACTGTGCGGGCCAGAGAAATTTTCCGTTCTCCGCGCGCGTTCTATGACATTTGAAAATCATTTCCGAGGAAAGCTTTTCCGTCGATTTGCGCACTTTCACTTCCGCGATTAAGTCCGGTTTGCATTTGGCGCGCGCACGCGCACAAATGCACACACGCGCACGCACGAGAATGTACATCTATTAATTCTCTAACGAATCGCGTACGGCGATCCGAGAGGCCGATCGCCAAGTCAAATTATACGGCGCTGATGAATTACGCTTTTAATAAAGAAACCGTAAAAGTCGTTATAAATTAGCGAGTTGCGAGAGCTGTCATTTCGCCGCGCGAGAGACTTATTATCATTCAATCACATCGGATAGGTGGGATGAGAGAAGTTATTAGATGCCTTTTTGTTGTTGATCTTTTTTTACGAATTACTTAAAGTGTAATAGATTAATGGTACAATAAGAAATGAATGATCATTTGGAGCAAATGGAAATATGTGTACGTAAAATAAAAGTGAAATATTTTTGATTACTTTATAAAAATCCATCGTGCATTTGAAAAATAAAAAGGTTCGTAGGAAAATAAGTGCACGGAACTAAAGCTACATCGACAGTTTATACCAAAAGGTGCAGCAGCTGTGCAAAAAACTGCAATCGAATCGGTCAGGAAGGAAGTCCTACATCGGCGGCTCTCTGAATCAAGCTCGAAAGTTAAGCACTCAATCAGACTAGCAGGCGGCTGCGACCCTCGTAAAACTGTTGGGTACACAGCTGAGAGAGTGTACTCGGAGAATAACGAGCTCAAAAGGGACGAGCAGATATAAAGTGAAAGTGGGCGCGGGAATTTTCGGGGCGACGGATCTCGGAATGACTTTCGCGGATTTATCTCGCCTGCGCGCAGGTTATACCGAACCGGTTATCTTTCGCGCTTGCCGATCGGCGCGCGCACACATAGAAAGCTCGCCGCGCCGCCGGGAGTTGCGTAAGCCCGAGAGATCCGAAGTGCAGGGCACAGCGGCGGGCATTGTCGGAGCGGAGATACGGGACTTTTCTGGGCTAATGGCACCTGAATCTGGATCGAAATTCCAAAAATTCGAGTTTACGAGCGCGCGCCGAACCGGGCGATTTTATCGGGCGAGGGAATGTGCGGCCCGGGACGTCTTGCTGTAACTGTTGCTTTCGTTCGCCTGATTTTCGCCGCTTCTGGGGAATAGTTGTATAATTGGGAGGTTTGAAAAATTTTCCGAGTGCGTTGCGTATCGGCCGGCTGGGAAATTAGTTTGAATACGGTTTTATCCGGTGTAATTGATAAGTAGATTGTACTTGATACATTTGCACTCGAGAGATATTGCATAATTTTCAGGAAAATTTACCTGTTTGGCTTTTAAATTTGGGTTACACAATTTTATTTAAGGAGCGTTATTTTAAAATACTTAAATTTCCTGGAAAAAATTAATTTAATTTTTTGGGTACCCACATAATGAAGCTGTATTTATTTTCCGAGAAGTAATCGTTTTGAGATTGTTTACAAAAACGTAGTTGTATAAACCAGTTAATGCTGACTTAAACTCCTTCTTATATCGATAAAAACTATTAATCTAAAATACAGAAAAGTTCCCTTTTCTGCAAAAACTTACATAAATAAAGATTTAAAAGATAACAGGTAAATTATAACGTACAGACTGAAATAAAAAGACTTTCTACTAAAAAAATAAGTTGTGCAAGTGAAATTAAAGCAATCAATATACAGCAATCCTTATACGCAGCGGTGCACTATTTTACTTTATCTGAAAAGTACAGCGCGGCACTCTTCTACTATCGGAGCGCTCCATCAGACACTATTTCACGATCGAAAAGTGCTTCCAGGATGCACAGTATTGATAAGCGCACTTTAATCTCCATTCGATCCTCCATAGCCGTCTGGCAGGTACGCGAGCGGCGATTTGAAAAAGTAGAGCTCGCCGACAGAGCTGGCACAAAAGACACGAGCCGAGGAGGTCACGTCCCTTGTATTTTCGTCGCGGTGTAACGTTCGCTCGACGCCTGCCTTCTTTGATGTGACGTTCGTCGGGACGTTTCCGCAAGGAGGGACGGGGGGGCGCATGCAATTTCCGGCCGAACGAGAAGCCGAGAGAGAGACGCTGGTAGCCAGTGCAAGTGCCCGAGATGAAAAGAGAGAAGAGAGGCGGAAGTTATATACGATCGCCGGAGAGGAAAATCGTTTACTCGGAAGATCGTCTGGTCGAGCAGCCGGAAAGGCTTTTTCATGTACCTGCTGACCTCCTGCCTTTTTCTGTCAATTTTGCACAAGTCACTTGCTCGAGCTTACGAGCGGGATGAGTTTTCATTAGGGACAGTAAATGGCGGAAAATGGACGGCACTTTTAGTTTCGTTTCGGTAGATTAGTCCGAGCTTTTCCTCTAGCCGCTCAAAGAAGAATGACCCACTTTATTTTATTAATTAGAGGACATTTTTTTCTGCTTCAGGGATGAAAATTTTTAAAAATTCACGTAGGTTCTTTGATAAAATTAACTTCACGGCAACGGAAATTGGACGATGCGGAGAATGGTGGCAAGAAAAATATCCGCGCGGATATTCTTTCTCATAAAAATTTGAATAATTGAAAGATAAAGCATGCAGTACTTTTATCATAATGTTTTTCTTTCGCAAATGTGTTTCACGTTAAACAGGAACTGTCTCTACCGATAAAAAGGATTGCTTACTGCGTTAACATATATTAACATGGTAGCCAGTTATGATTGCGTGGGAATATAAAAAAGAAATCCAACAAGAAGTTTATTTCTATAAAAGAAGTCCTTCCAGTCGACTGGAAGGAAAACGAAACGGGCTATTTCGAAGTTCTCTTAGATCTACTAAAATATAATAACAGAGATCATAAAGAACTTTGCTACCACAAGCGTAAGTATGATTGCCGTAGTCGAATATTTGATTGCACTTTTTCGTGGTAGTAATGAAAACAATGACCAACATAAGTTGGTAATAAGTTTTTCCAAAGTGTAATTACATTTCTTCATTTCTTGTAAAAATACCTTAAAACGTCCAAATAAAGAAATGAGGCTTCAATTTCCTTGACGAACAACTTTATTTCTTGTCGAATATTGTTTTAAAAATGGTTCACTCAAGAAATGACAATGAAAAATATGAAATTTATGAAAATTATTATTTTGAACGATTAATAAAGATTAATCCATTTGATTTTCTATAAATAATTTCAAAACTCTATCAAATAGTGTTACCACCGAGTATTCAGAATTAAAAATTAGAATAGCAAAAATAATTGCTTTGCGCTATTTAGAGTAAAGTTTACATAATGCGAAAGCGAACTCGATAGATTATGCAGTAAAAACGGTAGTCGGTAAAAACGTAGCAGCGAATATCATTCAAAAGCTGAGTTTTTCTTAATAACAATTAACTACATTAACAAAATGACTCTCGTTTCTCCGCTAATCATTTCAACCGTTCGAGTGCGGTAAAGTTCGTCTTTGTGTTTTCCGTCATGCCCCCGGTGAGCTTTCGAGCTGAACCGAACTAATTTACAGAAAATAAAGCCTCGCCTAAATGTTCCGGATTATTCCAGCGTATAACTTTAACCTCATGCTATACAAAGGTATTAAAACGACCTTTGGCCAGGCAACGCTATTTTGCTACAGGGTAAATATAAGAATTAAAAATTCAACTCGTACTTCCCGAATCGGTCCCGAGCATACTTTCAATTTCCGTAAAGAGTAAGGAGAAGGCCTTGAGCGGTGCACTCGCCAACAAAATCCCCCTGCAGAACGAGTCTCGCCCGTCCCCCATGGCGCAACTTTTATTCGCGCTCTCGCCGTCCGAATTGGTCAGTCGGTGCAGTTCCTGCGGGCGATGCGCCACCGCGACACGTGCGATTTCTACGGTTTAGCCTTATGCGAGAGAGTGTCGGAGTGGAAAAAGGAGCGAGAGGCCCCGGCGGAGAGCGAGAGTAAGAGTGGGGCCGGAGAACCCGGTAAGCCCCGGCGACGTCTACTCGGCGACGACATTTCTCGCGTTGCACCGGCCGAGAGAAGGAAAACACGCGGCAGGAGAAAGGGGACCCCGAATGCCAAGTGTGCGCCCGGCAGCGGCATATTCGCCTCAGTCCTCGAGTGCGTGATACGCCGAGTAGCCGCCGAGAGGATTGACAGTCGGCTTTTCCTCGGCTGGGATGCGGAGCTGATCCGAAGGCGGGGCCCGTGTCAGCCACCGAGGGAAACAATGGACCTGGGGGCCGGTCAGCCGATCCAGCCTGCCGCCGAGTCCCGGTGAGCGAAGCCGCCACGTGTCGCCGCTGTCTGTGCACGCGATTGCGCGAGTTTACATACATAAACGCGCAGGTGAATGGCAACGACGGTAGCCTGCACTTAGAGGATATACTGAGATAAGGCGCTCGCCAGTCAGTACGAGGTGAACCGGCAAACGGCTCATGTCAAAAGCGAGACCCCCTGCCCAGCGCGTCCGTCGACCGATCGAGATGGGGCTCTTCCTCATCCTCTGCCTGACGGTGCTTATCGCTCAAGCCCAGGCCGCCGGCAACGAGTCCAACATCCTCAGGCTGAGCAAAGTCAAGAAGAGCGGCGGCGTCGTCAAGCTCGACCTGAACTCCACCAGGCCCGAGCTCGACAGCAAGCCGTGGAAGGACGGCAAGAGGCCGCTCGTCGAGTTCAGCAAGAACAACCCGGAACTCGACTGGAAGACGCAGCTGCGGAAGGCCGCGGAGGAGGAGGCCAAGACTCGCTCGAAGCTCTTCGACCTCGACTTTATGTACGAGCAGCTGCAGGAGAGCGCCAACAGCATCCAGTGGCTGGTGGACCTCTACGACCCGCTCAGGTGGAAGAAGATACCCGGCGACGTGAACAACGAGTGCCGAAGGGACATGACCTTGTTCCTTCACAATCTCAGGGAAGGCAAGCTGTGGGCCGCCAAGTGTGAGTCGATCAATGATCTGTTTTTTTTTTTCGCAACCGATAAATGGCTTAAGAAAGTGGAAAGGAGGTTTAGATGCACTTTTTCGAGCGCTCGTAATCCTCGGAATATTTAAAATTTCTGGGCTCTCCGAACGACACTCTCGCGGCCCCGGGGGATTAACGGCGGGTTTTACGCGGAAAAAGTAAAAACAATGCCGGCCGCACTTTCGTTTTGCGCTAAAATAAAACGTCGAGAGGAAGAGTTATTGGCGACTTTTCGCAACCTCTCGATATATACAATGCGCGCGCTGTGCATCGATTTGAGAACCAAACCGTAACCTGCTCTAGTAGTGGATTGCGGTCACGGGTGACGGACTGCCTTTTTTTTTGCGCGAGTCGTAAAATCTGTGTATTTTTTCAAATTTCAAAATGCCACTGCGCGAAAAGGCAGTGGTTTTTATGCGTTCCCAGGCAGTTTTCATCGAGATTTGAATCTCGGCGCGTTGAGCTACTCAACGTTTCGTTGCATCGACGCATTCTGTCGAGCTCGGACGTCGGCCTTAGATTACATCCAACTTTAAACGCGTTACGGCAGCGCAACGGGAATCGAAACGGCGAGCAGCTGGCCGCGGAGGTTCGAAAAATAATATCCCGGCGGCACGCAACACCCGAGTCCGTATAAACAATTAAAGGCAGAGCGGAGGAATCGATTTCACTCTCGGCTCTGAGAAAGCGCCTTAAAATCAAGTTTGGCGTGTGCTGGCGAGTGTGTGGCGCAAGTGCACGCGGCTCTCTGCAGCCGGGGAATTGGGACTCTCTCGCTCGTTGCGGCGAGCGCAACGCTCGCGAAACTTTATAGAAAGCAAGAGTGCAAGCGCGCGCGCGCGCGCGCGGGTTTCGGGAGGACGCCGATTTTGTGCAACGAGTCGCCGCGCGCGATATCGATTTTTTGCGATTTCGCGCTGTGTCCTTTTGGCTTTTCGGGGGGATTTTTTTTACCCGTGGGTATATATATACGGGAAAGCCGCCTCGGAAGCGGGAGATTTTACGGCCGATTAATGGGGAGAGATATAGCTTTAGCTTTTCGTAATCTTTAATGGAAACGTGACTGCTTCTTTGGGGGGTTTTCACTTTTCGCTCGCCGAGGCGCTCGGAGCTCCGAGGAAAGAGAGTCGAAGTGTCGCGTTTTACTTCGCTTTAAATGAGCAAAAATGAAAAGCGAACGCGATATTTGGAAAGTGGTCCACGGCGGCCGACAATTATACATCGATCAACCTGAATAACCGTTCCATTTAAATTCGAAAGAAAGACCGCTCGAATTATAAAGCGTTCATTGCGATATAATATCCTTTCTTCCGTCCCGCCGACAAAAAGCCGGCCTCTCTCTCTCTCTCTCTTTCTCTCGACTGCGAAGATAAACAGTCCGCCGCCGTTGTTCGAGGCGGTTTTTCAGCCTGCGAATCTCCGCGGCGAGAACATTGCGAAACGCTCGCGGACTGTTGAAACGAGCGGTGCAGCCACACACATGCATGCCTGTGCGTAACGGCGGCGATATCGTCGCCGCTGGATATATCGGCTGCGTCGCAAACTTCCGCTTTATTGCGTTACGAAACCGGCGGCGGCGGCGGCGACGCGCGCGCACATTTATACCCCCTAATCGCATTGGCGAATATTGTGTCAGAGGCTCCCGTTCGTTCGCTCTCTCGAGGCGCAATTACGAGGCGAACGTTCTAAACGCCATTACGAAAGTTACGCGCGAGCCCGGAGACCTCAGCTTTCGGACGGCGGCCGTATGATCGACCTGATTTTTCAAGATCATCCGGCGACGGATGCATTTTTTCGTTTCTTGGGTTAGGATTGCTGATTGCCGGAAGGTTTTTAGAGTAGTGTGTTTGTGCGCGCGCAGGCACAGTCGCCGGAGCACTTATAAGAGTGTCAATGTTTTTATCGAATTTTTGGTTTTGTGTTCTTTCGGGAAGGTTATTCTATACGCGCACGTCAAATGGAATTTTGTGCGCGCTTTCAGTTATCGCTTGCATGGTTTTGTTTATTTACATTTATAAAAAATAACGCGCGTTATTAATCTTACAAAATAATCCCCCCGGGAACGTTGCTTCGTTAAAGTAATTAAACCATAAATGCAAATTGTGCTTTGAGCAAAGGCCGTTTCGAAATTCTCTATTTATTTATCGATTATTAAAAAAATCCGACGAGATAGAATAATGAAATTGTTGGAAAGCGCTTGAAACCTCAAGTAGGTTTACCACATGTTTGGAAAGTTCGGACTGCGTAAGGAATGTTCATTAAATGAATCAAAGAGGAGGAATTTTAAATACTTAAAATTTTGCAATAACCGCCAAGCGTCACGCACTCGCTAAATTTTCGAACGCGCGCCGCAATATATCGAACTTTCCCGCGCGGCTAGCCGTTAATTCACATTTTATACAGAAATTTTTGCCGTCCACGTCCGACCGGCTGGCCGTATCGAGCCCGCAATGTTGCTGCATTGTAATATTTATTTCAGGAATGTATTTATGTAAACATTCTCGTAAATTAAGTTTATATACCACGTTGTGGTTAACGTGTTACCTTACGTAATGTAGGTTACACAGTGCACTTACAGTGCACTTGAGTATACTTGTTGTTTGTATTATACATGAAGATTTTATCGGGTAAACTACGTTCCTACGTATGGCTTACATAAACGCGGATTCATTTTATTATCAATTAAGTCGAATACAAAAATACGGTTTATGCACCCTAAAGCAAATTTCCTACAATTAGCAGTTTTCGTTACCAGAATCTTCAGCGCAAAAATCGTCTCTCTCGAAAAAACGCTTTCCCGCAGTGCACTTTCGATAAGCGAGAGAGAGAGAGATCCCTCCTGCGAGAAAAACAATCGTCGCTCGGGCAAAGAGCCAGCCAGCGCGAGAGAACACCCGCGCGCGAGCTCGGGTCTCTTCTCGCAAAAAGCCCGTGCGCCGCAAAAAAAAAAAGAAGCGGACCTTTTATTATACGACCGCGCGCGGCATCTCCGCGAATTTTTGCGCGAGGACAGAGCGCCTTAATAACGGCCCGTAATAAGAGAAAATGTGTGCTGGCGATGTAACCCGAGCCGCGAGCGGCGCTGCGCAGCCTCCGCTGAAAATTGCACTTTCTACCGCGCGGCCCGTTTACGCAACCTGGCAATGAACCTCCACCTCGCCGCCGGTCAAACGCCTGCCTGCCTGCCTGCCTGCCTACCGAAAGATTTCCGCGAGGAGAGATCGCGAGAGTGCCGCCAATGTTAAGGTCGGCGCGATATCGCGAGCGAGCTGCTTTCTAAAAAATTTTCCCGCCGCCTTCGAACTCGAGAGTTTTCGGATCGTCGATGGCGATGATGGCAGAGTTCGGGCTGACGGAGGTTACCCGGTGATTGATTGAGTGTCGAGTTCCGCTGGGAATACCGCACGGGCATTACGTAAGGAGGAGGCGGCTGGAAACATTTTTGGGGAATAATGCGCGTGAATTACGGACGAGCGATCGGGTTATTTCTTATATCTGATTGAATTTTACTTTTTGGAGCTTAAATTTTCGATGCTTTTTAAAAGGGTTCAAAGTTTTTCGACGGAGAATTGCGATTCAATTTCCTTTTAGTCCTCGATGCGTGCTTAATCAAATTTGGCTCCATTGAACTATGAATTTCAAAGCGCCGATAAAAGGCATTTAATGCAATTCTCGAATGGAATTTAAAAAGAGCTTAAACGCTCGAAAGATCGATAAAATTTTAGTTTCTGGGTGTACATGAATTTCTACTTTTGAATTCATTCAGAGATAAGCTCATTCGAGAAAGCAAACTCTTAATTAGTTTGGAAGCAGCATAAATAAATGACAATCCCAAACTAAAAGTTTATCTCAAAATTAATCTCGAGTCGGCGTAATTTTTGCATTTTAAGCAGCTGATTTGCATCGCGAGCAGCTCTCGGAAAGTTCGCAACACAAAGCTTTCAGCGCGCTTCTCAAAGTGCCTACTAATAACATTGATTCAAAAGCTGGCACTTCATAAGAAAAGCCTATAAAATGACGCCTCCACCGGTAACAGCTCTTTACGACAGGCGGGGACACGTACCAGTCCGCCGGCATAACTCTCCCACAATCTGGCCGTAAAAATCAGCCCTCTAGGAAATCTCGCTCGCTCTCTCTCTCTCTCTCTCTCTCTCTCTCTCTCTCTCTCTCTCTCTCTCTCTCTCTCTCTCTCTCTCTCTCTCTCTCGCACCTGGCGAAATGACGGTTATAACACTTTGGAGCGACGCCCGGAGGGGTCGCGGAAGGATTTTCCATACGCTCGCGCGCCTCTTATACTTCCTCTCTCCCATGCAAAAATTTCGCACGCAAGAGGCGGAAGAGTCTCGGGTTTCTTTCGTTCCATCTATATCGAGAGAGAAGGAGAGAGAGAAGAGCGTATATATACGCCGAGATGCGTATCGCGT
Organism: Ormyrus labotus; assembly: GCA_035582975.1. Taxonomy (NCBI): domain Eukaryota; kingdom Metazoa; phylum Arthropoda; class Insecta; order Hymenoptera; family Ormyridae; genus Ormyrus; species Ormyrus labotus. The sequence goes on from JAWWEO010000009.1 coordinate 14,783,021, forward strand.
CGCTAATCAGCCCGCGCGCGCGATTACTAATTAAATGCGAGCGAGCGCGGAACAATGTCCGGCAATTTTCCGGATCGGGGCTCGCGGTAATTGCGCGAGCGATGCGCTCGTTATCCGTCCCCGCTGGATTGGTTAGTAATGCGAAGAAGGGACCTTTTTCTGCCGCGGCGCTTGGGACGCGCGATTTTGAATTTAAAGGCCCCGGAGGAGAAAGTTTATTTGTGGCTGACATTGTGGGAGGAATGAGCTACGCTTTGATTCTTGATTAATCAAGGTTTCTAATGAAATTCAATTTATTATCGTAATTTATTCGATTGCGAGGCTTATTATTGTTAAGCTTTATGTAAAAAGTAATTGGCTTTTTATATGTATAAAAAAATGCAGTTTACTGAACCTTAAAAAAAAAAAACATTGAATAGAAACTCTTGATTTAGCAATCCGATCGAGGCTTTTAGATTCTACCGATGCGGAGATGAAAATCTGTTAATGAATTAGGAGATAAAACTCGTGCAATAAAAATCTGACTTTAAGCCAAGGCGTTTCGATAGAGAAATAACATAAATCAGCGTTTACCATTTCCACTCTTTCAATTGAAAACAAATTAACCAGATAAAGAAATGTATATTCCGCAACCGATAATCACCCGGCGATTACGCGAATTTCGCAGATTTATTAGAAGCGATCCCCATCGCGCGGCTCGATAATCACCGCCTCTCAATAACCTCCAATCTCCTTCGCTCTCGGCTCTAATTACCGGCTTTCCTCGATAACTCTTCCCGTGCGGGCGTTATTGTTGTTGTTGCAGTGTCGGACGCGAGCGGCCGCTACTCGTCGCAGTACCACTTCGGCAATGGGTTCTGGCTGGGCTCGAGCACGCTGTGCCGCGAGCTCAATGGGACCGAGACGAGGACGACCCCGGCATCGCGGGCCCTCAACGACAGCCTGCCCTTCCACGTGCAGTTCTACGTCACGCGCATGTTCTTCATGCTGCCCAGCGACGTCGAGCCCTCGGTGAGTATTCGCCTGTCTTGTACGCATGAGTGATGAGGAGTTTTTCAAAATGTTTGATGAAAGTGCAAGTGCCGTCAAGGCTACGGATATGAATGTAGGGCAGTTTTTTTTTTCAAAGTACTCGGTTACAGGAGTATTTAATTACAGGAAATTTAATTACAAGAGATAAGAGGGATCATTGTGAAGGAAAACATTTTTTAAGAATGAATAAATTAAAATTCTGCCCGGCGATTAGAAAGCCTCTCGACTAACTGAATAATTTCCCCCGCCTAATAAATCTCCGGTCTCTCTCCTAAAATTTACGGCCACGCGGCGAGATTTATTATTCTTAAAGGATTGATCCTGGCTCTAAAATATCTCGCGCAAAGAGCTCTCCTCCTCCTTCAAATATTAATCCAAACTTTTTACGGCCTCGCGGCCTTGGCTCTCGAGATCCTCCCCCGCGAGGATTCGCCTCTTTATTTTCGCGCGCCGGCGAAATATGATGCATTGCGGGCCTGCGCCGATACATAATTTATCGGGGCGCGAAAACCCGGGGGATCGGCTTCTTTATCCGTCGTCTACTTTCGCGCGTCGTCCGTTCCCCCCTTAAATGCCGCGTGAAAAATAAGCACTGGTGGAGGTGCTAAAGCTTCCGTGAAAGTTTATGCGCCGAGAGAGGCGTCGCGCCGTATTTCCCGAGGAGTATCGCCTCTCTGTTCGAGAGAGAGAGAGAGAGAGAGCTTTGACTTTTTCGCGCTGAGTAAAGACGTCGTCGCCGGGAAAGGAAATGTTTGCGGTCTTGTTTTCTTTGCCAGCGGGGCTTTGATCTTTCGGCGTATTGTGCTGCAAAATGTATGCGTTATGTAAAATTGCACTCGCGAGTCTCGAGACTTAAAAGTTTGGCTTTGTTGGATAATAGAATTATTATTATATAGCTATTTTGGAGGAGAATTCGAGCTAATCACGTATATGATTTAAATGACATTAAGTACGCTTTAGCTTTACGTGCGTTAAAATTACATAACTTTCTATAAATTTTACGCAAATACAGTAAAGAGATTAACAAATTTCGTCGTTTTTTTATAAAAATTAAGAGATTTCCTACGCAAAGAAAAGCTGCACTTAAACTTTTACGAACTATTACGCACGTTCCTTTATAGCTGCATAATTATTTAAATTTTACGGTTCACAATTATTCAACGTTATCTTATCTATTAATAATATTTATTAACAATAATATTATTTTATTTCAATTTTACCGATACACTCCCAAAAGCAAACAGCACATCACACTCGACTCTTACCTCACCGCAACTGAATCGCGCCGGAAAACTCTTACTCTCCATCCATCCAGCTCCTTCCCAACAAAACAGCCAATCTCCAAAGTCTACGACCTCGAAGCTTAGCTAAAATTCGCGTCCGCGCGCTTGCCGCAATAATACAGACTTATCTCTCGAGAGGCCGCGCGGCGCTTTCCTCGACTCGTACACAAGTGCACTCGCACTCGTCGGCTGACGAAATCCGAAAGGAAAACGCCGGCGTTATTATTACACGCCGGCGTTTTCCTTATTTTCGTTAAGTGCGCTCGCGCGCAGTCGTGGTCCACCGCAGAGAGAGAGCATGTGGTACGTTATACGTATACTATTCTCGACGCCGGGGCGCATGGATTATGCGCATTACGCGCCGCTTGCGCAATATCGGCGCGCAATTACGCGCGCGAGACGCGCGGAAAAAGGCGAGAGAGCCGAAGAAAGGATTTTCACCGGCGCGGACGATCGCGCACGCGATTGGGAATATCGATAAGCGATATCCCGGGCTCTTTTTGCCGGGCAGCGATTTACATTTTATCGCCCGGATTCCGTGCATTTCCCGCGCGCGCGGCTGTCATTTTTTTTTTTTTTTTTGCGAGGATGCTTATGACACTTGACGCGGTTGGGAAAGCTTATTTGAATACGAGAGCTCTTTTTTTTTTATTTGATTGATTTACAATATATTTACCGCTACTGGGTTTCAACGAAGATTTCTTAACGCGCGTGTTTTTTTTTCTGTTTTACATTAAATGAACGGCGCCTCTCGACTGAATAATTTTCGAAGTAAATATCGAGGAGTGCTCGGTTGTATCCCGCTGTTATCGCGCGAATCCTCTGCAAACGGCGCTCGTGCACGCCGATAACAATATTGACAGTGACGCTGACAGGGTCCTTTACCTCGAGATAGCATCGGCGGAAGCAGGAAGAGAATCGATCTCACGGCCGCGCTTCTCCCCTCCTCCGCCTCTCTTTACGTCACTCGGCCGCCTAAACAGATTTATCCCAATAAAAACTATATCTCGGGCTGTATTAGGAGTTCGGGGATATATCGTTAGGATGATTTATTGGCTTTCCGAGGGTATTCTTATTTTAGCGGGGATGTGATGTAATGCAATAAAACGTTGATGAGGCTCTCGCGCACGGAAAAAAAGTCGCATGCGTCACTTGTTTGTGAAATTTTCGCGATACTGTAACGGTCAATTTTTGCAATTGCGTCAGGGATTGCGAACCTTTTCAGTATCGTTACGATATCGCGTTGATGCAAATTCACAATTTCCCGAGGCTCATTTCCTTCGCGCCGCGGTAATTGCAAAATATATTCCCCGAAAAAGAAAGCGGTTAATAAGTCGCGTAAATTGTTCCCGTGATTAAAGTCATTAAAATTCGCGGGTCATACGTACCGGCGATTGAGGCTTAGTTTTTCATTTAAATTGCTCGCGAATTTAATAGATTTTTAATGCCCAATTGTGTATTATACGATATTATTATATACCTTTAATTAACAGTTGACGATAAACAAGCCATTAATCCAAGATACTTATTGATTATCGGCGAACTTAAAAATACTTTGCAACGGAATACGTTTTTATTACGTTGTTTGTAAATCAATTAATTTTCCAATTACTCCGATTATATCTCAATAAATACCGCTCTAATTAATCAATATCCCAGTAAATAAGTCAATAAAACCGCTAAGCCACGTCCAACGATAACGCCTTTCCCTTCGAATCTTTTGAAAAAGACGAACGAGCCGTCTTCCCTCCCCCGACCAGTGAGGACAGCTTCAATACCGCCGCGCACTGAAAACAAACGCTGCTCACGTGCCGCCAACGGGGCATATCTCGCAATTTCCCCGAGTCGGTCCGGGAATGCACTTCCCTTATTCGAGAGAGAGAGAAAGAGAGAGCACACACTCCTTTATCACTGTCTGTGACGTTTTCAGACGAGGCAGGTGTTCATTGGACTCTGCCTGCCGAGCACGTGCGATCACGCCTCCGTGAAGTCGATGCTGCGCGCCTGCGCCGACAGGGTGGAGCACCAGGGCAACAGGACCCACTCGGGCAAGTCCGAGGGCCCGAAGATACACATCGTGCAAGTGAGGAGAGTGCCGTCCAGCGATTACTCGCCCTGGAGCGACCCCAAGTTCTACGCCCTCGCGTAAGTATATTGGAAGGGATTACGGTGTACTCGAGCCTCGCCCGAGGCGGCTTCGACCACTGATTTAGGCCCTCGTTGCGTCTCATTTTTTTTTTTGTTCTTCCAAGCACCGATGGTTAGAGTGTGCTTGGGAAAAGCGAGAGGCGCGAATGTCGTTTAATGCGAAACTTAATTTACGAGTATTGACTGTATCGGCGGAATCGTATAATTAGTTTTTTACGATTACAGTTGCAGGTAAAGAACACCGTATCTGTGTCAGTTAACAGGTTAATCAATTTTAGATGGCTACTTGAGTTACGTCGAGAGGGGATTTTGCAAGTCAGCGCCTGGCTTCGGAGTTACGGAGAAAATGATAAACGCGTCGAGAGCGAATTACTTAATACGTTCTTTTAGCTCGGAGCTTTTTGTCAAATTTTTAGAGAAAGAAAACATCGTTTTGTAATAGTCGAATGGACGCACAAGTTTAAGCCGTCGCGCTCAACGTCGGCTTGCTCCACTTACCGTCTGTAATACGTAATTGTGCATAAAAGCTTTTTAGCATATACAGTTTGTAAAACATAATTCTGTAATTGCGTTACATGTCGAGCGTGCATTTAGCAATCAGCCCCGCGTGACGTCAGCGTTCGGCTAAAAATAAACTTCATTGTGGCTACGGACGAAACGAGCTCTAACGTTATAGTTATCGTAATTTGCATCTGTCACGTGTAACATTTAGTTTAATAAATAGTGTGTGTGCCTCGGCTTCGGACTAATAACCTAAAGCGAGTAAAAAGCGAGAATCGTAGGGCATAATTCGCGTACGAAATTATTTTGCTTTACGGTTTCCGCATAATAATAATAATACATCCGGCTTTGTAATAGACCGTGAGGTCTGACGTCATAAAACGAATGCGTACGGGCAAAGTATCATCGTTCAATTGTTATAGGGAACTTTCGTTCCCTGCAGAATAAAGCTCGTTTTCTTATCAGCTTAGCCGAGTACGAGCGTGAAAAAAAAGTTTCTGCAACTGGATTCCCCTCGAACGACTCGAGGAACTTGATTACAAACTTTCCCCGCGTGAATACCCCGACGATTTTCATTAGTATACCGAAAATGCGATATACAGAGCTTAAACAAAGCTCGAAGAAAAGGAACGCATACCGCAAGCTGCCGCGAATTTCCAGCGGGGCGCGCGCGACTATCCCACAATCTTCCGGAAGTCCTTTCGAACGAGTCGGCGGTTGCTCGAACGGCGACAGCAGTCCTCGGGCTCCGCGCGCGACTCGGAAAACTCGTTATTGCGGATATGCTCGCGCTTTGGCGCTATTAGCCGATCGCGTAACGGGCCTCATGAAAATTCCAAAGTCGATCTTCACGTAATATTCGAGTATCGAATTTACGGAAGGGAAACTTTCTTTTGCGCGGCGGCGGACTTACGCAAGCCGGCATTTTCCCCGGGATGTTTGTTCGGGAGGCTGTCCCCGAGCTTTATTAGAGGGACGCGTAACGCTCGTAAGAGCGGCATTACGAGCCGATTACATTGCCGCCGACGATGAGTTTAGGGGGGATTGAGACGTCGGGCGGGATGAGGAGGCGTTATGCAAAATGTTTGTTGCCCAAGCTGGCGATTGCCGGAAATCGAGAGGATACCCGACGCGGCTAATTGGCGCGTCGATTGCCGCGCTGAATTAATTGATTACGTGAAGGCTGATTATTATTTGGGATATCAGCTGCGGTCGCTTTCGCGGAGGAGTTGCTGCTTAATTTCGTTTATAAACGAGAATAACGACTAAACTCTAAGCTATAAAAGCCTTCGAATCAATTTCCTCTCTTAAAAAAGTGGTAAATGAATGTGATAAAAGTGGCATTTGCAATATTACATGACCTACATAAAAATTCACTCGAGCTTTCTTGGCCTCGAGCGTGAAAAATAATTTAGCATTTTTGACAAGTCAGCGAGTTCCGATTCCAAGCGTGAAATCCTCATAGTTATTTCAAAAATATACATCCTCTATTTACCCTGCAGTAAAAACAAAGAGAAAAAACTCAGCGCACGTTTCAGTTAATATTTAAAAACGCTTCTCGGCGAATAAAAATCCCCGAAAATCACGGCGCCGAGAGCGAATTTCCGCGCGAACAGCAGAATATCCGCTCGTAGTTCAGGGGGGTAGAAAAACACTCGGGGGAATCTCGGGCGGAAAAAGGTTAATAGTCTCTCTCCGGCACCGCAGGCATTTCGATTAGATGGCTCTAACGACTTTTACTTCGCGGGAGCGCTTAAAAGTCGAGTCGATCGCTCGCGCGATTTACGAGGCGCGCCGCGGCGTAACACTTTCCGCCTCTGTTTATGTGCTTCATTTCGCGAGCGCCACATGCGTTTCTATCCTAGCCGTGGGAGGGGCAGCAGCAGCCTGCGTTTCGCAAACGCAGGCGAGTTTCGAACTCGAAAGTGTGTTTCAAATGTTCGACTGCAATCGGCGTGTGGTTGCGTTGTTTTTTTTTTTTCTTCCTAAGGGGGGGTTTCGTGCTGTCATTTGAGGTAATGAGCGATTCGAGACTGGTTATGCTCGTGTGAAAGGGAATTAGCGGCGCTGAGCGAAAATTAAGGCAATTTTTGTTTGGTTTGCGCGCGTGCTTATTGCTCAAACTGGAGTTTCTCAGATGTTTCAAATGATTCTTGCCTTGAAAACGTAAAACTACGTCGAAATTGTCGACTTTTAATTGAGCTTTCAGCCGCAATTTGCAAATAAAAATTGTTCCCTCTAGTTTTTTCTTTAATATAACAGTGCAAAGAAGGCCACCGACTCGAGCAAAAAAAAAAAAACTGTAAAACCACCATCAATCAATTAAACCGTTACCGTAATAAAATAAAGCCGACGCGCAGCCCATTTCCAAGCTTCTCTCCGAAAAATAACCCCGCAACCGTTCTTCCCGCGACCCCTTTCCTACTTTCCCACTCGATTCCTGCGGTCAGTCCGGGCGACAGGCGCGCGCCGTTTGCACAACCCGCCTCTCTCGGTCTCGGGAGCATCTCGGCGCATGCGTGTAATAAATAATTGCGGTGGAAAAGTTTCGCGACCAGGCTACTCTGCGGCTTTGAGCAATCGTTCGGCAATCGTTCGGAAAAACTCACCTCGCGCTCGCGCTCTCGAAAGCTGCCCATGGGCAACGACCGCTCAAATGAATTCAAATCGTCGCAACCGATCGCGATGAGTTTCACCGCTGCACCCGGATCACCTTGATACCCAACGTAGCGCAATCCGTTTCTTAATCGATTTCTTTTTTTTTTCTTTTTTTTTCTAAGGCGCGAGAATTCGAGGCACGCAGTCGGAGCGAGATGAGCTCGGTGCCTCGCCTCGCGATAAATCAGAATTTATACCCCCGCCGGGAGCCTCGCTCTCTCTCTCTCTCTCTCTCTCTCTCTCTCTCTCTCTCTTTACCCTGGAATTTCGGGCAAAACAGAGAAGGAGAGCGAAATCGCCGGAGCGAGCAATAACTGCAGCGGCGAGCCCGTTTACGGGTAATTAATGCCCCCGACAATTTGCTGAGCCAAGGCTTCAAGGAGAGTTACAATCTACCGCCGCCCTGGATTTCAACCGCCGCCGCTGAAACTTCGCGGGAGCTGCTCTGTTTTTATTTGCTTTGACGGCCGGGGATATATATATATATTACATTTAATTACGAATGAGGAAGTGCGTCGGGCAGGGAGGAGGGTAAGCTGGAAAGATGTACGTTGCAGATTATCGGCTTGGCGATAAAAATTAATAAAAAGTTTCGGCGTTTTTCGAGGGGGGATTGAACGCCAAGCTGGAAGAGTAACGGCTGTTGTTGCCGCGCGTAGCGTTAGGTGGGATTTCACGAAAAAGAAAAGTGTTTCGGACGAGCTCTGCTTCGGGTAAACAAATACGGTAAGGGTTAGTGCAAAATTCCGAACTTGATTTTTGGGTGGGGGGGGGGGGGGGGGAATTGCTTGGCAGAGTCGTAAATTTTTGTCTCCCTGCGTTGGACAAATAATGAGGGATAAATCTTGTGCTTTATGAGATTTCTTTAATATTTTGAAGAAAAATTGCGCAGCAGTGTGTAATAATGTTCCTTCGGAAGTTATTATTATATTTTTCCTTAATATTACGTTATAAATTAGCGTGAGAAATAAATCTTTTTTACTATAAATTACGATAAAACATCTTCCCCTTTCGTCAGGGCCGTTGCCCTACGAGAGTTACTGGAATGAAATCGCCGTTAATTTGATGAAGTTCCTCGGTGCGTTTTAGTGCTCGGAGTATATTGGCCAGGTCATAATGAGAACTGCCGCACTGTCGAGATTATTCCATCTCGGCATTTCACAACACGACGACGTAAAGTACAAGGATCGTTCGAAAATTTGAAAAAAAAAAGCAAATTTCTCGTTACGTCGCGGATAGTAAACTTTATTGATATGTGAATTCTTATAATCATTAGTCGTAAATTCGAATTTAAGAGGAATTTAAATAGTATATGGAATCCGTTGACAGGCAACTAAAATAATAATAAAGTTTTATATAACAGGCTAGGTTTATTTATTTTTATTACCAGAATAAGCGTTGAAAGTTTAGAAATTGACTGCTCGGTTAATGACACTTTATGAAGTAACAGGTCGTTAAACAAAAGACAGCTCCGCGTTAAAAAACATTTTTTAAGCTCATTATCGCAACAACGTTAGCATGCGTAAATAAATATATAAATCCAACTTCATTTCCCGAAAAAACTTCCCCGGCGAGAATGACGAAGAGCGAAGAAAATGGCGGCCCGTCAGCCGAAAGGTCGAGCACCTCGTCGCTCCTCGTCGCGATAATTAAGCAGCCTCCGCCTCGCAATTATCGCCCCCTTCTGGCGGCTCTCTCATTATTACACCATCGACTCCGAGAGTCGATCGAGCGGCGCGCGCGGAAAGATTGAGAGCCACCGCTGAAATTAGACTTTGCCAACTTATATTCCCCTATGATTTACACCTCCGCCTCGGCGCGCGACTCGGATGAATCTCGCGTGATAAACAGTCGCTCCTTTACGAGGCGACGCCTACAAAGATTTACCGTCGAGGAAGCCGCCGGGGAGATCGATACTGTACACGCGCGAAAAGAAGCGTTTAGCGGCCGCGATCGACGGAGTGGCGAGTTATTTTATTAATTAAAAACCGCGGGAGGAGTCGGGGATTACGTACGTAATTACAGTTTCAGAAGTTATCTCGCGCTGACTTTTTGCCGCCCCGCGGAGGTGGCAAAAAGTTTAGCGCCGCGATTGAAATTCAGCTCCGGCGAACTTTCGATAATTAGATAACTCTTACATTGTATTGCGCGAGAGCTGCTTTTTTTACGAGGGCTTTTTGCGAGCATTGCTACGGAATACAGCCGATGCTTTACTATCACTGCTCTCGCGCAGGAACGATGGGCTTGCCGAAAGAAGCTATAAATTAGTGCGATCGTAAATCAACGTTACGACGGCCCCATAACAATTAGATAACTCTTACCCTCGGAGACGGGGGGTATTATTTTACATAAGCTGCGAGCTATAATATAATCTGCTCCTAAGTGATATTCTTTCTTTGGTACAGTGCCATTGGATTGATACCGAGAGCACGCTAATTAGGAGTCTCTTCTTTTGGAGCGTTCATTATTTTTAAATGACCTCCTGCGAGTTTTGCGTTCGATAATTATTTTTTAGTCGTTCCCGCCTGGATTTTTAAAGGGAAGGAAGCGGCTGGGAAAGATGAAAACTTGCAATTATCATAGTTTTTGAGGGGAAAATGTGATTATCAGGAAGTAAGCAAGTTTAAGTTACCGTAAAAAGTTTTCGTTGTCAAAGTGTAATTACTTTCGATATTTAATTTTCTTGTGAATATTTAATCTTCTTAATAATTTGAAAAAAACTATTGCCGCTTATTTTTACGAAGCTCGTAAACGATTGAAAGATAGATGACTATTTGTTTTCATACAAGATGATAGGATTGATAGGCTCGCTTGTAGTTTTCATTGTAACGTTAAAAAATAACAGGTGTGCGACGTCACGTGAAAATAAACTCGTCTGTTTTTTCCTTTTAATTTTCAATTTCACGCCTAATTAGCTTGCATAATGGCTAGTAGAGAGCAGAAAAACTAAATACTCGATAAGCTTTAATAAATACGACAAAATTTCGTTCCACAATTAGAGCAGCAAACCGTAATATCACAATCGAATCCTAACACATGCCATCGGTTCCGCATACAAATCCGCGCACACAGCCGTACCCAATTAGAAACGTCAATATCCAGCAATAAGCAATGACATACGTCGGGCTCGTGGAAAACAATGAGGCTCGCAAGAAAACGCCGCTCAAACGCTGCCCTCGCCGCGCTTCGAGCCCACCGTTCGCGGCTTGCGCTTCCTCCCCACATATAAATATAAATGCTCGCATAATATATACCAGGTCCCTCGGCCGGGGCTATCGGCGCTTGTCCATCCGTCCGTCGGGCGATCGGTCGGGTTGCCGGGCAACAGCGGCCGCATCTGCATATGTATGCTCGCGTCGTATCTGCCCGGCGCACACGGCCCCGGTTACCGCAGCGTGTCTGCGTGTATTGCGCAAGCCGCGCGCGCGTAGAAAGCCTTAGGAGCCTGCCGGAGAGCTCGTGAAAGTGCGGCCGCGTATCAAGTGCATTCCGCCGATGTGCACCGAGACGCGCATACCGCCGCGCGGGCCGGCGTAACGCCTAAACAAATCTCTGCCCCCGAGGGCCCATTGTCCCGCCCGTTGTCGCGCGATTGTAAGACACTCGGTGCGCTCCTTTTTTTCGGAGGAGAGGCCTATATCGACCGGGAGAGATGCGTATATCCGGGGCGCTCGGCTGATTTAATCGGGAGCAAGCTCGCCGGCAGCGGTGGAACTTCGTTGCCCTTTAGAAATGTTATTACAATCGAACGAGAATGTGTTTTCTCGTTTCAATCGAGAATTCAGTGTTATATTTGAAAATATTAATTTTTAATTTTCGATAAATATAAAGCTTTATATTTTATTTGTTGGCGTTTTGTATCGCTGGCATTTATCGAGATTATTTTATCGAATTATTCCGATATATTTTGTATATCTCCGTATAAATTTACGAATGAAACGACATTTGAATTTAAAATAAAAACGCGGAAGAGGATTTGAGCAAGCTGGCGGGGTCGATAATTTGTTTATTGAGCCGGGAACCGAGAATTTAATCCCTTGCGATAGGATAGGCTTTGCAGCAGCAGCTGTCGGTATATCTCCACTGCTGTTACAGCATCTTATTGCGAAACTTGCAGCGATGACTGCAGTTCGAGCTCTTTTCAGGATTCCAAGCTCTGGCCGGCCGGAATATTGCGATATTTCCGTTCGCAGAATCGTAATAACGCCTTTATATATATTTCGAATTGTTTGCTCGAGCTCATTTTTTTTTCCAAACCATTTATTACCGCATATTGCGTCGTACTTTCGGAAAATTTAAATTAAAAGGATTCTTTGAAGCGAAACCAATAATTGATTCATCGTGCTTTTATCCTCAATGAAAGTTCCCATACTCGAGTCTCTTCCGGGAAATGCATTTTTCCACTCGCAAATGGATATGCTAAACAAGAAGAAAAATGTTGAGGCTGGCAACCGGAGGAGGTAAAGTGCTTCTGTCTCTTTGCATAAAAGCAAAACTTTGGACCGCTGAGTTACAAGTTCATTTGATTACAGCATCAAAACTTTTGAGGAAAACAACACTCGCGCAGTTGTATACGGGTCAACACCCGTCGGAACTCTGTTCATTTGGGTGTTCTCCAAACTCCGGCGGTTCTTATAATACGTTTACTTGCGTTGTCCCGTTCATCCAGTCCATTTAGCGGCTCAAAATAGACGGCAGGCATTATTTTGAAATGCCTTAAACGTCATTTTTAAACGCAATATCTTAAAAAACGCAGTAACCAAGCCCTTATTAAATTAGTACAGCAATAGTTAAAAATAGCGCCACTAAGCTACAAATCCTTCTACCAAGAATCGTACTTCCAGATAACGAACTGTTTATAGCATGCTAATCCGTCGTCTATTAGCAACCCTCCCCTTTACCACCCGCCTAATTCCCATCGAGCTAATTGCCGCTCCCGGAAGAAAAAGGGCCAACCCCGCCGAAAGAAAGCACCGCTCGAACCCCGAAGCGTGAATTCAGCGGTCGAGTTCAGCAGGGGGGCATTTAAACTTCGGGCGCCCAACAAATCGGGCAAGTTTTTGCCGCTCTTATCTCGCTCTCCCACGATCACTCTCACTCCGGGGCCGGGCCATTATCCTCGGCGGCGAGTCTCGCGGGCATTAGCCGCTCGATTTGTCCGCGCTTATCGATCTGCCGAGTCACCGGGAGGAAGAAAAAAAGCATAATACCGAGCCCAGGCACTGTTACGGCTCGGCCGGCTGAAATTAGGATAACGGTCGTCGCGACCGCTTATCGATTCGAGAGAGAGAGAGAGAGGTATGTACCCTTCGTACGTCGGATGTCACTTAAAGGCGATGTAATGCTCGGAGGGTATTGTTTGATCGAGCGCGGGAACAATTATTGTTTGCTGTAAGGAATTTAGGTCAGACTGCTTTATGCCTAGTTGTAACTGTTCTGCAGGGAAGATGAAGATGGAGCGGGGGAACTAACTTGATTCCATCTTGATGATCAAATTTCAATTAATGTCAGTTTTATCAAGCTGGCTGCTATCAGGCTCGAGTTTACATCGGCGGGCATTAAGGGAAATGATTTTTGAATGTAATCAAGACGTCGGATTTAATTAAAGTTTCCGAGAGCTCCTACGTTACTCCCCATCAACTTTGGTGCGGAAAAATTTTCAAACTTTCCTCCTCGCTAATAATTAGTTTCCAAGTAACACTTTCTTCCCGATTGTACCGTAAATTTCGGCCGCATAAATTTTCGAACGAGTAATCTAGCGTTCAAAAGTTCAATCGCCCCTATAAACATCGAAAAACTCCCGACGTTTTCAGACCCAGTCGGCAGTCTTTTAGCGGCGAATCAAAATACCGTCCGGATAATCGGAGCGTGTCTTATTATATAGCAGCGGCGAGACATCGCCGCCGTCGGAAGACGGCCGATAAAGTGAAACGACCCGGAGAAGAGTATATACCGCCGGCGTCGCTGCGAATTGACCGGAAGCGCGACGATCCAATGAAATCATAAGCTCGCATCCTTATGGATTCGGCGCTTCTCCCTCCGGGGAGAGCGAGTCGAGTCGCGCGAAATTACGGGCATAAATAACGGTTAAAGGCGGGCGAAAGAACGGCGAGCCTTGTTTCGACCTTTGTTATCGGACGGACGATGTTCTGAGGGTCTCGATGTGTGATCTATGCGACGGACCGGAGAATCTTTCGATATTTACGAGCGTAGTTGCTGCATTTATAAATGACCGTACGGAGGCTCGATCGTATAATAAATTTATGAGAACGGATTTATTGTTAAAGTTTAGCCGAGTGTCTGCGCGTCACGATGACTTTTCTCTTGTTTTATCAATTATGATGCAACGGTTGCAAATGAATATTTTATTGTCGAGGGCCGTAACGTCACGTAATTCGATGCAATTATTGTTACATTAAATATACATTTATGCGTCATTTTCGAAACATTTACAGTAACGTCAGTTGACTCTGGCGATTATTAATTTCCAGAAACGAAATTGGTTTAAAATTTTAACATCAGCTGTCATTAATTATTTGCAATTCACGCATCGCATTTGAACTCACAAAAGTAAACTGTCGCTGCAGGACAAAGTTAACGGACATGCAGAAATGCACATCGTCCTATATATTTTTGGCGAACCACCGATAACTTTACGCTCGAGCCGACAAAAAACTTTCCCGGAGCCTCAATTAATTTGAAAACTAAAACACAAAAAGTCCTCTTGCATCATCCCCGCCCTTTCTAATAACGCGAAAATTTACGAAAATCCTCGCAATTCGTGCTCCACGCGGGCCATCCCAGCGGACCATAATATATCGGATGTACGCGGCGATTGTAAAAGCGTAATCTCCCTCGTCAATATTTAATCGCGCCCTCGCGAATTAATCGGCAAACGGCTGGCGAGATCACGAGCGGCGTCCGCTGAATAATCGAACGCGTTCGCAGTCGGACGGAGGCGGCGAGAGCCTTGGACGCCGAGGAGGACTAATTGAAGACAAGCCGGTAGCCGGAAAAAAAAGCCCTTTTTCGGAGCGGGTCGATACGCGATGTAGGTCGGCGGGAATATCGGCGAAACTTTGCTCCTCCTGCATTTTTTAACTGCTCTCTTTGGGAGTAACGGAAGTGCCGATTTTTTTTCAGGTGTCGCCTCGGTCTCGGCGGCGGCGGGAGCTTTTTCTTTTGGCGCTGCTCGATGCGTCGGAGTGGGAGTAATGAGTGGTTTTCTCGGTTTATGGGCGTTTTGAAATTTTTACGATGCTCCTTGCTGGAACTGAAAGGTTTTTCCGATGGTAAAATGTACTTTTGCGGGTAACCGAAGGCTGGGCTGCGTTTTGATAAAAATAGAACTCTGTAAAACAAACAATGGAGCTTAAATAATTTATTTATGTGGCTTCTTATAATGTCGCTCGTTTATCAGCCAAGAAAATGTTTTTTCTCTGCATTCAGTTTCTGACATATTCACAAAACTCGGAAAGTAACTAATTTGTACGCCTTCTGATGGATAACGCAGTTTCATATATTTATTGGAGTGTAATAGAATCTTCCGTATATTGCTTCCTCGTTAAGAGTTTAATTTATGTTTGAATACTCGAGGAAAATGATCTTAACGTTCCAGAACAGAAAGTTGAATTTGAAAAAAATTGAAGTACGCCCTATATTTTAGATTTTATCAGAATTTAGAAAGGTTTGCTCATAAAACTTGTTTGTTGTACGTTTACTACCTGACATTTAAACATTTCATACTAATTAATTAATCTAACTACTTTACGAAGATTTAAATGACCCAGTTGTAACAAGTACTTTTACTTTTAAAGCCAGTTGATTACATACTCCACACAACCTATCACAGAGATTAGGTCAAATATTAAAGTGTGGAATTTAATTCTTCCTTTTGCGATTCCGCGATATATTGCATCATTTCCTAATTCCACACATTAACTCATTATATCATATAAAAATTATCAACGTAACACTTGAATCAGCAGAGTTCGCATAGCAGCGAAAACACATCGATACTTTAATTAGAGCACGCGACTTGTTAGAAATAAAAACTTTCGACTAGAAACACCGCGGCAAAACTGTCTCGCAACCCATTTCGAAAAACTCGTCACCCTACGTATTCATTACCCGCCGTGCAGCTTTCAATAACATATATTTGCAACAAGAATGTCAGCTACGCGTCGTCGCGTTTTTTTTAATCAAACTCTGGATATTGTTTTGTGGGGTCAAAATCGATTTCGATATGTAGATATGAATAACTTTGAAGCTAAATAAAAAATGGAATGCCTTTGAAAAGGAAAATCAAAGAGTAAAAGCTATGAAAATTTTATCTTGACCTAATAGTTAAAATTTCAATTTCCATGAATTTCATATGGTATTTTAAAGCACGTTTCAATTACAGAAAACGTTACGCGGCTAATTTTAGACGTGCAAGAAGGTGAAAGTTTCGTCATCGTTATTTGATGTTTCATTCATGTTTAAGTGTTTTCGTAAAATATTTTCACAAAATGTGAAAATACCCGTCGGATACGTCGGTCAAGCTCTCGCCACCGTAACGAATACTGCAAATAATTCTCTTAAAAGCCCGCACTTTCAAGCGTATTACGCCGAACAAACGAGACCGATTACAAAGCAACCGAAAATCCCGGATCAAAGAGTGAAAGTATAAAAATGTTCCCTCTTTCAGCGGCATAAGCGGCCTAGTCACCTTCCTGATGATCTGCGCGACGATCTACGAGTACCGCAGCGGCGGCTTCAAGTCCGAGGTCTGGGGCTCGGCCCAGGACGTCGAGTCCCTCAGCGCGTCCAACAACAACGAGCGCCGTGCCGAGTACGTGGACAAGAACCTGGCCGCGGAGGAGCAGCAGCGAGTGATCGGCTGCGCGGTAACCGCCGGCCAGGACAACGACAAGGAGCTCATCGAGAAGAAGAAGAAGAAGCTGCCGCCGGTGGAGGCGATCGCGCCCGCCAAGGAAAAAGGTCGGCGCTCGCTCGCTTATTAATCGCTTATTAACCCGAGGCGCCGTCTGAACTTTCTTTCTCTCTCGCTGCGCAGGCATTCTGCTGAGCTGCCTGCTGGCCTTCAGCCCGATCGCCAATGGCAGCAAGATCGTCAGCACGGAACCGGCTACGAAGAGCAGCCTCACCTGCCTTCACGGGCTGCGAGTGCTGTCCCTCGGCTGGGTCGTCATGGTCCACACGTACCTGCAGGTCTTCTCGATTGCAGGTAGGGTGGGGATATTCGAAAGGTCTTCGAGTCGAGACGGATTTCGGTGCTCGAGAAAAAACTGGCACCCGTTTACCGGAAATGCAAATTGCAGCGGTTTGAACTTGAGCGCGAGAGTGGACTGGCAGTTGTTGTTTCGCGAGTAGGGGCATGCTTTTGAAAACGTTTTGTTTTGTCGATCGTGGTTAGTATACTGCGGAGATCGAATTTTTCAGATTTTCTTAACGTCACGGTGAATTAACAATGTTTTGCCTGTTTATTGGGGGTTTACGTTTTCGCAAATTCCAAAGTAGTTTTTAAATTAAACGAGCTATACAAGCTGTATTTACGAACAATTTGTTAATAAAGGTAGTAAAACTTGAGTGGCTAGCGCGAAAATTACCTAACTCTGAAAAGAACGAAAAGGACAGTCTCTTTTTACGAAAGCCTAATAAAGCTTAAAGGAACGACTCGGCAAAGTCGAGCACAGCGCGCAATCGAAGCACCTTAAAAGCGGGCTACACATCGAAAACGAGTCCTTTCACGCGCTCGTATTACTTTTATACATCTGAACGAAAGTTCCAAAGCACGCTTTCCTCCGGCACTGGATATTTTCTTGCACGTCGTATACAAAACAATTTTAATCCCCCGTTGCAGCCCGCAAACAGTCGGTCTTTTATGAAAATCCCGCCTGAAAAAGTCAAAATTCATAGCCAGCCGCGGAGGCAAATCGAGGAAAAAGTCCGCGCCGCGTCCGGGCTTTTAACGATACAAATGAGGCCTGTAATCCCCCCGTCGGCTCGGTGTACCCTTGGAGAAAACGTAAAGGTCGGCCGGCTCTCGGCTCCGCCAAGTGTTTACGATTGAGCGGCCCCTTTACGACTCCCTCGCCGCGGCAATTCTGTTAGATTTTAGTGCCTCAATATAACCGGCGGTCGGCGGCGCGCGCGGCGCAAAAAACGTCCGCGGCGCATTCCACGGGGTGTTTCGACCTCGGCGCGCGAGGTTTCCGCCGCGCTCGCGCGGATCCGTCGCTTATGACCCCCGTCAGGAGTCGATATCGGTAGCCTCGAGCGCTCCTTGCGCGCTTTGCACGTACAAGCGGCGGCTCTCGCGCGACGCAAACCCGAGCGAGAACTTTCACTGATAAATCGCCAATGACGCCGCCTTTCTCTTTTGCCGCATGTGCCGCACGTGAACACGCACGCACACACCTCTGCAGAGAACAAGATCTTGCGCACTGTCACCGAGAGGAACTTTATGTTCCAGACTATCAGCAACGCCACCTTCTCCGTCGACACCTTCTTCTTCATCAGGTATGGTATTCGATTGTTATTTTTTTTTATTATTTTTTTTTTCGACGGGGCTACTCGCCCGCTTTTGCAGGATCAGGATGGCACTGTATTCACCTTTTCGGAATGTGGATTAATTGCTGCGCGTTCTGCGCTAGATTTCTTCGATAATGCGTGGAGATCTTGCAACTTCAATCGTAAAACTTGCACAATCCGCACGCTTAATTTGCAATGCAGAGTAAGTGTTTCCGTTGCTGGTCGCTCTCGCAAAAAGGCCTTTCCAGAAGTTTATTTATTTTTTAAAGTTTTTACACCTCCTTTCCGAACAAAAGCCAAAGACAAACACGTCAGCAGCGAGCGATAAATAAATTCGACGCGCAAAACCGCTCGGCAATGCTAAATTTCCATTGAAATAATTGTCGTCAAAAGTTCCGCAAGAGCCTCGACTCTCCCGACGTGCTTATCATGAAAGGAGAAGTTAACAGTTCAGAAAGCGAAATAAATCAGAGCCTCCGGTAATGAGGACGATATCAGTAACGGATACATTAACCTTGTTTCGCCAAATGCGAGAACTCTCTCGCGGAATCCCGCGGCGGGGCAATTCACCCGCTGGAACAATACGCGATACAAACCGAGCGGAACCGAGTCGTGTGCGAGAGGGCTATTAAGTCCCCCCCCGCCCCCGAAAACTTTGCCGATCGATTATGCAGGAGCAGCGGCGAGCGCGCGAGTCCATTCAACGGCCGTATTATGCAAAGGCCGCTTTCGAAAGAAAAAAATCGAGCTTTATTATTAGGTTACCGAACGCTACTGCCCCGCGCCGCGTCTCGAACGGGGAAAACGCGCCAAAGCGCGATCGGCGCGCACCGGATTTAATTGCGATTTTATAAGGCGCGCGAGCGCGATTTATTGAGCAAGCGATTTCTGGATATATATATAACTCAGTCATTTGCCTCGATAAGCTAATGATGTAAAAGGCAGGATAAGGCGCGTTCGCAGGAAAAGCGTCGATGGCGAGTTCGGCTGGATTATTGAAATTTTTATCGGAGCAGATGGAAATATCGAACAATTTCGTACGAAATTTCGGTTTCGTTCTCAATTTCTGGTTTAATTTTTCGAATTTTCGCTTTGTGCCTAAAGCAGTAATCATTATCCTTCACTGCCTTTTACATTTTACGTTTAATTTAACGCGATGGCAATTTCGAAAGGACGTTTCTGACTAGACTCGGTTGTAACTACTCATGACACGTCGTATATTTTCATGATTTACATAAAAGCTTTCGGTAAATTGCACAAATAAAATGGTTCATTAAATTTTTGCGAAATAATTCCCATTCTTCTAAATACGTTATTCGTCATCGCATAATTGCGTACAGAGCAAACCGCGCGGCGACCCAAATACTCAGCCGTCAACCCCGAAAGAACCAACGGCGAGAGCATGAATAATAAACTTGCTCGCTTAGCGTCTCCCGCAAGCTTCCGCTCGACCATTAATAATCTCCGAAATAATTAACCGAATTCAGATATCCTCACGCGCACATCGCGCCGGCGGCGCGGCGCGGTAACGAAATTGTCAAAGTTCCAGCGGGGGGAGGAATTCGCCCATATCTACCCGTTCGCTTTTAATAATTTTCCGATGCTCCGTTCGCAGCGGCTTACTGGTGACCATCCTGTTCTACCGCTCGATGGGAAGTTCGCCCGGCGATAAGGGCAACTTCGTCCGAGCCAGCACGAGCAAGTTCCTTATCATGATCTTCTACAGATTCGTTCGGTGAGTTGGCAAGTGGGTTTCAAGATAGCAGACGGGAAGCTAACCAAAAAAAAAAATGTTCCCTTTCGAAGGCTGACGCCGTCCTACCTGTTCGTCCTGGGGATCAACGTCGTCGCCATGAAGTACGCCATGTCCATGACGGTCTTCTCGCCGCAGATCATCGATCATAACACGTGCGAGCAGTTTTGGTGGAGAAATGCCCTCTACGTGAACTCCCTTTATCCCCGCACCGAAATGGTAATATCCAGCGGAGGGCCTTTTACGTCCGCATATATTTCTCTTTTACTGATCTTTATATCGCCTCCGGGCTCTTTGCACCTGAAACGCCGAGCTTTTGTCGGGCGCGATCTTTGTCCGGAAAAAAAAGAAAAACGTCGAGCTTCGCTTCGCACTCTAATATTGATAAAGTAAAATATTGTTTCTTTGTCCGAGGGGGTACTTTAGTTTTCCGCTTTCAGAGAGAACGGATTTTCTAGTAAATTAAAGCGTTAATGGATGTTAATCGTGTCAAAGGTAGAATTAAGTCAATAGCACGTTTCAGCTGCGCTGTCATTTAAAGTAACACTTTGCATTATACCGTAGAGCTTACTTAAACGTCGTAACCGTTATATAATAAAGAATTTCCAATATTTAAGTCCACCGAGACGTACGTTATTATTTTAAATCAGGCCAATAATTGGATCAGATAAATACGTCGTCATGAAATAACTGCAATATTGGCACAACACTATCGCAATGCTTTGTAACATAAAACTTCGCAATTATCTCAAAATAAGCTTAAAAAAAACAAAGCAAAAGCTCGACTCGATGTACTCAAAGCGAGGTTCCTCAAAGCGAGTAGCGCATTTACCTTTCAATTGTTCGCTCCCCCCTATAAATCTCCCGTCAACTCCTCGTCGCGCTCTCACCTAATCTCGATCCACTCGGCCCGTCAAAGAGCGGAATTTCGCCGGATTAAGTCTGCCGACGGACTCCGCAAAGTCTTTGGCGCGCGCGTCAACTCGGGATGATCGCCTGCCGCAAAAAAAAAAAAGAAGAGGAAGTCGCAGACGCTAAGCCCAACGTTACGAGCGGATACGTATAGCCTTCGGCGGTTTTCCCGCTCGTAACCTTCGATTTTCCGTAATAATCGCCGCGAGAGCTTTATAAGCTCGTTTTAGCGCGCGAGAGGCCGAGTTATACTCGACATTTCGAGATGATTGCGGATTGGGCTTCGAGGGGCGATTTACGGTTTAATGATTTTGATATTGTAACGCGGCCGGTAGTTTAATACAAGTTTACTACGCTTTTGGAGCCCTTTTTTGCAAATTGTTCATTGTAATACAAGAGAAATTTATTTGAGGAATATTCAAAAACTTTTTTAATCGCTTAAAATTTTCGAATTATTCAAAATCGATCAGCAGACTCTAATTAATCTCGTAATCTGTATTACAATCTGTCTTCCTAAAATAAAGCAAAACAGCAGGAAAATTAATGAACAGGCCCGCGGTTTATTTCGGTTCACCCTGCTACTTTATCGAAACTGTGTACTCAGCGGCGGGCGAGCGAAAAGGGCCTCGCGGCAAGCGAGCGTAACTTAGGTTGGCGCCCTTACCGCCGGAATTTTCCGATCCCTGACCTCGCGGCTCAAAAGTTTAATCGCACCATCGCGTTCGCAGTGCATGCTGTGGAGCTGGTACATGGCGAACGACATGCAGTTCTACGTCCTCGGGATCTTCCTCCTGCTGCTGTCGGTGCGCTACTTTCGCGCGGTCATCGCGGCGGTCCTGCTGCTGGTGGTCTCTTCCTGGTTCACCACCTTCTCGATCGCTTACAGCAACGATTACGTAGCCAGGTAAGTAAAGTAGGCATGCACGCCCGCGTGCAAACAGCTGCTGCGCCGCCGCCGCCGCGGCGACGCGCTTCCCGCTCGATCGTGACATAATTTCTGTGCACGCACAATACTTTTATGCAACTGGCGTTACCCAACGCACGAATGCCTCCTTTTGCCGGGAGAGTAGAGTTGCGAAATAATCCGGGCCCGCACGGAGAGATGATGCATTCGCGCGCGAGAGAGAGAGAGAGAGAAAAGAGAGGCGCGCGCGAATTTATCGGCAGTAAAGTGCTTTCGGCCGAGCGCTCGCCTCGATTCAATTACCGAGTTATTACGCTGTATATCGCATTACGATAATGGCGAGCACGAGGAAGAGAGTTCGCCGAGGCTCTCCTCGCTGAACGGCTAATTCAGCCTGATGGCTTTAATACAACGTTTTCGTTTAATCAGCGCGCGCACGGCGCGATTTGCCGCGTGAAGGATTGCCGGGGCGCGAGAGCTTTATTGAAAAAGGGGGGACAGTCGCCGGAGCTTTTCGGTGTCGGGGACGCGCCGGTAATTAGTTTACCCCCGAAAGGTTCACTCGTTTACTTTGCCGGGTGGGGAACGGGGTTGAATATTGTTTATCGGTCCTTATCGTCGTTTTCAGAAGAATGAATGTTTGCCGTACTTTTCGACGGGGAAAATTACTATTATCGAGCGTTGCGCGCGAAAATTATCAACGTAAATTCAATGCATTCAATAAACATTGACGCTCATTCCGAATAAGCATTCGGATCAATACGCTTTACCGCGGAAAAAGCCTTCGCACTTTTTTTCAATCGCAAATTGCCAATTTCGCCACGGATTATGATTACTTTACTCGCTCGTGAAATACCGAAACTTCGTGCTCGCGCGAGAGGCTACTAATCTCTTTTTACTACGGGAGCGAAATAAGAAAGTGCGATCGGCGCGGCGACGCGCGGAAAAATTCCAATTTATAATGGCGGCGCGTCGATACAGAACGCAAAGAAATTCAATTGCGCGGATAAATCCACACGACGGCTTGCGCGCCCGAGGATTAAACAACCCCTCACGCGGGTGGTCCTTTCTGCGCAGGATCCAGGAGCCCTTCGCCCTCTTCGACGAGCTGTACGACAAGCCCTGGCTGAGGGCCGGGCCCTATTTCATCGGCACGATGACCGGCTATCTTCTCTTCAAGACCAACTGCAGCATCAAGATCTCGCCCGTAAGTACCGGGCTTTTTTCGACGGACAGATGAGTTATCCGGTTCGGCTTTAATGCGCCGATTATTTTTCGGGGGAATGGTCGGGAAATATCTCGCGGGCCGAAATTATGGCCCGATGAAAAAGTTGAGAGAGGGAGCTTCGCATAAGTAGGTCGTAAATTACACTTGGCTCGAGAAATTCTGGCGCGTTAACGTTTTCGCCACGGCGAAATTTTATAAATTGAAATGAAATAAACGTCGCGCTTTTGGAAGTGATTTTACGACGCGCTCGTTTTTTGGAGACGCTCGAGGAATATTTCTTTCCTCGCTTTTGTTTCGGAGAAGGTTTTTAATGGTTAAGCATTATTTGATAATTCGTTTTCTCCGTAAACGCCTTCGTAAAGTAGTAACGCTTATTTTAAAACGAAGCTCGCTTCTAAATGACGAATGTAAAAGAAGTAAGTTACCGCACGGGCACCGTAAAATTTGCACGAAAAAGATGTTTATTGTCTCTTCCTCGTTCATTACGCGTCTTCTTACAAAGGCTTCAAAACCCAATATATCATTCTCGATAATGCGAGGCTCTGCCTAATACGTCAGAATAACGCGTACTTTTTGCTTAGTTCTTAAATCTTTGACGTTTTTACGCGCTGTGGATTTTTTACTTAGGCAAATGTATGTAATTATGCAGACAGGTGCACTTTCGAGCATTTTTCAATATTTGAAGAAATTGAAGAGCTTTGCACAAAGGATAATATTTAACTTTGAATGTCTCTGAGCATTACATTATCATCCATCACGTAAATTATTTATTCTTTGCATAGAGATTGAAACTTCATACGCATTACGTATATAGCTTCGACTTTCCGCAGACTACTCGACATTATTATTTGCAAACGACTCATCTTATATTGATTCAAGTAAATAGAAAAAAACTCTCGAACCTTCGAAAATCTGGAGCTTGAAAACGCAAAGAAATCTACATACATAATAACGATTGCAAACCTTTAACAGCTGCTCCGAGTGATCGGCTGGGTGTGCTCGTCGCTGATAATGTGCTCCCTGGTCTACGGCCTGTACCCGGAGAACCTGAGCGTGACGGTGAGCTCGGTGTACGCGAGCCTGGGCCACACCGCCTGGGCGATCGCCGTCAGCTTCATCGTCGTCCAGTGCTGCACCGGCGCGGCGCCCCTCGTCGACAAGCTCCTCTCGCTCCGGATAATCTACCCCCTGTCGAGGCTCACCTACTGCGCCTACCTCGTTCACCCGATGATCATGATGTTCACCTCGACGCAGATGGACGGGCCGCTGCACCTGCACAACGGCATCGTCGTAAGTCCCACGAGCTATATAATGATCGAATTCTTGTTTAACTTTTTTTTTTATTTTCTCCACCGCTCTCTGCGCGTAGCTCGTTATTCGAATGTACCGTCGGCAAAGTGCAAGTGTACTGAGGCGTTATACTTTCTTTTTCCAGCTCATTGTGTACTTCGGGAACTTCGTCGCCTCGTACCTAATGGCTTTCTGCATCTCCCTGGCCTTCGAGGCGCCGATTGTTAATCTGCTTAAATTGGTCTTGTCCCCGAAAAAGCGGGCGAGGTAAGGGGCGCGGAATGAGCGCTCGTCCAAAATTCCTCGGCAACTCCGCGGCAAACGTTCGGTAAGTAACTTCGCTCTTCAGGGCGAAAACTTTTTTAATCATCCCCGGGCCTGCCAGAGCAGCACGTACACGGCACGCTCTCACTTCCCTCTCTCTCTCTGCTTTCAGATCGACGATAGGCGCACTTCATTACTCCGCTCGCATCGACAGGAGAGCACACACCGCAATATTGTAAACTGGAAGAGGATACCGCATCCGACTAGCTCTGTTTTCTCTTTCTTTCTTTCTTTTTTTTCAGGGATTATTGCAAACTCGGCGCTGGCGAGCTTTCAGATTTGGTAATCCGTGAGAAAAAAAAGGACTCTTTCGCAAAAGGGGGAGGGAATTCAAAGGCCTTCGCCGGCGCGGCGCCGAATTTTTCTGCCGAAACCCGAGCTGCGATCGTTCCGGAAATGAAAGCATCGTTCGCGTTTCAAGTTCCCTCTCCGTTATTTTTTTTTATCTAAACGATTTAGCGATAAAGTGAAAGAAATAAACGACACTAAACAACCTTTTTTTTTACAAATAACGTTCGCCTTAAGCCTTAGTAATATTATTGTATGATAGCTATTGTTTTGTTACCGTATCAATTTACTTTGTTAGAGTAGCTTGCGAGGAACGCTTTGGAAGCCATTGAAAATCCTTCGCGCCCTATAGTCGAGATAATTTTGTAAATTGAAAGTCGAGGAATCCAGGTTATCCGCCGGGGTTTTCTGCGCGAAGTGGCGCATTAAGTGATGAAATAATATCAAATTACGAAATTGCATTCTTTGTACAATAGGACCTAAAAGAATGAATCGCGCGTATAAACTCGTATTTCCCTCTTGCTCGTCTCTCCTCTGTATAAAACGAGACCATCATTCAATTTGACACCTAGTCTTTGAAGTTTTTAGAGATAAATGCTCTGTGTACGGCGGAACAAATTAATTTTTTTTTACGAGAAAATAATTTTTACTTTAACATCGACACTTTGATGCTCGTTTTTATCGTTGTAAGAGTTTTTTTAGTCATGCACCTGTACATTTTTAAATTTAATCTCTTAACTTTCAGTGACATATCTATGTATAATCCGTATGTGGACTGTAATAACGAAATGAAATTTTTTATAATTATTATTGTACGAATAAAAACTGTTTTACTAAAGCTCTCCACTCTATTTTTTACGTTCAATAATGGCTTACTTAAATTTCTCACGAATGCAGCCTCTAGAATGCAATCAAAACTTGGCAACGTTATTAAACACCGTTGTACAATCCATTTGAACCTTTTAAACTTGTTTATAAATGTAGCCGCAAAAATATTCCATTGATTTGAAACCTCCGGAGAACTAACCCGATAACTTTGCCGAGATCGTTCAATGTTTACTCCTCCCAAGAGTCAAACCCCCTTTTGCTCTTTCCTCAGATATTTCTTCAATCGCTTCTTCCCTTTTCTATTAAAAACCTGAATATTCACTTTCAAAGGCAGTACAAAAACATTCTCCACCTTCTCAAAAACGTATTCCTCGGAAATTCAACAATCTCCTTCCCAAGGAAATCCTCTCCTCCTCCCGGAAAATATTCGACTAATACCCGGTCGACTTTGAAAACTTAACTAGACTTATCGGCGCTCCTTCTCTTATCGTTGACATTTCACCTCGAGCCGGAGAAGCTGCCCGCTGCATTACCTAAGGGATATACATGCATAAAATATCGGGGAAAAGAAGTACGGCGCGCGGCTTGGCGTTTGTCCTCGCGTGCAGAATTTATCGGCCGGCCGAGCCCTTGATTGTTGATTTAGGAAGCTCTTTCCCAGACGGCCTTTTTTTTCCAGCAGACAGAGAGACATAAATCATGGATCCAGCCGAGCGCACCGTCCTTTCTTTTCCTCCGGATAGTTTTCGACTCTCTCTCTCGATATTCTTTTTTCTCGAGACGGCCAAAAGGGGAGGCATTGTTTTATCGCTATTTAATTACGCCGGGATGGATTTTATATCGATGGGGCTGTCGCTTGCGGAATATCAATTTTATGGGGTCAAGCTGCTGAGGTGGATAGTGTGTAAAGGTCATTAGCCGGAAAAGATTTTAGGGAGAAATGCATTTGGGGAATTTCAAACGTTTAAATGAAATCGATATTTTTAAAGGAAATTATCGGCTTTTGTTGCATAAAAGTATTTAAATTTGATTTTGGAAGAAACAATTTGGGTTGGACGAAAAAATCAGGTATGGCTTTTTTTAGGGGAAAATAAAAAGCTTTACATCAGATTGCATATCGTGAAATTTACGACGTATAAAACATTTTTGTTCGACGAAACTTTATGCCGACTCCGAAGCGTAAAGCGAAATCCTCGACTTAGCATACCGCCTGCCCAAGTAAAAAAAATACTCGCGCGTAAAAGTATTTCCGCGCACATAAACCATCAAAATTTCGCTTGCGCAAAAAATTCGAAAAATCCTCGAAACCGCACAAATCCCCGCGGCCCAGCGAATCCCGTTCAAAAACGTCCCCGTCAAATAAGCCTATCTTATTACAAAAAGAAAAAGTGGGTCGAATCGGCCTATCTAATTAAAACTGAATTGCAAATGAGTGGAGAGCTCGGGAGTGTTTTTTTTAATCTCTCTCGCCGCGGCGCTTTATTCTTGTCTAGTGGGCAATCTCACGGCGGCGACGGCGGCGCGAATTCGTGCCGCGGAAAGCTCTGGGAGAGAGGGACTGCGCAAAGCTCGCGCGCCTCGCCGGCCGCGAACAAAAGCCGGAGCGTCGGAGCCTTTTGCCATTGTCGCTGCCGCTTGCAAACACGCTTCGAGCGCTAGGCAGACGATAGCCACTGGAGTGGGACGTGATTTTTATATAAGTCATCGCGTCGCTGCTGCTGATGCGGACGCTTGGGGCGCGAGGAATTGGATTTTCGTGCGGAGATGCTATCTCGAGTGGGATGGTATCGACATGGAAATCTTTAGAGAGACAATTATTTCTTTCGGCTGCAATAGTATATTACATACCTAGGCCAGTAAAATAAAAAAATGTCTCAGATCACACGTAATTGTCGGTCGAGGCGAAGCCAAGTGTCGACTTCTTACTTTTTTCATTACAAAGCGTTATGGTCGTTTTCGTTTTTAGCTTTGATTGAAATTTTATCAAAAAGAACGTGTCTAAGCAGAATTTTCGAGTGATTTCATCCGTAAACAATTTTCCACATCGTCAAACATTAGTGGAATATTAAAAAATTCACGGAAAAAAGCTCGCGCAGTTCCAGAGTTATTAAAAGCTCCTACTCCCAAAGCTTTTTCAAACATGAAAAATTAAAGGAGCTTTATAACAAAGTGTACCTTGAGTAAAACGCATTAGGATTTTGGCGCAAAAAGTTTGAAAGAGCTCCGGTTAAAAAAAAAATCTAAAAATTTCGGTTGAACAAAAGTGCGCCGCGGTGCGGATTCGGCATTGAAGGCGCGGCGCAACGCAGCCAGTCGTCGCCTTTTGCACGCGAGCTCAGCGAACTTACCTCGATACTCCACTTTACATTTTTAACCCGTCGCACCCTCTGTCTCATCTCGCTCTCTTCTCTTTGCTAACCCTCAACACCTAACCTACTTCCCGGCGCCGGTAAGACCTACTTTTGCCTCCTCCTCCTCCTCCTCGTCGACTCGGCTCTCGCACATACACAATCGCGCCTAATTAATTAAGGGATGGCCACTTTGAGCGGAGCAGCTGCGCAGCCCCTCGGCTCTCTCTCTCACTCTCTCTCTCTTTGGCCGAGAAAAGTGCCTTCCATTACGTACTCGCTCGCATTGTTGCGCGCGAGTGCCCCTTTATTACGTCTGCGCTCTCCCTCTTTCGCGCGGATTCAGCTTCTTTTTTGCTCCGCGCCTCCCCCCCGGCCCTTTCGTCAATCGAACGCGTCCGCTCGATTCGCTCGACCGGAGATGGAGTACCGAGGCGAGTGGGTGTATGAAAGTTTTTGGCAACGGTTCGAGAAAAATTGCGGATCATACGCTCGCGGACGTTCGGCAAGCTGTAAATATCGATGTCGAGGAGCTTTCGGTATCGGTTATTGCACGGGCGGTAGCTGCAATTTTAAATTCAAATTGACGGCCCGGGAATGTCAAGGACGCTCTCGAGTTGGGGCGAGTGAGATGTTTATTGAATGACTATCGAGCGATTTAAAAGTTTATTGACGTCAAATATTGATCGTTCTCAATTTTATGAAAGCTGTCTTTGAAACAAACTTTTTAAACGAACGAAGTAATTATATTTTTTCGAACAATTACATGGATCTGACAGAAAATAAAAGATGTAATTTATTAGAACGTCTAAGTGTAGCATTACGTGAATGTCGAATCGAATCGAATTTCTGCTCAAAATATAATACTCGGCAAACCGTTTGGAGGCGATAACGCCTGAAATACACTGGAATTAATAGAGGAGTTCGAAAAAAGTTGCAGTAAAAGAAAGAGGGCCAAAAATATCACCGTCCACTTTGGGCTTCATCGTATGGAAAAGGCCTGTATGGGGATATCGGCTCGTTTATTTACTGCTTGAATTGACTTTCTTTATTATTTCAAGATACGTTCCAATGCTCTTTGCACTGCATGAGCGCTCCAATTTACTACTGCTCGTAGTTTATGTCGGGTTATAGCCATTCGTGAGGGAAAAAGCCCTTATTATCCCTTGTTAGTTCAAGCTTTACCTACTTTTACCAGCCAGCTTTTTTTCTATTTTATTCCACAAAATAAGATAAAGTGCAGCGAATATAATAATGGAACGGTAAAGAATGTTCATACAATTTTAATAAAAATTCTTGCTACTGAAACGAGATGATTAATTAAATTTTGGGTAAAAATATTGCTGTTTCTTTAACCCTCTCATCTGTCCCCTACAGAGGATAGATTATTAAAGTTATTTATATAATATTGTAAAGCATATTTCGAAGTTTAAATGCTGAATAAGCTTTAGTTTTACTCAAGTAATTATGTGTAAATGAATTTTAAATTGTATAAATTTTTACAAAGGTTAAAATCAAATAATTATTAAATCAAATATTTTCAGATAATCCGGTTTGAGAGCAAATACTGTACAATTTTAGATCTTTCTACTTATAAGCAACTCTTTTCCTATCCTAATAATGTTGCACGTATGTCGACTTTTATTAACAATTTCTAAAAATGTTAATTTAGAATTTGATGTCACGGTTAGATCGCCCCAATTATTGACACCCCTAGAACGTACACATTAAAAGTTTAACTAAAATAAAATGTTTACTAAAATATTTAATGTAATACATTCTGATGTTATTTCAATAAATAATTTAACGTACTCAAATTAACGCGCGCAAACTACCCAAGTAATTCCTAACACGTAATGATTAGAGTAGTACCGGAGTACAGTTAGATAGCTTAGGTAAATCTGAAATCCTTTCTTCTACTCGCGAACTCCGAAGTGTACGGGCGTGTTCCACCTTACGCTCTTAGTCTTTCATAAGGATGTTACATTGTTTGAATAAAGTCTTTAATTAAATTGTTAATGGCTTACTTTCATTTGTCCGTCCACGCACACACCTGCTAAATCATCACATTCTATAATTAGACTTTAAATAAACTTTATTCTAAACAATAAAAAATCATGACTGAAAGGGTTAACCACCAAAGCAGCACGTTTTTCAGTGTTTCGTAAATTTAAACCGATATAGTGTATTAGCCAATAAAAGCTGCTTTAGAAACGTCAGACCCAAACATTTTTTCTCAAACAGCTGGATAAATTCAAACCTCGATCGTTCACGTTGACGACGGTCAGGCGACGTCAGAATAAAGAGATTCACGTGTTAGGATCAAGCTGCTGGACTTATCTTTTTGCATGTATGTATGTGCGTGTGTCGAAGCTTTTGCAGCGCTTTTTATTATTCAAGCCGACGCCGGTAGATCTTGTGGGCTTTTATATACTTACACCGGGTAGAAAAATTTTCAAACCTTCCGTGAAAAATAAAAAACGTCGGCCAGTTCGTATTTTGAATATTGAAGCAACATCGATTTGCTAATTATTCTTTGAAGAAGTTTTAAATTGACATAGAGTAGTTCTAAATTTCGAAACAGACGTTTATTTTTTCAAATTTTTGGATTGACGCGTTTTTTTAATAAAGGTTTATCATTCAGTCTATCGTATTTGTTTAATTGTTGAAATATTTTTGGTGAAAGGGTTTCAGCAAAGTACATAGGACGGTACACATATTCAACATTATAACAAAATTTCGATGCAGAAACTCGATTACAAAATTTAAATTTAAATTTACAAAGACTGAACGTTGGACAGCTAATTAATCTTTTAACAAAAAAAAAGAAAAAAAACATTCATTCCATTTTTCAAACGCCCGAACATCATCTATTATTCTATCATATTCTTGTGAACCGAAACAGGTAAATTACAAAAGTATTAAATTACATCACTCAAGCGAATCTCGTCATCCGTAAAATACAATAACGCACACACGAGTTCAGCCCGCAAGCTCTCTCTCGCGAGAGTTCCGCGCGCTGCAAGCGAAAAGCGCGGCGCGGCGTTCTCGGGCATGCGCGGCATGCCGGAGCGGATTCGGAAGCGGCGGCAAGGCGAGCACACGGGGAGGCAGGCCGGCGAAATCCTATCAGTTGGCCGAGCGCCTTCGCGTAAGCTCGCGACGCGAGCTTTTCCCCGAGCTTTAACGAGAGAGGCCAGGCGGCTTCGCTCATTAACCGCTGCGGAGCTTTTTAATTGCACGCCCAAGAGCCCTCCCTAACTACGTCGCCGGGCGGATTTCGTTCTACCTCCCGATGAGCAGGAAGTCTCGAGAGCTTCCGTAGGCTTCGCTCTTTTTTTTTTTTTTTATTTCGACGGACTGGTTAATCGAAGCCGCGGTGTAAGTGTCTTTTGAGAAGGGGATTATGAGCGCCGGGGAGCGCCGGACGTGACGAACAAACTGAATGGAGCCCTCCAGCTTTGGAGTTTCGTCGCCAGTCTAAGTTCAAGAAGAGCGGTGAGTGCTATTTTGGGTCGATTACTGGGTAATCAACGTTGTGGGATGATAAATAATTTAAAGTGTACGGGAAATTATTTCATTTAATTATTTCAATGAATTAAAGAAATCCAATAGGAACTCAGTTAGCTATAAATTAACTAATAAATTAAAAACTTCCCGCACATTGGTTATACGCTATCAAACTTTTTCTAAAAATACCATCACCTGTCATCTAGGCAGATTCGGAAAAAGCTCTCCGTCACAACTCTAACTGCCAAAGTCACGGCCGCCAAAGCAATTCGGCGAATTTTCCGCGAGAATCGGGGAGTCCCGCGTATATATTGATTGCCCGCTCAAAAAAGAATATACGCCGGGAAGAGAAAAAAAAACGCCACGCGCACGTAGATGCAGGTCTATAAAAGAAAGGGCTCGCATTGTCCGGCACGTCGGAGGATCGCGACGCTTGCACGTGACAGCCGCGGCGAAATCTTTTGAACACCGGTCAGCTGCGAACGCGAGCCGATAATTCGAAGCGCACAATGAGACGAGCTTCGGGTTGGAGCTTATTGTTGATGAGAGTTGTAAACTTGATGTTCGGTGATCGTGGGACGACTTTGGCGAGAGGCGCTATTTAGGGGTATTCGATTGTTCTCTAAATCTAAATGCGTGGTAGATTTTTTATTTTTCGAGTAAAACGAATGGAAAATTCATTTATTTTTGAGATTTATGGTTTTAGGCGCGAGGAACAATCTGTCAGAAAGTTTATAAATCAATCGTGTTTTTAATTTATTTCAATAACGCGTCGTAACCGCTTTTATTTTACGACGTTATTCGAACCGTAAAAAACTATTCATAATACTTTCATACTTTTTTTATACAGGAATTGAATGCTTTTCTCCGACGTTCAAATTGTTACAACCGAATTTAAATCGGCGGCATTTTAGGGAATCAAATTGCCGCACAGACACCGGAGCCAAATTTTTGATTGGTGGACGTCGACTCCGACTGATTGACGGTGAGCTTGATTGACCAATCAAAATCGAACGTAAAAAACTGGGAACTAAAAAATTGTAAAAATCGATAAATATGTCATAGCAGTTGTCTATTGATATACATAAACCGTTGATGAAATGAAGCGTAATACTGATCGCAAAAGCAATAAAAGGCAACCAATCGAAATGCGAGAACTGTGAAACATTTGAATAATCTGTTAAACGTATTGAAAAAGCTCTCGAACGTCCAGTTTCAATAAAAAAAAAATATTAATCTTTCATCTTTTTTTGCATCGGCAGAATAACATATTTCTTGAAAAATAACAAACTTAATAAGGTTTTATTACATTGGTAAAATAAATTACCCGGGATAAACGACAAGTTTAATATGATATAAAAATGAAACTGCGATAAATATTACACCAAATACGGTAACTCTGTAAAAAATTAAAAGATATTTATTGCCGCCCCGGGTGCTCGGTCTCTTCTTCTAATATAAAAATATAATATCTTCTGTACATTTTTAAAAATTTAGAGTCAGCTCGTCCAGATAAAAATTGAAAAAAACTGTGAGCTAAAGTAAGTGACTCTCGGAAGCACCCGGCAGTGTTCTAAGCAGGTTGAACGTAGCGACTGCACTCAAGAAGGAGATCATCCCTTCTTATACGCTTGTAAATAATCTATCGCTCCTCATAGCAAAATGAACTTGACAAGTTTAAAAATATTAGTTGCACTCGAGCGTTCGCAATAAAACTGACAATTTTCAAATTGATAAACATTAAGAATCTTATCTCAAGCATTTAGATTACAAAAGGTCGGAGGAAAATTGCACTATTACGTAAATAGCAAGCTGTTTTATCTCGAAGCTGAACATCAAAGACGACATAATACCGTTCGTGCAAAAAACAAAAAAGTTTAATTGTCCTTTTGCAAGCTCTGACCCGAATCCAATCAGCCCCCCCGCCGATCCCCCAACAGTCGACAAAAAGAAACACTGCAAGCCTTCGTAATCCTTTAACAACCGCGCCGCTCTATATCCAGTCAAATCCGCGTCCTCTTTATGCAAACGAAGCGCGTGACAATACTGACGAATTAGCGGCTCCGACAAGAAGTTGCTTAACCCCCTCGAAGCGTTCGAAAAAAAAAGTTGGCCATATCGGCCGCGCGAATCCCGGGCATTAAGCCGAGAGAGACTCGGGCGAGGAAAGCATCGGCGGTCATCTCGAAAAGTGTAGGAAAAGTTTGCTCGGAGCCAACGATGCGCGACGACTGACTTATCGGGGCCGCCGTAAATAAAGGTTTACGCCGTCTAGCCTCCCCCCCGCCAAGTACCTGCCATAACTTTCCAATAACTTCTCCCTCCCGGCGGAAAAATAGACTCGAAGAACGAGGCCTCACGCAGAGGCGCGGCTTAATGCGTGTGCAGGAAAATTTCTGCGCGGAGGACTCTCTCGTTAGGGGACGGACACTTGCGGCCGAGATGTATCTTTCATCGAGTTTGCCGAGGAGTGGATTCGCAGCTGCGCCCGTCGACGACGACTTAATTTTTCCATTGATCGTCTCGGTGCACCTTTTGGGATCGGCCGGGCCGTTGGCTCGGGAAAAATGAGGTCGGCTGCGGTTGATGGCTGGGAATTAAAATCGAGGACTATTGGCTAGGTTAAAGGTTTTTGCGTAATGAAGGCTTAAAAAAAATTGACGGTAAGGGCGATGTTTACGGTCGTAAGACGTTTCGAAGCACTTTAGTCCCTCTGTTCCATGAAGCTAAAAGTGAAGTACTCGCCGTTACCTTGCCCGCCGTAAATACTACATCTTTCGTATGAATACATATAGTGGGCGTGGCGACTGTTATATTGTTATGCGAGGGCAATTTTCCACGGCTCGTTGGAGTAAAGCGTAAAAAATGGTGACTTTATGGATTTTCGGGACACGCCGTAAACAATTTCAAAATGAATACCAAAGCAAATTGTTTGAAGCTTTGTACGAATGTTTATTTCGAAATAAAATTAATTAACCCAGTGGGTTTTGTTGATTTTCAAGTGTATACGAATACTTTCAAAATACGGAAACTTTTGCGGTTTTTAATTACTTTGAATTTTGCGGGAAAACGCGTGGTATCAAGCTAATAAGCTCGGTTGGAATCGAGGCCAGCATTGCGTGCTTTTTCGCGCAGTGCGCAGTAACATTAACATAGGACTTGTTACTTCTCTCGTATTTGCAATCTATTCTGGCGGGAATAAGTGACTGCTTGTGACATGCACTCTGCATTGCAGTAATTAAAAAGAGATGCTTGAACAAGTAGTGGCTGATTCGAATCTGTTTTTTTTTTTTTTTTTTGATCGTTGACGAGCGGCTTTTGTTAATTAATTAAGCCGGCAATGAACATATATAATTCATCGAGATTATTGAAAAATACTTTTGAGAATATTACTTTTAGAAGAAAAAAAAAATTTAGCTTCCCGATGCTAAAATTGGCGAAACCGCAAAAGCGGATGTTTACGGCTACGTGTGGTTTTCTCGGGGGAATACAACTCAGTGGAATCTGGTTATTCGGAAGAGAAACTAACTTGCGATTTTCGAGCCCGAAATTCAAACTCTTTATTGTGCGCCAGAAGTGCGAGAAACTTTATAACCCCCGCACCTCGTACGTTTCTGCGGTTTCCCAATTAATCCGCGCTATAATTATAAAACACTCGCCGTAAACTTCCACACCTGCACACTCCCTTCCTCTCGCGCGCTTCCAGCGAGAAAACCAGTATCCATCCTCTCGATCGTTAAATCCCTTTTCTCCTTAGAAAAGTGCGAGCGCATCTCCGGCACGCAATTACTCTTTCGAAATAAACGTAAGATTCCATCGCAATAGCTCGGCAAAACCCAGTAGCTTTGCTCCCCTTTTTTATACACCGCAGACACGAAAGTTTCGCGTAAAGCCGAGGGCTTTATTCGCGTCGCAAGCTCTCTCCGAGAGGTAGGGGGCGGATTAAGTCCTCAAAATCGCGCAAGACCGCAGAGACACGAGGCGCGGCCGGTCATACAAGGCACGCAATTGTCGCGAATATGATTAACGCGAGCAGCCGGCGCATAAATTATCGACAGATCGCATGGGGCGCCGGCTGCTCCCGCGCTCGATCGATAATATACGCCGTGCATTTTTATGCGCCGAAAAAAAAAAAACAGCGGGACTTTTATCGGCACGCCGCTCCTGCTTTATATGCGGGAAAGGAGCCGCGCGTAAAAACGCAATAAAGCTAATTCAATGCGGACTTTGTCCGCGGGAGTTAATAAAAAGCCGCGATAAAAATAAGCGGGCCCTGTAAAGCCCAATGCGAGAAACTCCCAAAGGAGCAAACTGCACGTATCCGAGGCGGATAAAAAGCCCGGAAATCGCTGAAATGTTCAGGGGGGAGGAGGGAGGCTGATGGAAGGGGGCTAATCGCTGAATAATATCGCGGTCGCCTCGTTCGCGGTCGATTCGGATTTTACGCCGCGGCTTTGACGGCTTTCGAACGTTGCTGCTGAGTAAAGCTCGAAAAATGTGTCCGGCTGCGCGGACTGAACTTTTGAAAATACGGTTACGTATTTTTTGGCTGGCGCTGTTAACCCGGCTTTGCACTTTGGAAAATGCAGTAATTCTGTTTTATGCGGAAATTTTTTTTAGTTATTTTTTTTTTTAATTTGTAAAAAGTGTAAATTAACGGTGGGAACAAAATCTTTATCAAACTAGTTCAATTTGTATATTTTGTTTACATAATGATAGGTGATGTTAAATGCCCGACAAGATTCATGATATCTAAATTCAAGAAATGGAAATGCAAATTTCGCTTTCATTAATGAAATCCATATTGCGTGAAAGCAACGCTTAGTACAAAGTTGCCCGCAACTGTTCTATTCTATTTTCCAACCCCACATCAAATTGTCAATTGCAGGTTGTGTTGTGCTTTAATCGCATTCTATGTTTGAAAGCAAACTGAACAATTTGCAAAAGAGAACGACTTTGGCGTTAGTAAATTCTGATTACGTAGCGTTCGTACAAATGAAAAGTAAAGTGTAAATAAAATATTTTTTTTAAAGCACGACTTTTTTTAACGATGTTCAAAACCAAAAAATTGTTGCGTGCTGCGTCGCATGTATTAAGCTTTATTTACGAGAAGAGGAATTAATTGATAAGACAAGTATGAAAGCTAAATGACATGAGCATTTCGTCCAAAAAACATAATTTACGATGTTTCGAAGCGACGAGTCATAATAAATACGAATAAAAGAGACGCATTCTTGGCAGTAATACAGCATTCATATGTATGCTCTTGCGAACGGAATAAGAGATATGTATCTGGGAATTGGAAATTTTTTCTGCTAAAGTACTTTGCCAAATCTCGATTTATGTCGTTGCATTTGAAATTCGGATTCACTCCTCCGACAAATGCCAATTAATTTATTGAAATTGTTTAACCCTTTTTCGAATAAGTTTTTTTTTAAATCAACTTTTAAAAGTCTGCAAAGCATGAAAAGAAGACTCGCGACTTGCAAAACTATTTTAAATAAACTCTGATTGATCTTTTAATTATTTCCCAACTTCTTTACCTCGGTAACTCGCGTAAACTTCCGGCAATCTAGATTTACAATTTGATTTGATTCTTATCCGCAAACGAGTCATCGAATTCTCCTCAGCCGAAATTCCACTGTACAGCCAATCGCTTACAAGCAGCGAAAGAACAATTAAACTTTCGGTACTGGTCCGCAATAAGAAAGTAGACGCTAAGCGCATCTCCCCGACTCAACACAGCGAGTCCAGCCGTTTGTATCTAACGAGGCGAAGAGCTCGATTCCCGGAATTCGCAAGCAGCGGCGGGTCATCGCCGGGAGACTAAAACTATACCGAGTCGACCCGCCTTTTACGTCAGAATGTTAATCCCGCCGAAAAGAGAGGTGCGTGAAACGACAGCGTTTTTCTTCGCGAAATGTTTCAGATTCCACTTTTTTCGTGATGCTTTTATAAACGAAGATGCTGTCGATTGTGCGCTTTTAATTTCAACGATGCGCGGCGATATCGAATGACCTATTTAAAAATCTTTCGGCGTCGGAGAGCAACGTTTTAATTTCCGAAAAAGCCGCCGGTGCAATTGAATAGGAGCGATATTCGCTTTCCGTCGGATCAATCGATAAACATGTTCCATGTCTCGTAAAGTATATTTCACGGATCGTCTAGGTGAGCCGGCGAGGAAAGTTTCTGATTTTATGTCGGGTTCGTGCGCGAGTACTCGAATAATACATTCGCTGGAAGGACATTCCAAGTTTAGCTTATATATCTTAGACGTTCTTTTGCGCTAAATGAAAAAAGTTTTTTGGCAATTTGAAAATGCTAGGCGAGCGAGTATCGCTTATACGATATTCTCCCCGTTTATAAGTTCTTCGCACGGAATTTAAAAAAATTTCAACTATTAAAGAACACTTTGGGATCAGCTGCTCTCGCGATAAAAATTTAAATTACACAAACTCGGATCCCCGGAGATCGAAAAACGGACGCGCGACATCAAAGGGTTGAAATTAAAGAGTTCGAATTGCTCCGTGGATTTAATGGAACAAAAAAATTTACGGCGTCGAAATTCCGGCGCTCGTAAAACAGCCTCTCCCCCCATTTTACACGAGCGTCTCCTCTCGGCGTCGGTCGAGGGTGTCGAGTAACCTCCTTAAGCGTCTCTCTCTCTCCTCAAAATACTAGCGCGCATAATCGTCACGAAACTGCGCATAATTCAGCAGGGGAGCTCAATTAGGCGAAGAAGCGCTCGCTTAATTAATAAAGCAGCAGAGCCGCCGGGAGAAGGAACTTTTTTTTCTCTTTCTCTCGCTTGTCACGCGATACGAAAATGAATATCAAAACGGGCTAATTAAGAAAGTAATTACCGAAACGCAGCGGAGATAACGGCGGCGATCAATCAGTCGGGATTTTTGCGCGCGGCAATCGCGACAATGCGTTCCGGGGGGAAGTTTAAATTGAAGCGTTTTTTTTGGGGGACCGCGGACGAATGATGCTCGTTTTCGTTAATTAAATGAAACGCGCGTTTGTTAACTTTGGGCTCTCACTCTTTTCGGCTGCTCGTCAGCCGAGGTGACAAATCGACAGAGGTAGTCGACTGAATAATAGAGCTAATTTGCACTTCGGGAATTGGATTATTCTTTGGCCGTTAATTAGGTTTGATTTATTGATATTAGAGAGGATATTATACGAGCCTTACCTGTTTGATGTTAAATTATGTTGACCTGCTGATTTTTTTATGTAATTTCATTAATATTAATTAATAAAGTGCAAATGTCTGACCATGAAAAAGAGTAAATATTTGTAATATTATGTGTTCTAGATGTAATTACTATTTGTAATTACTACAGAATTTATATTTTTAGAAACTACGTAATGTATTCATATATAGGTAAATGAGAAAATTTGCTGATTTGATTTGTACCTGCCGACTTTCTGTCAAATTTCAACTTTTTTTTAATAATTTATGGTAATGGATGGTTGGTAATGTTAAACTTTATAATATCAAATGAAAAGTAAATAATAACAATAAAAAAATTTTAAATGAAAAAAGCATAAAATTGAAGATTCATTTTATTATTATTATTCTTTTAGTAAATTACTATTATTTTAGTAACTACACTCACATTTTTCTCAAAAAGCAAAAGGTTAATGATAACGAAGTGTCTCCCGGAGCAGAAAAATTTCATAACTACTCGTGCGTGCTAACGACGCTTTTACCAAAAAACTTTAATCTTATCTATATTTTTAATAATTGTTAGCTTAAATTAACGAAAATTTTGCCAAAAATTTAAAAAGTTTGATCTCAACAAATCTCATTCAAACTTGTAATGCTCCGCATTTTAATAAATATACCAGCGAGCGACTTTCTCAATTCCAAGCAAACTAAAAAACTTCTATCCCTCAATCTACCTCCGAAACTCCTCTCGAATGCATAGGAACCTCCCTCTCTCTCCTTCCCCCTCCACCCCCCCAGCGAAACATAAGCTTCGCGAGAGAAACCTTTTATCAGAGCGGATGCAGCTGTGTCTGCAGCAGCGTATAAACCGCGAAAGCGGAGAGAAAAATCGCCGCCGGCTCGTAAGCGAGCCTTTACAAATCATCGTCATCCGTTATTCGCGAGCGATCGATCGAAATCCCGAAGCCGAGCGCGCGGAAAATTGATACGAGATACGCGGCGAATACGTCCCTTTAGATTAGCTGGCGACCTTTTATCTCGAGAGGGAGGGTCGCTATTTTTAGGCGTGACTTTCGCGGAGCCGTTTTCTTTTCGGCCGGTCCTGTAAGTGGAGCCTTCGAAAGGAGCGCAGGTCAATTGTTTTCGGTAGGCGGAATTTGATGGAAGGAAAATGTGGAATGTATGTTAGAGTTGGGTTTTGAATTACAATTTTATGATTCGTATCGGCGTAATTAAATTTCGTTTGCAATGAAATGTATATTTATAATTTAATATTTCAGTTGAAACTAAATATTTCGGGCGAAATCAATACAAAAATTAATTCAATTACAAACATTCTACCATTATTTCGAAGCCAAACAAAAAGAAAAGTTATTCGGCGAACAAAGTGCATAAATCAAGGGTCTAGTATTGGACAACAGGGATTTTAATTTTTAAGAAAGTTGAGCGAGCGCTCCTCCGAAAACTACATTTTTTTTTTAAAACAGATTAGCCCTGAAAATTGCATTACTCCCGAGTAAGTTGAGCCTTTCTTAATCCAATTTGAGCGGACGGCACTCGACGAATTTCGCGGCGCAGAGGGTTTCGGAAGAATTAAATTTAACGAGCCTCGTTATCAAGCATTACCGTATATAATGAAATGTCGAGGACCCTCCCCCCGAATTAATTCTTGGACGCCGCCATCGACCGTTATGCCACCTTCTTCCTGGAAAACCAGCTATTTATTCAGGACTCCCGCGCAAAAACGCGCATCCCGATTGCGCGGGCGTCCGTATAAATAAGAGAAGCGGCCGAAAAAGGGAGGGCACGAACCCCTCCCGACACAGTTCCGCGAGCGTATACACAGACGGCCGGCTAATGGAATTGCCGGAGTCGCGCGTGGCAGGTATACGGAACTCGCCCGGATTCGAGGACACTCTCCCGTACGACGTCCCGGGATATTAAAAAGTTTTCCGGGAGAGCAGGAAGCTCGAGCCAAATGAAGCCAATTTCTTTGCGGACAGGAGTCACGGCGCTGCGGCACGAGTCTTGAGTCGACTCGCGGACCGCCAGAATATTGGACAACGACTCCGACGGAGTTTCGCGCGATGCGGATTGAGATCGGTTTCTTTTTTTTTAGTACCAGCGTCGCGGTTTAAATGGGTGAATGAAATTAAAGTTGCTGCAAGTCAAGCGATAAGTAGCCGGTAATCAGCGGAATCGCCGGGATAAATTGGATTTGGGTTCAGAATTATGTTCTCTTTAACCGAGCAAAGACGGCAAGTTTTATAATTAGATGACGTCGATTCAAGTTTACTTTTTAACTCGAAGAAATTAAAAATATATAAATTCCTTAAATCTAATTGCGAACTCGTAGTAACTCGCTCTAATGAAACTTTAAATTTCAAACTCTACAAACAGAAGAGATTGCATTCCTCAAGGGCAAAAACTCCATCAATTCAGCTCCGTCGACTTTAAACGCCGTACACACAAGTGGTGGGTATCTATCCTCGGCGGAGTAAGGGGTTCCCTCGCTCGGGGGGCCTAAGCGAACGCGCCCCGTAGATTTTTAACGCAGTCCGCGGCCGTATTTCACGCCGCCAAGATACACCGCTCGCATTTGTCACGTTAAAAGCGTGTCCGAGGGGTTAGCCCGAGCCGGCGAACAAGAGCGTCCCGCCGCCGCCGCCTTTGCACCGCTTCGACGACGCAAACAAATGCGAAGCTGAAAAACAAAGCCCTCCCCCCTCCGGCCTCCGCTTTTCAAGCGGCCCGCGGATAAAAGCGACAAATACCCGCGAAATATGTCGTATTTGCGCCTGGATTATTAATGGCTCCGCGCTCCGTGGCTCGGGAGATAAGCGGATTTTTAAAGCGCCCCGACGAGTCTAGTTTTCAGTTGGCTGGAATTTAGCTTCTTAGAAAAAGGCGCAATATAAACCGTACGGGGTGACGTGAATGATTGGCTCCTATCCGCGGAGCGTCGGGGGACTTTACTGTATGTCCTTTTCGAGGTTAAAGTACGAGCCTACTACATTACTCAGCAGCTGTTTTTCCAGGAAATTACGCCACTGAAAAAAAGAAACGAAAGCTTTCCAAAAAAAAAAAAGTCGCTTCAATTATCATAATGCATAGATAAAAATGCTAATACGCCCGGGAGAAGTCGCGGACGGACAGGTGGATCCTTTTTCGTGGCGGTCATTCATACAAGCAGCGAGCAGATAAATCCCCGCTGACGCAGGCAAGCTCTTCCTCTGCTTTTTTATTTTTCCTTTCGTGTACACTCGACTCCGCGGCGGCGGATGTATATAGAAGCGAAGGGCGCAGGCGGGCGATCGCCATCAAAAGAGATTAATGTCCAGACTCGACGACCAAGTCGACGGGACTCGTTAAAGACGAGAGAGAGCCCCTTCGCCTAATTGATTCAGATTCAATTTTAGATTCAGCTTATATTATACCCGATCCACGGTCCGGCTCCCCTTTATCGGAAGCGCGTCTTTGCCTCTCGAATAACTTACTTTATTGACCTTTTACTGGTTGCGTATTATCTCCCACTTATCTCTCATTTTTCCGGGATGTTTGCGAAATTATCCAGGCGGCCCGCGCTTCTTCCGGGAGGGGAGGAGCATTATATATTTCAGTGGCTTTGATATAATATTCAAATGTCGTCCCGATATTCAAATGCGAGTTTCGCTGAATATTGATGCGAAATAAATATTTCGCCGAGTAAGCTCGCGGGCTCAAGTGCACTTGATCTCGAGTCGCAAAAGAAAAAAAAAAACGTGCTCGAGGAAGATGATGCGCGAGCCGACCCTTTGGCATTCGCGCGCTCGAAATCGGCCGCGACCTCGTTTTAACGATGCATTTATGCGAAAATAAATTGACAAATTTATTTTGCGACGAAACCGCGCTCGACGATTCGATTCGGCTGAAAAGATAACGTCGCTATCCGCGCAATTAAAATTAGAGCCGTAACAAGCGCGCGCCAACTGCTTTCCAATCGGGGGATTTATCACTCCGTGTAACGCTCGGAAGCAAGTGCGGGTAAACGTCGAGTGCGCACGGCGATCGTTAAATCATCCCTCCTCGACTGTAGCCTCCGCTTATACGAATTTTTACGGATCATATAAATTCCGCTCGGAACTTCTTCGATGCGTCTCTCTCTTTTCCTCATAGTTTTCAATAATCTCCCGGGCACGCGTTCCTAAACGTATCAAGCGCGTAATGAGAGCGGAAAAAGTTTTATCGAGTTTTCGGGAGGGGAGGCAAAAAGTCGCGACGCCCGGCTTGAGTTATGCTCGCCCTGCGCGGCATATTTCACATCGCGACGAGACGCTCGTTTGTAGCGGATCGGAAAATCGAGGGTGCTTTCGGTGCCCTCTTGAAATTTAGTGCCGAAAACAGCTCGGGTTTTTTTCGCATTTTTTTTTTTTGTTTTTTGATCGGAGCGGAACTGCAGTTTGTCGGGGAATGTGATTATGGTCTGGAGGCTCTGTTTTTTAGAGAGGAGAAGGGAGAATTGTAATGCGGTTACCAAGACTTTTAACGATGTAAAATATGAAAGCGTTTTTCTCCGCTTGAAAGGTTTTGTACGTAATTTTATTAAAGTATTTTTCGGTAATGCCGTCCAATTCGAAAGCACTGAAATTTTATTTATATAACGCATTTTGCAAAGTTTTTCAATTTTCTTTCGCTGATAATTATGGTCCATTTCGTAAAAACGAAGCAGAGCTTATTCGTGCCTTTCGATTAAATAAGAGGAAAAATTCTTACACAGAAAATATTAAATTCAATCGAAGCAATAAAAAGAAAAAAATCACACGGAGAGCCGTAGAGTCATTGAACGTTAACTCGCAGTGACACGACTTTTCTCCCTCCCGTCGCAATATTGAATCTGCAATTATCAATCTCTATCAGAAGCGACACGTAGATATCGAGGCGCAGCCTCCGACAGGTGAATGACAGATCACAAGTATAAAAAACAAATCACAAAAGCTCGACCCCCCGAGCCAATAGAAATTCCGTGTCCTGATGCGCTCGAGAGCGTTTTTCACCCAGTTATTGACCCGCTTCTGAAGCGTTC
This sequence comes from Ormyrus labotus, assembly GCA_035582975.1. Classification (NCBI taxonomy): domain Eukaryota; kingdom Metazoa; phylum Arthropoda; class Insecta; order Hymenoptera; family Ormyridae; genus Ormyrus; species Ormyrus labotus. The sequence continues at coordinate 14,826,800 of JAWWEO010000009.1, forward strand.
GCCTCTCGCGTTTTTGTTCCCCGGACAAAAAAAAAAAAAGAAAAAAAAAAGGACACGACGGAGATATTCATACCACCGATAGATGGTTTTAATTAATTGTCCGGTGTACGCCTCTGACAAAGACGAGATTGGATTCTTCTGGGAGGGAAGAGGACGCGCGAAACGCGAGGGGATGAATGCGTAATGTGTATACGCGGGACTTGGCAATGAATCGAGCTCATTGGATTAACGGCTGATGGTTATGTATGAGAGGATGATATTGCTTCCTCGTTTTCCCGCTGCGCTGAAAATTTCATTATTTTTCTCGTAAAATACGGTATGTATAGTCAGCGGGGATTATAATGCTGATGAGCTGCTAATTATTTCGCGATACAGCTGTTAGAAGGTAAAACGTTATTGCGGTTATTATGCGGATTTTAGGATCGGGACAATCTGTATTGTTGGTTATTTTATGAATTTCTCACTAAACTTGCGAATTAAAAACATTCTGAATGCGGAGAATTTACTGAAAAGAATTTCAAGATAATTTGTATTATCAGACGAAGACATTCTATAGGAAAATTCTTCGAATCATTATCCGAATAGTTTATTAAAAATGCAGGCACTTCAGTTTCGCATCGCGAATTCATTATACTGAAGTGCGTACTTTATGAACCAGATTACTGGGTAAATGGTAAACTAACGCGAGCGTTAGATAATAAATCGTCTGACCGCAAATCAAGTACACACGCCCTTACACATTCGCTGAGTTTGTTATGTAAATAATTACACACAGCGGCGCGCGAAACTGAATCCTTCATCTAAATCAAATAGCACGTGTCTTTCAACCCAATTGAACGACCGGGAATTTCGTAAAAAGCCACGTTGCGGTGTTTACTAAATGCAGCTCTGCGTAAACCGTACAGAGCAGAATCTCGTTTCAAAAGGGCAAAGTCATTCAAGCTGCATTTGAATAGCTCTAATTATGTGATTTTCGAAACGCCGTAGTTCTCCCTTTCGCGAGAGCGCGAAATTAAAAATTTTTTGCAGCCTATTTCCCGATATCAGCGGCACCTCCGATCGCCCAATTGTTTCCTCAATCAGAGCTGTTCAGCAGGAGGCAATTAGGTCAATTTTCTGCACTCCTCCATTTTTTTTTTTTTTTTTTTTGTTTCTCCTACCTCGTTAACGTCGATTCTTTTCTTTACTTCATGCCCTATATTTCTAATAAGCCCAAGTCTTTCAGTTTATAACACACAGCTTCACTTGATTATTTATCTTTCGTATGATTAACTTATGACTTTGCCCCTAATTATTGCATATTTAAGTTCAGAATTGACGCAAAGGTACATTCAAGCACGTCGAAAGAAACTTTCTCCTTACCAAATTAACCGGCTGTTGATTCTAGAACGTCTCTGCATAAAATCATAAATCTATTAAGTAAGAAATTAAAAGTACCGTCTCAATTCTGCCGCGGTTTTCTCTTTTTATTTTCATTTACGGCTTACTGGAATAAAAAAGATGCAACGCGGCACTATCCAGAGATAAGACTGTAGTCCAATTTTAAAGCTAATTTCTTACTAGAATCCACAAAAAAAAAAAAAAAAATCAGCCACTCGGGATCTCGACAGCTTTAAAGCCCCCTTTATAAATACTTCTCTCGCGTTTAAATAAAGCAGGCGGCACTCCGCCGAGGCAGGACGGAGCTTCGATCGTATCGGGCGATACTCACTCACCGGGAGATTTAATTTTAATCGCATTTTCCACGATTTCCTCCGCCTCGCGCTGAAATCCCTCTCGTCTCCCACTTCTCCGCCAGTTTCTTCTTCGATTCGCTCGCCCGAGTTATATACACGAGGACCTTATACATCTATACACGCGCGCGTCTCCGATCGCACGAACCGGCCCCCGAGGATGCTTCCCACCTGACTTTTACGCTTAGACGTGCGCGCGCGGCGCCCGTCGCGAATAAAAGGGGGACTTGGAACTTCGGAGCCGGGGAGATCCGTGTGTGCTTTGTTTTCTTTTGTGTGCTGTCGAGTCGCTGAAAGGAGTGTTCCGGTACACATAATATAGTCGAGTAACGTTGAAATTCCTAGTGGCGGCTTTTATTCCGTATATCCTAATGGCGAGCTAGTTTTTCTCGTTAAATTTTTTTTAAGGCCGATGTTTGAATTGTTTGCGACTCGAGCTCTGAATCTCTTTTAGTGTCATCGTAATGCGAGTTTCATTGTCCTTTTAACAACGCGCCGAGCACTTGATATAAAAAAATCTACTGAAAACGGTGAAAGCGAACTTTGAAAAGGAAGGAAATTTATTTTCAAAAGTCTAGGTTATTCAAGTGGAAAACGGTAAAAAATTTAAAAGCACCGAACAAACGAGCAACTGCACGTAGAGCTAATAACCAAAAATACACGAACCGAAGGAAAACACCCCTCCATCGTAATATCTCTTAAAACCAAGCCGCATATACGCGCGTGGCAAGTTTCATAATTAAATACACCGCGGCTGTAAACAGAGAAGCGGCCGGAAAAAAGCAGGTCGCTGCGGATTTACCATTTCGCGACTGGCTCTTTTCGCCGAGCGGCGGGGCGCATCGATGATTTGCTCTCAAAGCCCTCTCTCTCTCACTCGGCGTGCCTCCTTCCCCTTCCGGCAGTATTTGCGCGCGGGTTGCTGTTTTCAATTAAATCAAGCAAGGACGCGAATATATCTCCCGCTCTCCCGGCCCCGCGCAGTTTCATTTAATTTCAAGCGTCGTATATACGGAGCTTGATGGCGAGCCCGTAAATTGCCGACGTCGCGAGAGTCGAGTACTTAAGGTAACATGGAAATTATCAATTGCAGCCGATTGGCAAGTTTGCATAGGAGAGCCGCTAGTCTCGGCAAACGGCACGCAGACAGAGAAATTCGTACCCTTTTTTTTTCATAAAGGAAAACGCTGCCCCGCCGATTTTCGACGCAGCCGGACGGAAAATTAATTCGAGTGGGCTGCTCTCGAGAAAAGCGCCTCGACAAAGCCTCTCTTAATCCCGTAATAAAGCGTTATTAAAAAACGGCCCGTGGGGGGGGGGGGGGGGGGGGGGGGGGGGGGGGGGGGGGGCGGGGGGGGGGGGGGGGGGGGGGGGGGGGGGGGGGGGG
>JAWWEO010000009.1:14830019-15011718 GCA_035582975.1 Ormyrus labotus
CAGGGCTCGTATTACAACGTACTGAATCGGCTCGGGCTCCAACATTCAGGTCTAGACCGATATTTCTTTCAGTGTACCTGCCGCTTGCAGGCTCTGGAGTAGTCTTGGTTTCGCGGCTGTGTATTGTTAATGTTCATGGGAATTCGATGTCCGTGACCCGACCGAAGGCTACTGCAAGATGCGAGCTGGTTTGCTTTAATATTTAAGTTTTCGATTTCTATAAAGGGGAGAGTGATTGTAAATAAAGCATTGGATGCAATTTTTTGAATTTTGGGTTTTTTTTTTTTTTTTTTTTTTTTTTGACTTTCAATCGGAACGAAATGTTTGAAAAGTAAACGCGAGCAATTTTTTCGTTCGATGTTGACTTTTTCGCTTTGCCGCGGAGTAGAAAAAATATTCTGAAATCAGAATAAATTGGTTGGCAGAAGAAGAAATTCGTGAGAAATTAAGCCAGGCACCGACGCAGTCCGCGGTGAAGCTCGCGCTATTGCATTTGCGGTCTCACAGCTCGAAAAATATTCAAACTACAAATTAAATTGATTCCAAAACAAAACCACTCACTTTTCCCGCGCAAAGCCCTCAAACTCTTTCCGCAATAAGCAATCGAAATAAAAATCCCCCGCAATATCCATCAAAGTATGCGCTCTCCCTGCCCTCGAAACGATCGCAGAATAAAATCAATTCGTACCGTCGGCGAGAATTCCATCCCTCAGGAAACTCCATCCTCGGGCCTTTTTCTCTCTCTTTTTCTCAACCGCAGAAGAATTTACTTTTGCGCACGAGGAGCAGGTAAATGGCCCGAAGCCGAGACTCCCTCGCCTTCTTTGAGCTCCGCGTCGTGTGGCATATAAGAATGCACTCGATGTGTGCATAAAGAGAAAACCGAAGCGTGATATAAAACGACCGAGTCTCCCCGGTGTAACCTTACTGGGCTTTCACGGGTAATGCACCGCTGAATAAAGAAGTTAAACGGAATGTGTTTTCCCGATGGGCGGTCGCACCGAATTTTTCCAGTTATGGAGCTTATTTTTTTTCTTATATTTTTTGGCTTTTATACGCAGCAGAATATTTTACTGGTTGAAGCAGGAAAAAGTTTTTTTAGATTTTAGTAATGGGTACGGTTCGGTTACGAAAGTTTACCTTCTTTTATTTTGAAGTTAATAAAATATTCAGTAAATTTTAGGTGAATTGAAGCAAGTTCTTTCAATATAAAAAAAAAAAAATTCCCAGAAAAAGCTTTCATTAAAGCTGCAGGCGTTAATTAAAACAAGTTTATTGGTTCCTGGAAAATCAAATTTGCCTCGTATAAATTGAAGGAATAAAATATTAGATGGAAGTGTAAAACAATCAAGCAATATTGCAACAAAGCGTCGACGAAACTTTTCCCTAAGCACGAAATTTCTGGCTTATTGCTCAAAGAGCCAAGAGTATTTTATTAAGTTTCAGTTCTCCGAATTTTAATGGGACAAGCTATATACATTCGTATTCCGGCTTTGTCCCGATACTCTTCCGTGACAATAAATATGCGGAAAACTTTTACAAGTGCATAAAATAATGAATGTCAATGAGAGAGAGAGCGAGATGCTCTCTCGGGCGAATTCAAGTTTAAATCTCTCCCAAAGTCCGTAACTCACCGTCCCGCTAAGATTACAATTTCATTCCTGGAGATTCCCCGGCTTTTTCCCACTCCGCTGAATTTATATTTTGCGCGGCAGCATAATAACCGGCATTGTCCGCAGTATATTTTCAGCGGGCGAAGGAAAAATAGTTCTAATTGGGCCTTCGTCTAACGCAATTTCCCGTCCTCCGCCTAACTAACGTCGTTTCCGCAACGGAGAAGGAAATGACGTCGCGGAAAAAGGGCTGAAATTCAAATCGAATCCGCGGCGATATTAATTTCGACGCCGTTAACCGCAACAATGAAGGAAACTCTCAGTCGCGTAATTAGCCTGACGTCGCGCTTCTCTGTGTGTGTGCACGCTCGGATCTCTGTGTCAAGTTAATTAATAGTGGCCTCTTCGATAATAACGCCTGCTTGAGAGAAGCTGCCGGGATCGAGCAATTAGTTGCGGCTTCGCAGCCGACGGAGAGCGCCGCTGCATGGCATAAAGGCCGGACGGATCGGGGACTCGTCGCGCGGGGGGTATATAGAAATTATAAATTGACCGATCCACCGAGGCGATTATTTTCGATTGCCGCTGGAATTGCGAAATTAGCTCAGCCTCAGCTGTTTGGATGGACTGGGGCTGCACGTTTTCAGAGAGCCGCGAGCTGCGTCAGATTGATGTTATTGCGATATCGCTTGCCGCGAATGTAAATGCATGGTTATGAGCTAGAAATTCACTTGTACGGTGATTAAACTGCTGCTGCCACGTGACATGGATGTACGCTATTTTATATACGGTTCCCAATGGATTGATAATTTCTGTTTATAGAAGTAATCTTCTTTTCGCGAAGTGGATCTACGAAAAATTGGATTTTCAGTTTTAAAAGCGTAGCTTAAATTGAATTGGAAACCCAGATAGAATTATGATAGTGCTTTACTTTAAATGCGATTAAATGTTAAAGCAGGCCTGGTGTAATATAATGACATCATTGGAGATAAAAATTAGAGTAATAATTTTACTGGTTACAATGTAACCCAAAAGGCGGCAGGTTATGAAATGAAAGCATCAAACTTGAATTGCGCGGAATGCAGAAGTTTCAAAGAATAATAACAATTTTCTTCGGGAATAATGCCGTTTCAAGAGCACACAAGAGAACGTTTAGTAATGGAACTTCAAAATTTCCTCATTAATGAGTTCAACGCTGTATACATTTTGGTACTAAACTTAATATCCTCCCCGAGAACTGGCGCTAAATTTTCTAACTCGAACTTCATTTTCCAATTATCCTTTCTCCCAAGCCAAAACCCTTGTTTCCTTAAAGAAAACAAAAATAACAAACGCGGAACTTTCACCCTCAGCCGGTAAATGGCAGACAAAATCCAGCGGAGCGAACGCGAACAAGCTTTTTCTCGCTCGACTCATCAATAAACAGATCATTCCAGACTCCCCAAAAAGCATTCGGTCCGTCCGAGCATTTCCGCCGGAATTCGCATCGGCGAAAATCCCAATTGTTTTAAAACGGCATCGACCGCCGGGCCGGGAAATCCTTCGGCCAATCCTCTCTCTCTCTCTCTCGCCACTTCGGAAGAGTGCGAGGGAGATTTCGCGCGTCGTAGATAAGTTTCGAGATCGATCGTCTCGAGCAAACTCGTTTCGGCGCGGCAATCTTGCGAAACAGCCCACGCATGAGTTTGCAGCGGGAGTATATATATCCTGTGGATATTAGTCCCTTTCTTCGTGCGGAGGATTTTGCGCCGGTCGGAGGGGGAGCTTTTCAGCCGGCCCGAGAAGGCCTCGATAAGGGGATTAATTTAGAAAGGAATGAGGGCGCCGGCCGATGCTTCGTTGGGGGTGTTTTCGCGTTGCTTCCGAAACTGCTTGCTCAAAATTCCTGTTCGTAAAAGTCGGGGTGGATAGATAGCCTTTTAGATGAATGAGCAATGATTTAGACTCGCTGAAATAGCGATGTTTATCTAAATGCCGGGAGTAATTTGGCAGCTGTACGTCTTCGATAAAAGGGTTTTGTTTTTTTCATTTACTCGTATTATTAGATTTCGGCGCAGAGCCCTAAAATTGCGTTTTCAATCAGAAAGTTTCCCCCTCGAAAAGAGCGTCGAGCATTCCCGGAGAAAATAGCAAGAACAATATTTTCCTCCGCGAAAGTCCTCTCGCGCAATCTCGTTAAAGCGATCAGCAATGACGCCGTTTGATCAACCTGGCCTTCGTTTATTTTCGCAGGAGGGAAACTCGCGCGTAGGACGATGGAAGTCGGCCAGGAAATCAGGCTCTGCTCGTTTAATCATCGACACACACGTTTCTCTCTCTCTCTCTCTCTCTCTCTCTCTCTCTCTCTCTCTGTCTTTGCATTCATCCTCCCTCTGCCGATTCGGCCGTTGCTCTCATTTTACCCGGCTAAATATTACGCGCGAGGGAGCCTACTCCTGAATGTATCCTCGCGGCGCGCGGATGTGCGCGCAAGCGCGATTGATTTTTATATTTCCGGCAGGCGAGGTCTGCAAAATAGGAGAGGCCACTGCGGATGAGCGAAGTGGATGCTGCGATAATCGAACTCCAAGGATTTACGTGCGAATATAGTCGTGTTCACTGCCGGCCGTTATTATTCTTTCGCGAGTATTTACGCGTATTACGAAAGAAAGCTTGTCATTTCTTTAAAAAGTGGATTGCTGACATAAGTTCAACATAAGTTCGATAAACCCCTATTTTTAGTTTTAGGACCGAAAAAATCGTACAAGAGTTAACTCAACCTTCTTTCTTCCTTCCCTCTAATCAATTAGCTCGCCGTAGCCATAATAAAACGAGCTTGCCGCGGCGCCTCGAGCGAGGAAAAAAAAAACTGAAATTGCAAAGAATAGCGCAATCAAGCGCCGGCGACCCCACCCTCCTCCTTATCACCGGCTCTTCCTTGCCGCGCGTCCTCCTTTTCCTCCCGCTAAAAATAGAGCCGCGTAAAGCGCGCACCTGGAGTGCGAGGGAGCGTGTGCCGGAGAGCGCTTATACATATGCGTTCGAGTAGCTCCGGTCGATCGTTGCCCAAAGACTCGAGCGGGGGGAGAGAGCCCGTATAACGCGCTCGCATTATGTAAGTGATAGCGTCGCCGACTCTTCCGCACTGCGCGCGTATCGCTATAATGGACGTCCCGACGAGGGAGAAAGGAGCTGTGCCGCGCGTCGGAGCGCGCGCCGGCCGTTATTTTTATTGCCGCCTTTATTCAGGCCGAGGCTGCGAAGTCGTGTCAATATTGCGTAGGGATCGAGGCGTAAACGTTTGCCTTTTTCACTCTCCGGGTGGAGGGGAGAAGAGCTTTGTTTGCTTCGGTACACGGGACGTTATGTGCCTACTGGGTATTGGATACCGTTGCTCTCGGAGTGAGGGCGACGTTTTCGGAGATAATCTTGTGTGCTTAGCACGTTTTAATGTGTTTTTTATTTAAAGTGAGCTGACACCGGGTGTCGGTACATTTTTAAGTAGTTGTGGACCGAGTCCGGTAAGACGGTGGCTTCACAAACTCGACCTACGTCACTGATGTTTGGTTTTTATACATGCAAGCATTACACTTTATTCTGCAAACGTTTCTCTATTTCCTCGGTATTTTTCGAAATTTCAATAAAGCCGAATAAACAACAAAGCTGTAAATCTGGGAAGGAAAATACTTTTTGAGTTATTGTCCACAACTCCGCGCAGGGAGTTACAATATTACCTCCCTAAAGCGATCCATCAAACCTAAGTTTAATATTTACTCCTCGTTTCGATTTATATATTTCCATACACGTTTAACAATTTCCTCCGAACGCGTTAACTCCTTCCACCTTTCACCCCACGTTTTCGTAGGAATTATTATGTAAACCGAATCTGCTCGAACTATCCTCTACGAAGCTATATTCCTCCACAAAGCATATGCAAAAAGGTCAGTGAATTCCAGTGTGCTTCTCGTTCAAAGCGAGTGCCACACCCTCGGACACATCTCGCATCTCTCTAACGCCGGGAGACACGCACACGCAGCCCGTCGGTGCGAACGAGGAGCTCGGCGGAGGGATAATCGAACGTAGCAGTAGGATAATGCCCGACGTCCAGCTGGCCACCTTGTGCGGCTGTAATGCCACCGCGGAGAGTCCCGCGCCATCGAGGATTAGGCGACTGAAACCCGCCGGAATTTTAACGGATCGTCATCGCCGAGACCAGTCCGGTTAAATAATTAGCGGGCTGCGCGCGCATTTCGCAAGAGGAGGCCCCCGGGGGTTAGGGTAATCCGGTTACATTCCTGCCTCGCCATAATTTATAGGAACAATATTCGCCTAACCGCAGCTCAGAGACACACAATCCCAGACCAGAAGGAGCAGAATTAGCCGGACGTAGCCGCTGGTAAATGCCATTTTCCCGCTAAATGTCGCCCTGTTACGCCTTTCTGTCGCATCGTAGAGATTGGATTTGTGCACTGTTCTTTAACGCTGTTTCGTTCGACATTAATGTCTTTGCTCGTTGACGTTTCTATATGGAATATGTCCGCGTTATGTGCCGGACGTTTTATCAAAGTGATAGAGGATGTACGTCATACAGCCAACTATCTCCTGATTTATTGCAAAGTTTATTGTTTCGTTGAACTAATGACGGCGTGTCTTTTAAAACAAAAGCGAATAAAATTTACCGCCTGCGAAGCGAGGCAAAAAAGCAACTTCTAAAATGTAATTTCTGCATTTCTCGTCTGAAACAGCTTCTTTTTGCTTGTTGCGCTCCTGAAGAAGATACTGTTTCATAAAAAACAGTTTAAAATTTCATCTCTGCCAATGTTTTAATTAAATCCCACTTTCCGACATAAAGAAGCAAAAATTCTTCATTAATACGAACGCGAGCTCCGATTGTAGAAAACAAAAATTTTTGCTTAGCTTTAATAAAAGTCGCGGCTCAATATAAAGTTCATCGCCCGGGGTAAATAAGGTTTCCAGCTGAAAATAAAGGCACCTAAAGTACTTCGCCATTCATCGGTCGCAAAAAGAAATCGCAATTGAAAAGGAAAAATGTTGACCCGATTACCGCCATAGGGTGGATAAAAAAAAAATGCAGTTATAAATGAAATTTTGAACACAATATAAAAACGCCGAGTCGACTCGCGCTTAATCGACTTTCCCGTCGTGTTCTCAAAGCGGCGAAAGGTCAAGCCTCGATCTTTGTTCGGGTTTAAGAACTTTTCACGCTCGAAACGAGCGGAAGGGCTTTGCAAATCTTTTGCGCCGCGCCTCTCAATTAGACGGCCGCTAAAATTCTACACTCGTCGGGCGTGAACTGCGATCTCGTTCTTTTTCCGCGAAGAGCAAGCGCGTGTATTTTTAGAATCAGGAATTTTCGATGAACAAATATAACCGAGGCGGCGGAAAAAAATCTCTGCCGTACCATCCCGGGATTTATTGCGAGCCGCGCACTTTTTGCGTTTCTATCGCGAGTACTGTAAACACGGGACGAAGGTGAAATGCGCGCTCGGCGAGCCTTCAATTTTCGATATTTCAAGAATGTTTGTTTAATACAAACGGACGTGAGAATTTCACTGGCGACGAATATGAATTGTTTTCGGTAACTTTTAACTAAATTATTGTGTAAAAAAACACTTCGAAACGAATTCTCTTGTTTATCCTCTTATTTCGGCTCCTGAATCCCAAAAGCGTAAGACCGCGTCAAAATTTACTCCCGAACTCTAAAAAGAAAAAACGCGTCCTCCCAACGTCCTCAAACCAGTGGCAAACACTTAGCTCCCTTCAGGCGACGCAAGTTTAGCCGCGGCTCCTCGGGAAACGCGGCAAACTGCCAGCATTCCCCCGCACGCATACTCGCCGCGGCGTCGCGCTCCGTCGGCTTATCCATCATTCATCATTTTGCAGCGGATCGAAAACTGCCCGCGGTCGCGCGTAACGTTACGCGCTCCCTATGTGTGCCGCGCGCGGTGACGAGTTTACGGCGCGAGCGTTATCTGGGTGGAGCGCGAGATTTACGGCCCCCTCCGAAGATTCGCACTCTCTGTCTGTCCGGGTGTAATTGAGCCGCGCGCTGCGCTTTATAAGGAGCGGCTGATTGAACCTTTCGAACCGTTAGATCCGATTGCTTTCGACCGGCCGCCTTGGATTTCCGAGCTTTAGAGCGGAATTTTTGATAGCCGCCGCCGCGGATGGGAGGTACTTTACGATCGAGATTCACGGTTTTTCGACCGCAGAAAACTTGGCTTGGCTGATTTCGCAGTTGGCGCTCTTGTAATGACGTGTCATTTTACGAATTTTTGATTTAACTTATTTTATTTGCATTTAACGAATATATAAACTAATATTTTGTTTATCGCTACCGAGGTCGACGTTTACAGGTCGTTTGTCACTTTATGCGCGTTATTGAACGATGCTAGAGAGAATACTGATGAAATCCGAATAGGAATTCTGCCCTGATTGCTTCATGTTAATTTTGATTGGTCAATCAAATTTAAAATCGGGGAAGCGGAATTCAATTCAAAGTCCTCTCTGTTTCTACTTTTCAAACTGCCGTCCGAAGATTGGTTGATGTTCGCTAATTTGTCTATATTAAAAGGTGTATTTTGCAATTAAGAGCTTTTTTGAACGTTACCTGCGAAGTTATTAAAACTGTGCATAAATCACTTTTATTAGAAAATGAACTTAATGAGATTCAGTGTAAAATAAAGGAAGTACACCCCAGAGTGAAATCATTTAGCTTTTCCCATAAATAACTTTGCCCCGAGAATATAACGCAAATAATTTAATCAAAACAACAGCACCAACTTTTAAGGCGCAAAACCGCCGACAAAGCAATATCTTTTTTTTTTCAAAAATCAGATCCCGCAAAAGGCAGCCCCGTTCGAACTCGCGAAAAATGTCTTTGAGTCGCAATAAAAGCGATCTAACGGCTCTCGTATCGCGAAATTAATCAGCAAAGTACCGGTCGCGGAAAACTGCAACAACTCTATATCCCCGTATAAGAGCCCCAGGAAGACTCTCGGTACACTCTAACAAATGACACATCAAGCCCTCTCCGTACACGCACTCGCAATCAACCGTTCGGGGCCAACCTTTCACCCTTTACCCGCTATGTCCTTTAAGCCGCTCGACGCGCAAAAGTCCCTCCTCCCGCCGCGGCCATTGTGGCCGATCGAGGCGAAACAAAACGAGCAGGAAACGAGCTCCGGAGACACCGACAGCCGATGCTATCGGCCCGCAGCCGCGAGGTTAACTCGCATTTGTTTATTGCCCGAAGGAGATATCGCCGATAAGAGCCGAGGAGTTATGCAGCCCGCGCCGGAGAGCTCGAGAGAGCCCGACCGACGTCGCCCCTTTGAAATGGAACCTGTCCTTTTCAGCCGTGCCGGGATTGTCGGAGGCTGAGGCCGCTAAATGCTGAACCTCTCGACCCTTATTCCGTCTCTTGACCGCCTGCCGCCGCGCTCCGAGTGTGGGAGAGGCGAGAGATTTTTTAGAGACTCTCGCCGGGGTTCGCTAATCCGTTATTTCGCGTTATTGCGGCTTGAAATTATTTCGTTCCCCTCGAGAGAATTTATTAGCCAGACCGGCGAAATTCTCGAAAGGGGAGAGCAACGAAGTCCGTTAAACTACGAGCTCATTTGCGAAGTACAAAAGCCCCTCGAGGAAGAAAAATAATAAGAAGCATCTCCGAGTCGGGCTTCGTGAATAATAGATTTACGAGAGGGCTTCCTTTCTTGGCGCTCGAGCGCTCCTCCAAATGCAACTTAGCCCTTTGCACTCCACGCACAAGTACACAATGAGAAAGTTACCCTCCCCCCGGTGGCAGGCCGCTCGTTATTATATAGGAACTAGCGCGTACAAGGGGATACGTACTCGCGGTCCTTGGGAAAGTTTGCCGCTGAAATCGGGCCATTTATCTGTATTTATTGTAGTTAGCGGAGGTGTCGGAAACGGCGGAACTTGGTGGCCGGCGAGGCCGATAACTCATCCCGAAATGCGCCCAGCTCTCTCATCTACTTTTTTTCTCGCGCTCTGTTGCAGAAGCGAAACGATGTCGACGGAAGTCCGAGCAGCCAGGCCTACGATGCCGAGTATCACCCAGTCCAAGAGGCCTATCGTCATTTACCCCACCGGTGAGTGTCACTTTTTTAAATCTTAATTGCTGCCCGGGAGAACGCGGGCGACGATCGAATGTTAATGCAAAAGTTGTTGTGTACGATTAGAGAGGCCTGATCGAGATAGGCACTCGAACAAAAGCTTAAATTAAAGCTGACACGGTCTGCATTAATTTTACCCTCTCCGGAGCTTATCTGACTTTACAGAGTCTCAAGATTATCGATCTCAACAGTAAAGTGCATCCTTCAGCAATAATCTCCTTCAAGCATCCTCGGCGATATGCCTCACTTTTATCCCCCGACTAAAGCAACAATATATAAGCGCTGCAAAGTTGTTAAGCTATTTATCAATTAAGCGAGAATATACATTCGGAGGCCGCGGAAAAAGTGGAGAAAACAGCGCCGGCCGTCATTGAGATATATATAATTCACTTTCTGAAAAAGCAGTAAAAGCAGCATTTACAACGTAATCTCATCACGCTCCAGTAATGCCGCGCCCACAATAAAGCAAAGATACACGGGCCGTTAGCCCGGCCTCGAGCCATCAAATCAAAAACGCAGGGCAATCAGTGCGCCAAAACGCACACTAATCCTCCCCGGCCGCGATCGCTTACGTAAGACCGTCGAAAGAGCTCGAGGAAAAAAAAAAACAATCCCCCTAAAAGGAAATCCCGGTAATAACGGGGGACTGACTCGCGGCCGGTACGTCCGGCAAATTGGAAAATACGCGCGCTCGTAAAGCATCGCGGCTCGGGGCCCAAGGTCGCCGTCTCCGCCCCGCGCGCCGGTTATAAAGCTCGTCGCACGCGATACGCGCAAAGGTCAATAACGAGCCTTAGCACCTTGAGCCGCCGGCCGCGCTAATTTCCATTGCAGATGGAGAGAGAGACGGGGGCCGATTAAAATTTACCCCCGGCCTTGAGACCTGGAATAGGCTAAACGCTCTTGATACAGTTTTAAAGGGGCCGAATTCCGCGGCGAATAAATGAATTTTGTATGAGGAACTATGCGAGTATATATTTGTTTGTAATGAGGTATACGCCGCGCGCCTTGAAACTTTTAGCTTCCTGCCGGCTGAAGACTTTTGGAATAAGCGGGGAAATAGGGGGATCGTTGCTTATAAAATTGTTGAATATTATTACTGATGTCATTTTAGTGGCGTATGGCGCTCTTTTAGAAAAGTTATTTATTAAAAGTAACGGTTATTTATGCTTTAGTAATGTATTGTTTAATAACGTTTTGAACTTTAGCTTATCCTTTAATTAATGCAGTATCTAATGTGCTCTAGTTTCTAAGACGAAACACCCCTTCTGATGCAAATTTCCGTTATATCACTGAAAGTGTATTTTGCGGTTAAGATCAATAACCTTGAAGCTTTGTAGTTTAAAGTACCGTACAAAGGATAAATTAAAGTGCAAGATTAACTCGGAATATCAAAACAGTTTTAAATTTTAATTCAAAGAATCATAAAAACTACGATTCTCGCGTTTCGTGCGTAGATTATTTTAAATTTGCGTTAGACAATAAAGACTATAATAATAATTAAGGCTCGGCTGTAATTAATTAATGCAGTGTAGGGCGCAAATGAGAATATTAAAATCAAGTCTTTGTAAAATTTACATGAGCATTAGTCCCTCATTAAATTAATTCGCAGAAGGCATTAAATTTCCAAAATATTTCATGCAAGATTTGCACATCTGAATATTGAATGCAACGTAAAATTAATCGCGGCCGCTCTCAAAAACAAAGTCGATGCGCGTGTCACTGGATCTAAATGCGAAATTAAACTGACGGGTTAATTAAAATAAAGCCGAATTTTGCATACTCGCTTAACTTTTCCAACGAACTTGCTAATATACAAAAATTAACTCTAAAGCTTTTAGCTTAAAACTTCATTTTACTCAAGGGATCGCGAACGAATTTCAAATTATATTAGCACCATAATTAATTCTATAAGGCTTATGATTTGAAAGCTAATTTTTTTTTTAAATAAAGAAATGAATAGTTTAGTGATTTTTTAAACACGCAAATTTTGAAGACGATAAATACAGCGTCCGCGCGAAAATCAGTGGAAATCGTCGACAATCATCTTTTTCCCGATTAACATAACGACTCCGTTTTCGCGAGTTCGGCCCTCGGAGCGATACGTTTCGCAGGCCATTATGGAGATTCGCCGCGTATCGAAGCCCTGGCGAAAGAATTCTCGGATCAGCGCTCGGCTGGCGCCGCCGGAGATTCCAACTATTTCGAGGAATTCCCCGCGGCGGACACGGCACATTTCCGTAACCGCCAAACCGCAAACGGCATTCGAAGATCGCGGAAGGATTCGCCGCGTTTTCTTCGGAAAAAAGAAATTAGCCGCGCGGCGCTATATTCTAACGCTTCCGTGCTTCAGCTGTGCGTGTGCGCGCGCAGCTTGTCTCCCGCGCTTCTGGCCTGTCATCAAGCTGTTTGGTCTGTTCGCGCCGCGAGCCGTAGTTCGGTACACGCGCTGAATAATGATTTATGCGCGTTTACTTTTATCCTCGTTCCGCGGCGAAGTCAATGGCAACTTGGTCTTTTATCAATCTTTCCGCTCGGAATTGAACTTTTCTATTATCCTTATTTTCAGAAGGGTACATAAAGCATTGTAATGGTGATTTGAATCGCGATGAGTGACGGGGATTTTTCGCTCGGGTATAAAAGACTACGACGTTCTGTCAGTAAGTTAATAAATTATTTACTCGGCAGGGATGCAAATTATGAACTGATGAAATATAGTGTCGATTATAAATATATATTTATGAAAGAAGATGCATTTACCGAAAATAATCGTGTTCACTTGCAGGCGAAGCGTGATGTGAGTGTAAATAAGTATCTCGCAATATTCATTATGTTTCAGAATTCCAAATATTTTAATAAGCCTCAATTCTCCAGATCACCTGAAATTTAAAACATAAATTTAAGAATAAATATCTACGAAATTCTATGCAACACATCGTATCTCTAAAAGTATAAAAATTCAAAACTTTATTCGTTCGCGCTTCCAATCATCCTCCATCGAAACGTCGATAAAAACCCGATTCCAATCGTCGCCCTGCATTACCCTAAATGCCTCAGTCTTCTAAAAAAAAATGTGAAAACTTTTTACAAAACAGGCTCCGGCAGTGTCGCTCGCAGGCGGAAAAGCGTTTTTCACCGACCCCCGGACTCTCTAGTTATTGACAGGTGCTTTTTTATCGAACTCGGAGCTCCGGCCAATAACCAGGAAAAACGCGACCGAATGTCGATACACAGCTCGGCTCTCTCGCGTTGATGAACGAGAGAGGGAAAGGGGGGCGGGAGAGTGATAAGCATCCGATAGCTCTCGCTGATCAATTAGAAGCCGAGCTTGTGGGGGGGCCAATTCGATTGATTGGGTAAATAGCTCTCGCGTGCGGTTGCAATTCGTCCCTCTGAAGCCCCGCGGCCCGCTTTTGCAGGATAATTAGTTCGCCTTTTACCCGAGTCGGTTCGTTTTGCTCGCCGGCCGTTCCTTCGTTCCGCCAGTTTGTGTTGTGTATGTGTTCCTTTCGGATGGCTGGACTGTGTTTGCTGGGGACGTAGACGAGACGGTTTCTTGGACGGCGTACGGATTTTATTGATGGCTTTGCTTTTCTGAGGTGAAAATTTATAGGACGCGAGACATAACTCATTTCTGTTTTTTATTGTCTGCGCGTTTTTTTTTTCTTTTTTTGTAGAGTGTAAGTAAATCGAAATTTTTAAAAGTATAATCTACCCTGAGCTTGTAAGCTTTGCACGGTGAATACATTAAGGGAACATCTTACTTGACCCAACTATTTTCTACTTGAATGTACATGGATGAAATTCCTATGCAAATTTTTGAAGATTGATGGCTCTTTTGCAAGCTTCCTTTCGACCGAATAGAAAGAAATTATTTTAAAGGTTTCTTTTATCAGGAATAAGGTATGTGCTTACAGATAGGAAAATATCACATTTTGAATAAATCGTTCGGCTTCGAATCCTCACCCAAATCTAATATTATCGAGCGCACTAAAATCTAGGATGGTAATTTAAAATATCGTTGATTTAGTTTAATAATTCAATTTATTTTTCTTCTCATATCTGAAATAACGATAAAAAATAGTAAAATTTTTACTAAATTTTTTTCTCTCTCAGCGTAAAAGCAGAATTTCCTTAAAAAAAGAGATGAAATTCTTTAGATCGAAAGATGCCTCCCGCTTGAAAGCAGGCACAATGAGCCCCCTTTCTTTCCATGTAAATAATCGAGCGCGTCGAATTTTCGGTCTTGCCTGTGCACGAAGGCTTCGCGGGTAAAAATAGGCGCCCCGAGCCTGGCGCCGCTCTCGCTTCAGCCGGGCTTTATTGAAAATATTCAAATAGCTAGGCATTGTGCTGATCAGCGGGAGATAACTTTTCCACCCTCCGACATCCGCCTCTGCAAATAATTCCATAAATTCGGAATAAAAAAAAAAAAAAGGGCTGCGCAGCTACCAGAAATTTATCGCGTCGCCCCGGGAATATAGGCTTCCTAGTAGTCGCGAGGCCGCACTGATGTCGAACATTTTTTATCGGCGAACTTGCTGAGCCCCGAGAAAGCAAGGGAGACAAGCAGCAATCTGGAATTTCTTTACATGAACTTTCTTTGTGTGGAAAAATTAAGGTTTCGCCTCGAGATTGAATTTTGAATGAAATTCGGTTTAATAAACCTTTTCAGTTTTCCAGCGTTTATTTCGGTTTGCTGGAAAAGTTTGAATTGCGGAATCAGTCGGACAAACAATTTGAATTATTTCAAAACTTTTTGCTTCCTCCTAGAAGCTTTGTGATAGTAATTTTTGGAGTGTTATAAAAACAGGTTATAATTGCATTTTGAGGTATCAGAAATGAGAATAAATGGTTTTTGAAAGATATCTGTATGGGTGTGTGGTTAATTCAAGGCCACCTCCCCATCCGGTTGAATTGTATTGGCATTAATCGATTAACAACCTTTCACCCCTCATAGTTATTTCATTATTAAACCACGTTTGCAATATTATTTTTATACGTGTAAGGGCTCAAACGAAAGGTCATGTTACTGGCTTTAAAATGTATTTCCTATTTGAACTATTATTATAAATACAGGAACAATAAATTAATTGGGAAGAAGCTTCGTGCCAATGAATTGTCAGCAATTTTTTTATCTGTCAGAGAAAGTTAACGAATTTGTTTCACTTTACTTCAATACGGAAAATATTTTTTTTAACCCGTTTAAGACTAAACTTTTAGCCGAGATTGCCCATCAATTTTAAAGTAAAAATTTATGGGCGGTTTCAAACTGATGCAAAATTTTGATGTAAAACGATATTATGAGTGAAGATTATCGGATATACGTTAAATTTTTCTAGAAAACGATTCGATAAGCTGCCTTTTTTTTTGTAAATTTGATGGAAAATATAAATCAACACCTGGACTGATTTAAATTTCGTTAAATTCTGTTTATACGAGCATTATTATTCGTTAATTAAACAGTATAAATAATTTCAATGAATTCAACCATATTATTACGAGATCAATTATCGATCACCAAACTGTTATAAAAAAATCCCTAATCAAAAGAAGTTTCTATTAATAAATCGAAGCACGATCCTTTTAATTTCTTCGCGAATTTCTCAAACGCCGTATAGAACAAAGTCTGCAAGTAGTAGCAGAAGCCAAGCGGGGGCGGCGGCGGCAACAAAGTGCCGTGCGGTATGCGCGAGCAAGAGTCTTGACATGCCTCGAAAGCTGGGGCTCAAAAGGCCTCCCTCTCTCTCTCTCTCTCGTGCTAACTGCAGCGTAGTACTCTGCGCTCAAGTACGTACACACGCGTTCCGCTCGTCGCCGACGTAAATAACTACGAGTCGTCCTTTATGCGCGAATGACACGGGACTAATACGCGCGACGGCACTGAGGCAGACTCTTGATTGCGCCGAAAGTTACTCCCCGTCGACGGGGGAGCTTTCTTTTGAGCCGATGCAGTCGCTAAGAGCTCGGCGAAATTGTTTGAGGCCGGATTTTTCGGATGTAGACGCTTTCGGGAGGCTTTCTGATAATTGCTGCCTTTTTTTCGAGGAAAAAAAGGGAATGAATTGTACAATTTTTTTCGGTCGGACTCGAGAGAGGCTGCGCAAACAGCACTCGAGAAACTTTCTTACGTAATTATGAGAGGTTTAAAGAACAGAAACTTTTCAAAATGATAATTGGCAAACTTCCCCCCCCCCCCCCGCGTAAATCCCTATTATTACACGCAAATAAACCAAAACCTTGGAGCCCCCCCCCTGAAGCTTCTCGAAAATCGCATAACTTAAACGCGATTATATTTCCCAAAATCCCGCGCAAAGCTCCACTTTATTAATCTCCAATCGCTCACCATTATCAGCAGCGTACTCGATATAGGCCCTCCCGATCTGCATAATCTCCCGAAGCAGCAGCAATAGCATCCTCGACGAATCGATCGCGCATAATAAGGAGCCTCTATCGTAATCCCCCCATTTTCTTCTTTTTTTCGCAGTCTCGCCGGAGAGCATCATCGTGCCGATCGTCTCGTGCATCCTGGGCTTCCCGCTGCTTGCCCTCCTGCTAATCTGCTGCCTGAGGAGGAGGGCCAAGCTGGCCCGGGCCAGGGCCAGGAGGCGGAACTGCGACGTCGAGCACGGCGCCCTGAGCCTGGTCAGGTTTAGCCCCGTGCATCGGCTTGGTGAGTTTGTCGGCCGCTTTGTTTGCTCGGCGCCGCCGTGGGCGGGGCTGTAATCAGGGATTGTTTGGCGAGGATCAAAGGCCGGGGGTTTTTTACGCTGGGATATCCGGATCTGGGGTTGATAAAAGTCTGTTTTGATTTATTTTTTGTCTAATGAAGTGTTTGGTTTTACAGTTTTTTAAATTATTTTTTAATTTAATTTAAAACGTTCTATTTATGTAAAAGAAACATCATAAAAGGTAAATATTAACTCGAAATAATGAGTGACGCATATCATTATAAATGTTTATATTAAGTTTCCTTTCTCAATTTTTCCTTTTTGACAATTTTATAAAACACCTTTTTAAACTGTCAATTAAAATTTTTAATTAAAATTTTTTTATAAAATCGTTAAGTAAAATTATGAAAACTTTCAGAATCTTGCCTTTAAAAAATGCTTCAACTCTCTGCTTTTATAAAAGATAGTCTTTAAAAGTCAATGGCCAAGCATCCTCTTTTTCATACAAATTACTTTTTTAGTGTTTTTCATAAAAAATTTCATTTACATACAAAAGACGATCCCCTCCGAGCTTTTTTTTTTTATAAATATTTGTACAGTTAATAACCCGATGCAGACTAGTTCTTTAAAACGAACAGAACTTAATAACACGAAGCCGCAGCACTTAACTCATCCTCTAAAATAAAGTAGATTTTCCTTGAAAATTCTATTACTCCCGGGCGTAAACACAAGACAAGCTCGCGTGCGGTGCTAAGGATGTTGTAAGGACTCGCGTAGCTTTATTCCACGAGAGACTCATGTCCTTCGTTCTTTTTATACCGAGCCCACATTTGAGCGCGCGTCCCGTTTTCATTATACCATCCGCGCGCGCGCATCAAACACTTTGACGCGTCGTTGTTTTTATAATTTTTTACATATTATTCAGAGCTCGCGCTCAGCATACGCGCGCGTTGCTTTGGAAATTGGAGGCCGGTATGCGCGTGCCGCAATTTTTTCCGCGCGCCTTGTTTTTCCGTTATTATGCTCTTAAGTTTAAAAAAAAAAAAAAGAGTCTGGGTGCAACGTACTCCCCACTCGCGCACAATGCCTCCTTGTTCACTTTTATGTGCCGTTTTCATTATTGCGTTCTGCGGGTTGCGGGTTTTTTTGAAAAATTGCGGCTCGTTAGAAGGGCGAGGGATTCTGGGTGAAAAATAGGCTTGAATGCGCAAATTGATGAGAATTTTATAAAACCCGCGCGATTTTCCGTTTTGTTCCACTCGGTTTTGAAAGAACTTTTTGAGCGGAAACACAGTGCTTCAAAGCTCTTTTGGAAGCTTTCGGGAAAACTAAAAAGGGCTGCATTGTTTACTTTTTGAATTGAAATATAGTCTGAAAGCTGAAATGGTTGTTGTTTCGAGGGGAACGAGTATAATTGATCGAATTAATTTATTGCAGCTGGGATTGAAAAGCCGCCGAAAGCCCTGCCAATCCGCGCTGATCGAGGATCCCGGGCGTTTGCAGCTTTGGAATTGGATACTGTGCTCGAGGAGCGATCCGATCCCGAGTTGAGCACAGCTGTGGAGCTCAGTAGTCCTGATTAACATTTAGCCCCGGCGATCTCTAGGTTTTTATTCCAATGATCACTACCGAATTAACTTTGACAAGCTAATTGAAATTTAGATCGAAGGAAAATTCAATGGCTTTAGTTTGATTTATTTAAATAGTCCATTGTGCAGCAAGGGGAGAAAGTAAGCTATTTTTTACCAGTCGGAGTCGAGTGCTGAAAATCTCACCCGAATCTGAAATAGCTTTTCTTCCCGCGTTACACACCGCGTTTTTTTTTAACGAAGACATGAATAGCCCTCTTTTCGTGTCAGAAAGTTGGATAGATGATCGTGCGTTTCAAGTCATGCCCAGAAATTGTAAAAAATAGCTTGAAGCGGGGAAAAAAGACTTTTTTCTACGCTTGAACAATTTTCTCAAACGCTTGAAATAATCGATTTTCATGCTACTTTCTAGCATGTTGAGGGCTATTTCATCCCTGAGTTGAGAAAAATCAATTTTAGCCCTTCAATCACCCAGAAATTTCCTATACAAAATAAACGATTTTACATGCGCGCTCTAGATTGAAAAATTTGCAGATCGCCACGGCCGTCGAGATCGAATGCGGTGCCAGTTCCTGTGGACCACAGTCCGCTGTGGACCGCGCTGACGAACGCGAGCGGAGTCGAGGAGGGCGAGCTGGAGAACACCTAGCAGGAGGCTGAGGGCGCGGGCTTCATAAGCGCCCTCGTCCTGGATCTACCCATCATCTACTGACGCGAATTCCAGTCTGGGCTGCCGTCGCCAGCCGCAGACTCCCAAGCGTCCAACGCAGCCGAAAACTCCGCCAAAGACGAAAATTAAAGCCGCCGCTGATGATGATTTATTCTAGTTCGAAAACGGGTACGGTCTTCAGTTGTGTTCAGAGAGTGGCTTGACGATTCTGTGTACATATGTCGATAGGCGAATAATAGACTCTTTATATAATAGGAGGGAAGCAAATTTTAGCGTCAAGAATGCAGTAATGATTTCTATGGTGGGGCGATTATCTGCTCTTTTACTTTGAATTATATCAGCCTGAAATATATGTACTGTACTACTTTTTGTGTACAAGGCAAGTCGCGAAAGTACATGTCCTAATTGTATAGATTTAAAAGTTAGATGGGTTAAAATTATGAAACACGTCTGAGCAGTAAAAGTTGACGAATAACGTATGCAGAAAAATTAACATTCGTGGCAGAACAAGTCAGCAAAATGCTGCAGTTATAAAGGAAAATGTTACGAAGAAAATGGATGGTCATATATATTGCTAAAATTACTTTGATGTATTGTCCACTATATCTGTATAATACAAGCCATAACAATATTTATACGTGTAAACGATAAAACCACAAATTTTATGTTATTTGCTAGTACACATTGTATATTTAATTTAATATTATGTAAAAAAATATTATAATTTATAATTTCTAAATAGGTATAATGAAAACTTATAGCTTTGATACGAAGCTTATGAATCCTATAAATGAATGATTTAATGTTGAATTTATCATGATTCATATCAGAAGGCAGCAAAAAGATATTGAAAAACATTATGCGGAATGCAGTATTTAAACCAAATTTAGGGAAACAAACCATTGATAAAAGTATAATTTTGGTTAAATATGCATTCACTAGACTTTTTTTATAGGTGAATAAAGAAATCTATTAATAAAAGATTAAGATTTAATTTAAAATAATTTTATTTCATTTTTAAAAAGTACACATACACTTATCATTAAATCAAAAACAGTCAAAATCAATCTTTTGTCACTGTATTTAGAGAATCAAGTATATTTACAACTGCTATTCCTAATGAAGTAGCACTCATCCATACGTTTGCTTGTGCGCAAAAGAAATAAATGTATCTAGTAACAAAAACTTGGCCTATACAAATATACAAGTAAACTTCGCTTGGACGTATACAACTGCACCAGTGCAAATATCTTTAATCAAACTCCTGGATGTAAGGAGGAATTACAGACCATTGCAAGCTAACTTTACAAACAATGATGAATATTTTATAAAAAAAAACTTTTCATTTTTAACAAATTTTCTCCAAACTTTTTAAAATGTCTTATAATTTCCTATGTATACAAATGCGTGAACGTTTTTAAAAGAAAGTAAATACTGCGACCTAAACTTAAATAAATTTTATATGCAAAATGCAAATGTCCATGATGTAATAGTTCTCTTTTTTTAATCTGCATAAAGCATACAACAAAAGTAGCAACAAAATTTTTACAGGATCCTATGATGAATAAAAATTGTTTACAATTTAGTAAATGTATATAACCAGCTATGTGCCACTGCTTAGATTAAATAATAAATGTATATAAATTAAATTTGAGGAAAATTTTAATAAATGTGAATGAAATTGCAACAGCTTAAGTATATAAAAACATTGATTTTGTATATTTCTTGAAGTTAATTGTAGCGTATGATTTATAAAAACTAAGAAGTTTGATTATGAGTATACTACGACAATGTAAATACAAAAGTATATACGAAACACGCGTTATCGTTACATATCTATATATATATATATATATATATTCTTTTAAAATTGTGTGAAATTCACACTATTTATGTTACAAAAATGTATGTTCAAGTTTCATTTTATATGTAAAAATTTATTTAATACAAAAAATATTTGTATTTTCTGATAGACCAGACAGTTTAATAAAAAAAAGTTAACAAGAATATGGTGGCTTCTTTAATGCAGAAACCTTAATGTAATTAGAAAAAAGTATTTGACAATAATTAATTCGAATCTTAAATTAAATACCTAAATAATCCTAAAAGCCTGGTATTATGCGACCCTTTTTAGCTGCTTTTTTCAGTTTATTGGTTTTTACATCCTTTTTCCTCTTCATTATATTTTCTGATCTCTTCTGTTGTCTCTGTTGAATCGTTTTCTGTACTCCTTCTTTTCTAGATTCCCATTTCTTGTGACTATGTTTTTTCTTCTGTTCTTCTCTTTTTATTGTCTTTTTTAAGAGCTCAGGATCATCTTTTACCTACATAAATGAATAATATATTATAAATATTGTAAGAAAAATAAATTTTCTCTAGATTAATTACAAACCTTCTCTCCAGTTGCTTTTGCTAAGGCTGACTTCCATGCTTCTTTTTCTTTTATTTCTTGAGCTTTCTCTTTTTCGCCAGCTTCTTCAAGCTCCTTTACTTTCTTCTTCTTTTCTTCTAGCTGTTGCAAAAGTTTTTTGGGATCTTTTTCAACTTTTACTGTCTTCTTTGTGCCAATTTCTGAAAAGTCAAATTTACTAAACACCATATTACCTTTAGAGTTAAATATAGGTTTTTGTTTTTGTTTTAGAGCTTTAGGAGCATCAGGATCTTCTTTAATTTTATGAGCTTCTGCAGCTAATTTTTCTGCTTTTACAAGTTTCTTTTGCATTTGTCGTTCTTCTTTTTTGGTTTTCTTCTGTATTCTGTTTTTCAAACCTTTCTTGACAAGTTTGTCCTTATAATTTAACTTTTTGCCTTTAAGTTCATTTAATTTAGCATGTAATTCTTGAAAAGTTTGTGCTCTTTTAACTTTTTCTCCAGAAGCTGTGAAAAATTTCTCTGAAAAAGTTTCCTTTATAAGTTGCAAATTGTTGGTAGATAATTAATAAATAGAAAATTACAGAGCATGAAACCTACCTTTTTTTGGATTAGAATATTCTTTTTCGACTCCGTTCTCTCCATTTTGAGCAACTACAAAGTAGTTTAAGAAAATTAATATTTATTTCCCAAAATTATAGGTTAGAATTCAAAGGAAATGTTACTTACCGAGTTCGTTAGCAGGTAAAGGCATTTTTGAAAAAATTTCGGAAATAAATTTATCTTCTTCAAGAAGCATTTGCCTGACTAATTTTACATTAAAAGGTTTTGCCATTTTCAATTTCATATTTTTCACACGAACTCACGTGGACTTACAGCTCGTCGACTGTAGCTATAATATATGCTAAAGCTAACTATAGCTAACAAAAACTACAAGCTGTAAATATAACCTAAAACTTATACGCGTTTTCATTGGTTCGGTAATTTGCCATTGCAATGCTTGCCAACTGAATAATAAGTATGGTTGTAGTCTTGTAGTATAATTTGTTTTTAGATTCTTAATAGCAGGTGCATTGATGCGCGCTCTATATTTATTCCGATCGAGAAACGATTAGTATTCATTCATCTTTATATTTGATACAATATTATATAGTACACATACCCAATAAGTTATGCTTTGGATAAGAGATCGACAATTTTTTTTAATATTGACAATTTAATCTACAATATAAGGCCTCTGTGGACAGAAAAGCGTTTAATTTATTACCACGCCAATACATGGCCCTTTAATATTAAATAAGGCACCAATTTAAAATCACGAATTTAATTATTTCTTTCAAAACATATTATTTACATAATTAAATAAAATATAAATTAAATTAAACAAAAAAGGAATTTTTTTTATTTTACAAATATATTTTCGTTTTATTTAATCTGTGTTTGGTGATAAAATTATATTAAAATTTCAGGTAAAGAAAAATGCAATACTTTTATATTTAATAAAAAACATTTTTTATATTTCATTTATAAAAATAAAAATTTTTACAATGTCTAGAATATAAAAGATAAATCTTTCTATACTTTAAAACTTAAATTATGAATTATCATTGTAAAATAGGTAAAATAATAGATTAATTAATTTATTAATTATTAATTAACTGTTATTTTCTGTTTGTAAATTTCTCTATTATAGCTTTACTCAAAATGTTTATTCTTGTGTAGCTTCTTCCATCAATCTACAAGGTCTTAATACAAGTAACTTTTTTCCTAATAAATCATATTTGTCAAATTGTGTCTCAACTCCTAATGAATCATTTACAGTTTTAAAATAAACATGACAGTATCTAATTTTATATTTTGGTATAATTTTAATAAAACTAATTGCAAGTGGCTCATAATCTTCAAGCAAGTGTAAAATATAAGCACTACCATATTGATCAGGTATGTTAGCTACTAGTACTTCCTCAGCATTTAAAATAATTTTCTTTGAATTCAAAGAAGTTTTCCTTACAACTAGATCAGGAATTTCATCTTGATCAGCATTTTCTACAAAATTGTTCTCTCGAATTTGTGTGAAACTATTTGTCATAGGTGTTGTTTTATTTTCTATTGAACATTTTGATTGCAAAAGTTTTTGCAACTTATTTGCTGAACTTGATGATTTAACACTGATAGTATCTAAACTTTTTGAAGGTGACAATTGACTGCTTAAATTTAATTTTTGGAAATCATTTTTTAATGAATTGCACAGACTGATTTTTAGTGCTTCATCACAATTGTTACCAAGCAAAGAAATATTTTCTAAGCGAGCCTGTGACTCAAAGTCTGAATTCGTCATTTTATAGTCATTATCATTTAAAATTGACTGATCATCACTATCTTTATCTTTACAACTCTGATATTCAGAATTGCAATTTGATGCATAATTATTTGTTTCATTATCTTTTTTAAATGATTTTTTTTGAAAAAAGTTATCCTTACTATCACTAGTAAATTCGAACTTTACATTACTTTGTTCATTTTTACTTTCATTTTTAGAATTCTGATTTTTTTTATTTTTTGGTCGATGCGGAATGAGCTTTATTTTTTCATGAGATTTTATAGCTTCAACAGCATTTTCAACATCTTGCTGTGTGTAAAATTGTACAAAGCGATGTCCTCTTTCATCACCTGATGTTGTTACATTTTTAACTTTTCCAAATTGTTCAAAAATTTCTCTGATTTCAGTAACACTCAGTGCATGTTTGTTAGGAAACATAATCCAAAAATGTCCAAAATCATCTTTTGACCACACAGGTTCTTCCATTGTGAGAAAAATGACTGAATCTTTTGTAATTAGCATAAAAAAATAATAATTGTAATATTAATAAATGAAATAATTATTTACATATAATCATTTTTTGCATCTTTTTACCTTAGTAATAACAGTTGCAAATATTCAATGTTCAAGGTTCAATGGGTTCTGAAAAAAAAAGAAATTCTAGTAATCATTTACAAATTATTATTGTTATAGAAAGGAAATATGTTTTTAGTTTATAGACATTCAAATGCGCTTAACCAAAATATAAATCATAATTTTTTTTAATACAAAAACTTACTATTTTAATTTTACTGTCAACGAAATATTCTTAACATTTTAAGTCAACAGAGTTGTTTTCAGAAATGCCGGAACAAGGCTCGGCGAAACTCGACACAAAATACAAACGAGTCGCCTCACGCCTGGGCACGTGGTTAGGAATTCAGAACAATGATTGAGTGTAGGAGTTTAAAACTTGAGAAATTTCCAAGGCACGTATACAGTAAATAATATGCAAGCTCCTAAAGTAAACTTAAAGATAGTCTGTTTTGTCAAATTCAGAGCCCAACATTGAAATTATAAACCGTAGTAAAATACGAGCGACCATATTGAAGCACCTAGGAAGGATTGATTTGATTGGTCTATATAGAATAGGCGCCAAGATTGAGAGGTTTAAATTTTTTAAACTGAAAATCAATTTTTTTCCTGAAATAAGTCAGTAAAATTAAAAGAATCGAGTTTTTAAACCTTTAATAATTAAAAGTCAAGAGATTTAGAATTCGCATGGAAAATAAAACAAAGATTATTAAAAGTAATGACGTACTAATATTGACGTTGATTTTTCTTTTTTTTTAGTTTTGAAAATTAATGCATTACTATTTTTAAGCTTTGTTTTAGAAATTATTTCTAGTGAGTATACTTTCATGGTAGATAATAATTGAATAATAAAAGAAATTTAATAAATAGATAGGATTAGACTCGAGAAATTAACAAGGTGTATAATAATGACAAGATTTTCCACAATTATTTATATATATATTTATTTATATATTTGTAACAAGTTCTGTAAAATGTATAATTAAAACAATTTTACATGGTCAATTTTTGTCTATTTTTAATTACAGATATTAATACATAATGCTAATTATTATTGCATTAATGCACATTGTTAAATAAATTTCATTCTATATACTAACAGTACATTTTATTTTATTAAAATTTGTAATAAAAATTTAATAAAAAAGTAACGTTTTTATGAAAACTTATACAAAGTTCATTTGTAATTTATACTTTTTATTTAAATAAACAATATTTAATACTTATATAATCAAATACAAGTTTCGTTTGAAAAATGCAATTTGATAACAAGTATTAAATTTTATCAAATAAAAAGCAATAAAATTATGCATTGAATGCATCCTTTGCAATTTAGAAATAAATTACTTTTTGGTAAAGAATATAAAAATTATCAAACGTTCATTATCTCTAAAAATTAAAAAAAATAACATTTTCTTAATTATTAAAACTTAAAATATAAAGAATTAATTGTTCATTCAAATCTTGTATCTAGTGTAGTTAATATGCTCCTTCTTCTATTAATTGACAAGGTCGAAGCACAACTAATTTTTTTCCTGATAAATCCATTTGGTCAAATTGATTTTCAACTTGTAGTGCATCTTCAAGTGATTTAAAATACACGCTACAGTAGCGAATGTCTGATTCTTGTAAAACATTTATCATAGATACTGCAATAGGTTCAAAGCGATCAAGTAGATGTAAAATATAAGGAGAACCAAATTTAGGATGTATATTCCCTACAATAACTTCTTCTGCATTCAAAACTATTCTCTTCTGATTCTGAATTGTTCTTCCAGTTGTTGAAATTAAGTCAGGAATTTTTTCATTAACTTCTTCACTTTTAATAGAATAAGATTTATTAATATTTAGTTCAGATCTCATGGCAAGATCTGGAAGACTACTAAGAGATTTATTTTTTATATATGAATTCTTTTCAATGCTTGGTGGTCCATTAAGAGATTGATTTATGCTGCAGGCATCCTCAAACATTTCTGATTCTGGAGTATGTATTCTACTTTTTGGTTGGTTTTGATCATTGTTTTTAAAGTATTCACTTTTAAGCTCTCTTTTATCATAAGAATTTTTTCTCTTGGTATTATTTGAATTGGATTTTATTGAATTATTATCAAAGTTCTCTGAAGCATTCAATGACTCTTTGGAACCTCTAGTATTATTCTTAAACATCTCGGCTTCTGGAGCAAACATTCTATTTTTTGTAATTCTTTCTTGAGTACTGCTTTTGTTGCAATAACCATTCTGAAACTGATTTTTATTAGTACTATTGTAATCATTAAAATTAGAATTAGACTTTTCTTGCTTTTTACGATGTTCAGCAAACTTAATTTTTGGATGATTTTTCAGTCCTTCGATAGCATCAATAGCTTCTCTGTATGTTTTGTACCTGATAAAGCGATAACCTCTTTCATCTCCTACACTTTTAACACTAAAGATTTCCCCAAAATTTGAGAAAATTTCTTTAATTTCATCTACACTCAGGCTATCTCTATTTTGAAATACTAAACAGTATGTACCTCTAGCATCTTTATCAATAAATTTCTCATAGTCCATGTTAGTCTGTAAAAAAACAATTATATGATTATAATATTACGATGAAATTCTTTAAAATGAAGGAGTAATATTCCATAGTTTATATACAATTAGTTTTAATAAATTTAAGTCAAAAGAAACTGAATTTTATTCAATTATTCATTTGATTTATTTCAAAACAAAGAATGTATTTCAATAAATAACCTTCAACAGTAAAACTTTTTGTTTTTATTTTCTTGTTAAAAAAAAGATAGTAAAAAGCTTAAAAAAAATTTGTATTTAAGAATACCTTTTTATAACAAGCTTTCAACATTTTTTCAGTATTTGTACATGTTTAATTGAAGCACATGTTTTATTTAAAATACTTTTTTTAAAAAGATTATATATTTTTAATATTGACAGAAAACGATCTTTTAAAATGTTAGAAATCAAAATATCTACTTGCCTGTTATTTATAGTAATTCCTCTCCAAAGTAATTTGCATTCAGCAGTGCTCCAGTGCTAGACAGTGCTCGAGGTATAAAGCTATCCGGGCCGGTCACTTTATCTTTAGCGGTTATTTACAAACTGTCGTTGAATACCGTCACTGATGCCTAACTTTGCTAAGCTAAGCTTATACATATATAAACAGCTAACAGTAAACACAATGGCTGGCGATCTACGATGAAAATTCCTTTTACCCTTTTCTATTCTCTTTATAGGATTTATTTGGACACTATGTAGTTAAAAAAATATTGTGAAAATTACGCCAACATTTAAAAAATTATGGGATTCGAGTGCTAGCTAGGATTTAAATTTGTTGTAAAGGCAGATGCTACTACTGCCAGATCAAAATACTTAAAAGTGTAATAAGCTTATTAATTGTATACACAATACAACAAATTCTTCATTTGAGATCAGAACAAGTCACATTATAGCAAGCAAACTTTCGAGTTTCCCGCGAGTAACCAAATCAAAAAGATGGTGGCAAAATATAGCGGCCATCTTGGTTTTTGTAGAGTCCCGAGTCGCCGAGTAAGCGCTTATAATTTATTTCTTACGGCGATTGGACAATGTCTGCAAAAGTGCGCAGAGAAAGGAAAAGCTGCTGTATAGCAATTCGACCTTTAAAAAATGTTTACCGCTTGTTTAGTATTTAAAATAAAATCAGATTAAAACAGCCCCTAATTTTTTTCAAATTGTATTCAGAATTATTTATAAACAGCTTTCATTCGCTCAAATAGATTATAAAATTTGTTAGAAAAAATAAAACATTTAGTGGGCGGAGTTTAAGTTTGATCCTGTTCGATACACGTAAGAAAATATGTAACCGAAAATGCAAGCCTCGATTCTAGGAACCCGCGGGATTCGAAGTTCGAACCTTTCGTGGAATTTTAGGGAATCGCAAAATCTTTAATTTCGAAACTAAAAAATTGTGGTTTTTGGTGAGTTGCTCATTTATTTCCACATTTTGGATAAAAAAATCTGATGCTATATTTTAATAAATTACATTAAAAAAAATTGTTTAGGTAAAATCAATCTTACGTTAATTTAACGTATTTTACAATAAGATTTTTAAAAAAAGATGTATAATGGTAAATCTAATAATTTTATAATTGTAAAAATGAAAATAATATAATCAAAAAAATAAGTTTTATCTTTCGAAACATTTCGCAACAATCGTATCATAAATTTTTCAAAATTTTCTAAAATTCTTACAATTTAGTAGGTTTGGACTGTAGAGCAACCCTTCTGCTTCAACATCTGTGCGCGCAGAAACAATCATCTACTTACACCTACGCAGCACAGTGTCACTCGGTGGTGTGCGAGGCGTCGCGGCAAGCGAGACGGCGGCGTCGGGATTCCGGATTGGTCGCGAGCATGATGGCCGCGCTCAGCGAGAGTAGCCGCGCAGGCGCACAGGCACTCGAGCCTCCGCCGCGCGACGTAGAGCGGCTCGCGTCTAGAGAAGGACGGGGATAAAACTCGTGATTCCGTCTTTGTTGCGGGGAGAGCGGAGGGAGCGAGCGAGAGCCACAGAACGGAGGAGAGCCAGAGAGCGCAGAGCTGCCCGGAGAGTGCGAGACTCGGCGCCGCAGACTGTGTGGAGCTGCGCGGCCCGCGGAGCAGACATAGAAGTAGAGTGTCTGTGTGTGCTGCTGCAGGAGAGGAGACAGACTGTTGTGTGCGCCCAAGCTCGCTCGCCTTCTAAGGCCGAGGTGCACGACCAGCCAAGAGGCACCGAGCATCCTCGCGACCTTCAACACTGTGTATACGTAAAACCGACAATCCGTCAAGAGAAATCTTGCAAAGCTGTTCTTCACTGAGGCCTAATACAGAGCGCAGCCAGACAGAGAGAGAGATACATATATCTATATATATATAAAACGAGTGCGTGCGTGTGAGTGCAGAGAGAGTTTTTTGCTCGGCGTTGTATGTTTTAACGCTGCAAGTATACGCGAAGGCGCAGATAAGGGGAGAGCAGCTATCGTCGACAAATGTAGCTTGGAGCGCGCGAAGCGAGAGAGAGCGCAAGCAGCGGGACAAAGAGGAGTAGCGCAGCAGCAGCAGCAGCAGCAGCAGCAGCATAACCTCAAAACAGAGTGTGTGTGAGTGCGTTACGTTGCAAGTAGTCGTCGTCGTCGTCTTCGTCGGGTGTTCGATTGCGCGAGTGCCTGGAGTTGTTCGTAGCGGTTGTCCCCCCGGTTGATGGATGAGACTGGCAGGATGCTGCAACACGGTGGATCTGGAGTTAGTTTGATGGGCGGCAATCAGGGTCAGGGTGCCCAAAATACCGGCGGCTACGGAAGCATGGGCCCCGTGGACGGGTCAGCGCCGCAGGGCCCCGACCAGACCGGCGAGGCCAGGAAGCAGGACATCGGCGACATCCTTCAGCAGATCATGAACATCACCGATCAGAGCCTCGACGAGGCCCAGGCCAGGTATGCATCCGAACAAGGGAGAATCCCTTTGCGTTCGACTCGATTGTCAACATAAATATTGGACTTCTTTATGAGGGAAGCCTTTTCCCGTGAAATTATTAATTCTGAATTTCGTTTTCCAGGAAGCACACGTTGAACTGTCACAGAATGAAGCCAGCTCTATTTTCGGTGCTGTGCGAGATCAAGGAGAAGACTGGTAAATAAGAAACGAGCATTTTTTACTTTTTAATCTCTTTACGACCCCCGTCACGGGACTTTTTTCATCGCGCTATCAATTCGGTAGCGCGGCGCGTATGTACACTCGGCGCGGCGGCGAGCTTTGAGTTTACATTTACCCGAGGCTCTATTGTCAAAAATTGTTTGATAAACCTTACCGCCTTATCGCGCGAGATGTTGACGATACGATTGTACCTGAAATCTCGAGTACTCTTTTCCCACGGCGCGCTTTTTTTCACTCGAGCACCCCCGCCTAAACGACTTCCTCTTCCTCCGAACTTATCTCTTGCACGGAGCGATCTTACATTACGATTAGACTCATTGCAGTACTCGAGAGTCAACGGGGCGACTCAATGAAGTAGTAAACACTGTCAAATTTCATTCAGCGTCGGGCACTCCATTCACTAGAATCAAAAGCCCGCACTCGAGGCGGCAACAGCTCTCGCTTATAAAATAAAAACAAACGAGAATCTCGGCGCGTCGTAAAAAAGGGATCAGTTCATCGAGCTCTCCGTGCAGCTCCGCGCGGCGTTGCAGGATAATGAAATTGAAAATTCTATCGGCCCCCCCTCGCCCCTCGCCCCGACTTGCTCCCCGCGGGTGAGAGAAAGAGCGGCCCGTCCCCGGAAAGCCATTTGAAACTCGTAAACATAATTTTTATGCGTTGTTTGGATTATTTTGCGCGCGGCATCGAGAGACCGCGAAGCGCGCAATTATTTCGGCACGAAAAGCAGAGAGAGGGGACGACGCCGAGAGCCGGAGTTATATGCGCGGCTCTTTCCCCTCGAGGGAAACGTAGAAAGGCCCCGACGTTCCGCACCACGCCCCTCCTGATATGTGCATCGGAAAGTCCCCCCCCCCCCCCAACCGAGCCTGCACGAGTCGAGTTTCCTCACGTGCCGCTGCTGCTGCTGCTGTGCCGCTAAGACGCCCGTGAACTTGGAGAGGGACGCAGGAAAAATGCACAACTGGCTTTTCAATTATTCCGTGATTTTTTTTTTCTTCCTTTTTTTTTGTTTCTCGCTTTCGGTGTTTTAGGCCGAGCTGGCGATGCTTCGCCGGCGAATTAGCATCGCAATCTCGCGGCTTAACTTTGGTTAATTACGCGCCAGATTAGATTAATACTATCACCGGAGCAATTTGTAATACTCGTTTCCAGCCGTTTCTGCGCAAGGAAAGGAAAAACGGCCGCCAGGCGAATTCATTGTCGATTCGCCGGTGCTCGAAATAAAGAGCGCGGCGACAAAAAGAACGAGAGCCCGGATAATTTATTTTGCCCCACTCCCCGTCGAATGAAAAAAGAAGAAAAAAAAAAAAGAGCAGACGAAAGAGAGCGCGTTTGAGGGAAAACGAGCCCCCGAGTAAATGACGAGGGCTGCCGCCGCGCGCTGGAAAAGAAAGGGGTGAAACGAGGGGGAGGGAGGGAACTCGGCGGCGGCGGCGCGCGCGAGCGAGCACTAGGAGAGTTTATGGGCAATGGCTGACGAGGCAGTGAAAAAGTAGTAAAACCGAGAAGAGCAGATAAACGCTATGTTAAGCAGACCGTTTTACCAGCCATTTAATATAATCAACGTGCGAGGCGCGAGGAGGAATAACTTTAGATCAGCGCCGAGAGCGCGCGCGCGCGGCCGTCTTTACTTTATTTTAATGACCCACCCGGCGTGATTGTTTGCAATGCTTATGGCTCTTTTAGTTCAATAAAATTCCACCGTTTGCGCGAGAGTCGAGAGAGAAAGAGCTTCTCCTGCGGGAAAAGGATTTTATCGGCGACGTTATACGGGAGTTGTCCGTCGGCATTCGCGCGCGGCTAGAATCTTAACGAGTCGGACTCGGGGCGAAATGATGTGCGTGCGCACATTTTTACCGAGTAATGGTAATTTTAATTTGAAAATCGCGCACTGTAAATTTCGCCGAGTTTCACGTTGAAAAGGATATTGAGAAAGGTTTAACCGTGCAACCGTGAGTCACTGCGATATCTTGCCGGGCGCAGAAATACGTGTGCGCTTAACGCAATCCTTTGGTACGGCGCTCGTTTAACGATAAATCAAGTTCGACGGATTTTGCAAAAAATGAAAAAAACAAAAACGAAAAAGAAAATACCCCGTTCCCTGCGACGGACACCGCGAGCCAAAAGCCGATACCAACACGAAGAAAGTAGTCCAGGCCGAAGCCGGCAAAGCCTAAATAACGTCCTGCCGGCGTAATAGCTTAAGGTTTCTCCGTTTCCAGACCTCCCCCCCTCCCTCTCCACTCTCGTCGCTCTCCATCTCCGTACATCTTTTTGGACAGCCCCGGTCAGCGGGTCCCGCGGGACTCGGGTCCTCGGCGAACTTTGCCGGCGGGGCGGCGCGCACATGGCTTTTCCCGAGTCCTAATCCCCTTTCTCCGGGACGCTTTGGACATCCCTTGACAGCGGGAGGCGCTCTAATAATAAGTTGCACCTCTCTCTCACTCTCTCTCTCTCTTTCTCGGCTCGGAAAAGAAAGCCGAGAGAGGACAATGGGGAAATGCGCCGCAGGCCGGCGGAATCTGGAAATCCGATCGAGGCGTCGATATTCTTGCGAGGGGGGCGGGATGCGCGCTGAGAAATTATCGGATCAGCCGCGTCGTCGCGCGGACTATTTCTGGCCGCGGTTATTCTCCGCGGTACGGGAGGAAAGTTTTATTGTTTCAGTTTTTATTGTCCGGATTATTGGGCGAATGTAAAAATGTCGGATAATTAAGCGACGGCGAGAGTATGACGATTAAAAATTCCGCCGAGTTTGGCTGAAATCCAGCGTAATTCTATTTCTTCCCCCGCCGGCAAAATCGAATTTCGTTTCGCGGCGAAGAGCTGGCCTCGGAGCTCACTACTTCTTTTTTCAATAAAAAGCGAGTTATTCATTCGGCTCCGATATAAATTCGCCTCCATAAAATTCATAATACAATATCGGAATATCGGCGTATTTCAGCCTCGGCTCTCTCTCGCGGCATAATTTATTCGCAGCTTCCCACTGTTTTTCCTTTAATTCCCGCGACTGCTATATCCCGTCTTCGTTGTTCGCAAAAAAAGAGAGAGAGAGAGAGTCGTAGGAGGGAAAAGACGGAGCGGGAATAATAGAAAGGTCTGTCGGACTGCTTTCCGCGTATAGATGTAAGAGGGAGAGTCTCTCTTACGCACGGATGCCTCCGAAGTCGCTTTATCAACTCTTTCTGCGCATTCGCACCCGGAGGAAGAGGAGAGAGGAGCTCTCCCCCGTGGCATTGAAAACGTCAGCAGTTCGATATCTCGAGCTCTCTCTCGGCTTCGCCATTGGCGCTGAATGCCCAAATACCCTTTTTATTCCGTCTCGAGGGCGCCGCTTTCTGGCCTGTCGGCTAATTAGATTTATGCCCCCGGTATTAACTGCAGATTGCGCTGTCGAGCTGACGGAGCTAGGAGATGATCGAGTTTCGGGAAAAAATTGATTTCGAGAGGCCCCCGATACCGCACGCCAAACGCGCACTTTGGACTTTCGACGAGCGTCGGCTTATGTGTATCTTTAATATTATTTAAATGAGCCAGAAATTGAAGAGCGCAGCCCAGCCTCGTCATCGAAAAATTCTTACCCACGCGGGCTTAGTTTTAATCGTGAGAATATCATGCGACTCTCCTGCGTGAGGCTTCTTTCCCTCTCTCTCTCTCTCTCTCTCCTTATTTACGCTCGAAGCGCGTTCACTCTTAGGCTCTCACACGTACGCGCACGCACACTCCGATCTCCGTCCTTCTCGGGCGTCCCCTTTGGTCGCTTAGACGGCGATCCTCTCTTTTTCTCCGCGGGCCGGCGAATCTCTTTCTCTGCGGGCCGAGGAGAGATCGGCATCTCTCGCCACGGCGCGTTTTCTCCACTTGATCTTCGAATCCCGCGGCCCTATAGCATGCAGATGGGTTCTCTCTCTTTCTCTCGGCTTCTCTCTCCGTTCGTCGGCGTCGGCGGCGGCGGCAGTCAAGGTGAACCGGCCTTCCTTTCTGCCGAGTTGCTGCTGCTGCTGCTGCTGCCGCTGCCGCTGTGGCCGCTCGAAACTTTTTTCCCCGAGTTCGTTCGCTCTTTTTTCCCCCCTACCGCCGCGCATCCTCCGCCTCCTCGTATGTATATATATATATATGTGCGCGCGGCTCTTTTCCTTCGACCCGACTAACGAGCCATCTCGACTTTGCCCCATACGCGGAGAGAGAAAGAGAGAGAGAGCCTCTATAGAGGCGGCGAGCAGCGCGAATCGATGCACCGACGCGCATTCCTTTTCTGCACGGCCACGGATATATATATATATGTATATACGTGCGCCGGAGCCGAGGACTCGGGATCTCGAGGAACGCCACGGCGGCGGCGTGGCTTTTTCGAATTTTAAGGGACGAGGCGAGAGAGAGAGCTCTGCTTTGTAAGCGGGTTTCGCTCGGCGAGAAAATTATGGCGCGAATGAGAATTGAAAAAAAGGGGAGAATGGCCTTTTTGATTTTTGTCTGCCCCGTGAGGCCTTGTTTTGCTCTTTCACGGTAAGAGCGGAATTCACGGTGTTTCCACGGATTAAAGAGTTTATTTTCCCGGTTTTACGACTGCAATATACGGACGGCCGATAAATATTAACTGTTATTCTATAAAAACACGCCGTTTTCCAGACGAATTTAAGTATTATATATGTAATTGTAAAGTAAATAAACGCTATCGGAGGGGATATTATTGCCGATATAAAAATTATTTTTATTAATCGAATGAATATGAATTTAACGATAAAATTAATTAACCGATTAAAAGATAATGGTATCGCTGACTGCGCGATATATACATAAACCAAATTTTAAAATTGAAAACACTCGCGTAAACGTTCGATTTCCTTTTTAGACACTTTAATAAGTCGAGCGGCATCCGCTCGCAAAAACTCTCGATCCGAACTTGCTCCTGCGCGTATCGACTCTTTCCCTACCCTCGATATCGAGATAAGATTCACCCGTTCCCCGATAAGCTTCCCTCCGAATACACGATCCGCGTCTCCTTTTCCAGCTTCACCCGGACAGAAGCGGCGGCGCTTCCGATTTTCCTTGAATTTTCATTATAATTACCGGGGCACGGCGAAAAGGAAGCTCCCGGCGGGTCGTCGGCCTCTCGGACGTGTTTACTTTGGCCGCGCACGCAGAATCCTCGGCTCCCTGCTCCACTTTTCTTCCCTTTTTCGCCGCCGCAAACAACAAGAAAAAAAAAAAAAATGCCTCGCGCATCGCCGCAGCCCGTGAATTACTCGCGCCTCGGCGAAATAGAAAGAGAGCGCAAATGAACGAATGCCTCGAACGCGAAGAAAAAAAAAAAAGAAAGAACAGCCCGGCGTAATGATACGTTGCGCCGCCGAGGTACGAGAGTTACACTAATTTATTTAGGCGGGAAAAACAATCGAGCGAGCTGCCTCTCCTCTCGGCGTCGGAGAGCAGGAAAGTCATTAGGAGGCGTAGACGAGGAATGTGCTTATCTCGCGCGGGCATCGAGATTTCTAGGATGACTTTGACTGACAGGTTTGGAAGAGCTTCGAGCCTCGAGCCGATGTATCGCTTTATTCCTTGACCGTTATAAGCCCGCGGAATTTCCTATCCGTCGATCGGACGATTGCATTTATTAACGATACTCTCGGGCCTTAATTAAACGCGATCGATTCTCCCGATAATAATAAGAAACGGCCAATTACGCCCCGGGTTTTCGGGCTTTAATTCTAATTTACAAAATTCATAAAACACAGTCCCGAGTCAGCGTTAAAAAGCGATAAAGCCGATGCAGCGGCGCGGGCAGCTTATCGCGCGGAGAGAGATTCTATCTGGCGCGCGCGCGGCAAGTATTTTCCGCGGGCTCTCGCGTGTCGCGCGAATAATAAAAAGGGCCCTGCTTTATCAAAACCGCGCCGTAAAAAAACGTGTAGCGCGCGAGTCCACTTGGCGGAAGTGTGCATTATGTGGTCATTCGGCGAGCCACGCGGCGCCGAGAGAGAGAGAGAGAGAGGGAAAGAACACGAGAGAGACGAATTAAGAAGAAAGCTCCGCTCGCGCGGAAGGGGTAGCGATTTAACAAACCATACGTTACGCCGCGATAAAATCTCGCAAACCTATAAACTTCAGTCGGCTAGGCAGGAGAGCAGGTCGGGGGGGTATGTTATATCATAAAAATCCAGTAAAATAAGCTCGTAAAACCGAGAGGAGGGGAGTAAAAAGCCCCGCGAGCGTTCGTTCGTTCATTCTCTCGGCTCTCGGCTACTGCCTTTTCTTTCTGCCACACGGCGAGGCTCTCTCTTTCTCTCTCTCTCTCAGGCGGCGTCGTGTGTTGTGTCTTCCTTTTTTTACCTCGACGAGAGAGAGGGAGACGGCCCGAGCTCGTCGCATAAATCGGCCGCGCTTTTTTTCGCTCGCTTTTGCAAAGAGCCGCGCGAAATAATTGCTTCATTCGACAAGCCCGAAAATCCGCCGGTTTTTAATGCGAGACAGAGAGAGAGAGAGAGAGAGGAGCCTGGGAAGCTCTCGGTTTGCGCTTTTTTGCGAACGAGACGGTGGGAATCGATAATTAGAGGACGGTATTATCGCCGCGCGCTTTTTCTTATGCCCGACGGCGATATTTCTCAAAAGCTGGAACAAAGCAGCTCTGCCTCGCAAAGTGGGTTAGGCTCGGTCTCCGTTAATTAGCGCGGAAAATTTATCGGCAATTTCCTGCGCCGCGAAATTCC
The DNA here is from genome assembly GCA_035582975.1 of Ormyrus labotus. Classification (NCBI taxonomy): domain Eukaryota; kingdom Metazoa; phylum Arthropoda; class Insecta; order Hymenoptera; family Ormyridae; genus Ormyrus; species Ormyrus labotus. Next base: position 14,866,344 of record JAWWEO010000009.1, read on the forward strand.
AGCTTCCGACCCAAATGTATTTTTTTTTTCTTCTTCTTCTTTCCACCAAAGTAAATCCTCCTTCGGCCCGGATGCACCTCAAAATCGAAACTCTCTCTCCGTCCGCCTCGGCGAAACAAAGCAAAGCGCAGCGTGGCTAATTAGCCCTTGCGATCCTTTAAGCGGCGGCGTTCCGCTCGAAACCGGCCGGCGGCGGCGGCGGCGGCGGCAGATCATTGCGCGCCCCCTTTCTTGACTCGCCACCTGCCTACGGTTCCTCCGCTCTTAATCGTATGGTAATTCTATGGAGATTGCATGGGAGGAGGAGGAGGGGGCGTGGAAGGAAGCGGCCGCTATCTCGCCCTCGGGCTCAGCTCGCCGCGCGCGCGGGTCACTGCGCCCCCTGCTCGCACCTTCTTCTCCTCTTTGCGGGACTTTATCGGAGCCCTTCGCGGTTCGACGCCGAAGGAGAATTTCGGGACGCCGCGGGGATCCTTCGGCTCTTTCGCGCTTTCGGGGATTCCGACTCTGGGATATCACGGGAGCAGGGGACGCTTTTCCTCGAAAACGCTTGGAGCTCACTTTCGGTGGCTGGACTGGCAAACTTATTCCGATCGAGTTTAATTATGAGGTAAATAATGAAGACTTGCTGATTATTTAGTTTCCCTTGCAGGAATTCATGGTGAAAAACTCGGAAAATAAGTATCTACACTTGGATTGACAAACTTTGCAAGAAGAGGCTGAACTTGCGATTACCTTTTAATACATCCCCTTTTATTCATTAATCACGAATTTGAAACAACTTTAATCAAGATATTTACTCGGTTAAATTAGCATATTTTAATGAGTTCCCGGTAAAAAGAGGCAATATCTCGAGGTTTACAAGACTCGGCGAAAGATTGTAACTCGGGGGTCGTCCGAAAGTTTTCCGCCGCCGAGAGGAGAGCTTTCGCAACGCGGCCGCGTTCTCTCTCTCTCTCCTCGGAGGCAAGCGGCAAAATCAATACTCAGATTCTTCCTCTCCAAAATTCGCTCTCGAACCTTCTCTCTTTCTCTCTCTGTCTCTCGCTTTGTCTCTTTCTTTGTCGGGCGACTTGCGAAAATTTCCATACGCGCCCCGCGTTTATAAATATCTCATAGGCTATCAGCGCGGACAAAAGGGGGAGAGAACGCGAATGACAGGTGAATGGCGACTCACCCCTTTGGATTCTGTCGTCCTCGTAATTCGCCACGCTTCGTTTGATAAACGATAAACTCGCCGTTACTTTTAATGAAAGGCCCCTTCATTAGCTGGAAACTCCCCTGGAAATTGCGTGCCTCTCCTTTCTTGCTTTTTTTTTTTGCTCGCCGCGGGAGCCGAGAGAGAGGAATTGAAAGAATCGCCGTGCGTTTAGAGGCGATTCGATTGGTCGAATTAATGAGCGGAATGTGGTTATCTAAATTTGGATTTCGAAATCTCTTATCTCCCTTCGGGGAAAAGTTTTTACGAGCGGCGATAAAGTTCTTCATGATTGTGCGGGCAGGTTATAATGCGGAGCGGAAAAAATTACGATAGCAGAGTGACAGTTTCGCCGATTAATGATCGTGTTAACAAATTTTTTTGTTTTCCCTCGTAAATTCTTACCTAACGACAACATTTTTTTTAAAACTCCTATCTGCACAGAGCTAAATTAATTCGGAAAGATAATAAAAAACAAAACTTTTCAACCTCGTCCGTCGTTCCAGCGTGGAGAGAGTCGAGTTTTAAAATGAAAAATTTCCTAAAACAAGCATCGAAGGCTCAAAGCTCCATAGTCAAAGTTGGCATCCATTCAGTGAAAAAAAGTTTGCCACCGCGCGGGGCACGGGCATCGGGCCGCGTTCCATCTCCCGGCTTTCATCAAGGGGTTATAAGACCTTGGCAAGTCCCTCGGCGGGACAGCACTAGGAAGTATTCTCTCTCGGGCGAGAGCAAAGTTCACGGGGCTTGCTCGCATTCGTATACATAGAGAAGCAGCGGCGGCGATGCGACGGGGCGCTTTCAGCGCTCGCGAAATTTCATTAAAATTCATGAAGCGTGCCGGGACGCGCCGCTGACTTCTGAATTTCTCTTCGAGACGGAGACCGATGTATAGCTACAATAAGCCGCGGAGAGAGAGGGAGGCTGCGCGCCGCCTGGCGAAGATCCGAAACGCAAGATGCGCCGCGGCTGAAAAAGAGCGCCGGACTAGTTATGAATAATGCAGAAAAGTTCTAATTGCGCGGGACGAAAACCGTACTTTACGCCGCGCGGAAAACTTGCCCCGCGCTTTGAGAGCTCCGCCAGGCGGCGCGCACCACCTGATTTCTAAATTTTTAACGAGGCCCGCTCTCTATCTCTCTCGCCCTCGGGATGTGCCCCCCTCCCCGAGAGCCTAGTGGATTTTAATCCAATTAAATACTTGTTACAGCGGAATAATGAAAAAGTTTATTTTCCGAAAGAGTGTAACGGCGGGCTCGTAAAAGTTCGATATGCGTAAAAACTTTTACAGCCGAAACACATTTAGTGAATTTTTTTTCACTATCCCGCAGTAAAGCCCCTTTTTACAGCGCAGTTAAAACCGAATCAAAACAGGCCGCAATAATCCCGCGCGCGCGCCCGCTCAAAAAGCCGCCCGGTAATCGCTAATAAAGGCCGCAAAAAAGGCTCGGCGATAATCGCGCCGTCAATAGCGCCTCGACAGGCTCTCAAAGGCGGCAACGAGCCGTCGAAGCACGCACAATCGGCGCGCACTCGACTCGGGCAGAGAGAGAGAGAGAGGGAGAGAAAAGAAGAAAGTAACCCGTGGAAATATCTCGCTGCAAAGGGCCGCCCTCCCCCCCTCTAAGCCCCGCAGTCTATGTACGCGGCACAGCGTACTCGGGGCCGACTGTAACGTCGCTCGTAAAAACACCGTAAACTCGACAGCAACAGGTCCCGTGTGTCTGGCAGCCGCACCAGTCGAGAGGACGACTCTCTGCCACCGCGGCTGCTTGTGCTTCCTATGCTCCTTCTCTCTCTCTCTCTCTCTCTTCCCTTTAGCCGCGAGCGAATAATATCGGGGAGATGACGTACGGAGAGGCGGCTTCTTGTCGTAATCACGAGTGTGTAGTCCGTTCTTTGGGGTTACGGGGGTCGAGGGGGGGGGGGGGCTGATCGCTGTTTGCTTTCGGCGAGAGGAGAGTTTCGGGGGGGATGAGGACGTCGAGGAGGAATGCGCTACTTGACGTTTACTGCTCCATAAAATCATTGCTGAATTGTCAATTAATAGCTTCGCGGGACAAAGTGTTAATCTGCCTTTTACACACTCTTTTGATAATCAAACGATGACGTTTTTCTTTTACTTCGGAAATTTAGTACTTTGTTGCATGAAATAAAAGATTTCTTGTAGAATGCTTTGAAAGTTACGCAGCGACAATCCGAAACTCGTACCGATAACTTTTAAATTACAAAAAATAACTTTACCTCAACTTAATTAAAAAAAAAAAAAAAAAACTCGACCACCCTGCTTCGGGTCGACCCGAAACGCAAAGCGTCTAAAATACTGTCCCGAGAGGCAATTTCGAAGAAAATGCAACGAAAAATCCGCAAAGACCTCGCTCTCGAATTTGCCGAGACTGCGTCGGAAGCGACGCGGAACACGAAATCTCATCCTCCGAATCTAATCGCACGTGCAGGTGCGGTAAGCGCGCGACTCGCTTTTCTCGCGCGGAATTCTCCGCGAATATTCGGAAGCTCGAGAGAGAGAGACCGGCGGGCGCTTCTCGGGTTTTCCTCGACGTCGTTTCGTGCGTTATCGCGATATTCTCCGCGCGCTCGGCCGGGAAAGAAAAGAGCGCGCGCTCGGCTCGGATTTTGAATTCCCGTCGTCGCTCTCCCGGATGCGTCGATGCATAATGCATAAGCAGCTCGTACGCGAGGAGCCCCCCGCGTGCCGCCGTCGAGAGCTACACGCCGGGGAGAGAAATGCACACAGCGAGATATGTGGGGCCCCGGATGGTAGCCTTTGGCTTCTTTCATCGATCGAGGAAGGAGCCTCTCCTTCCGAGTCCCGCGTCTGCAACCTTTTGCTTCGCGTGCATAAGATAATAAGAGGGATCCCGGCTGCGGGTTCATTGCCTGGTTCGAGAAGAGATTTGGTAACGTTGGCTTTGTTCGGAGAGGCTTCGGCCAATTTGTTTATTCGGGAGAAGGAAAAAAGTTCGAAGTTTCTTGTACAGTGAACGGTTTAAATTTGAAAAGGTTGCCGTTTTGTTTGGCAACAAAGATACATAAATAAAGATAAAGTTGAGGTAGGTCATTTTGCTAATTTTAGTCAGCCTCAGTGATAAACAAGTATTTTTTTCTGAAAAGCCTCGTTGGAAGTCCCAAGGCGCGCGCGCAGTGGCTTTTGATCTTTCGATTTTATTCGCATGCACGTCAGGCCGTCTAAAACGGCCACGCGGAAACTCCCCGCAATCAAAGAAACACTGAATAATGTAAGTTTTCTACATGTGTGTCTGTCAAAGAAGACATTTCATTAGTGAAGAATTGCCGGATTTCCTTGCCCGCGCATGCCACGAGCGTAGAGAGCCTCCTAATGCAGGATGCGCCATTTCCATTGTCTCGTTATTTCAGCGCGACGTCGTACCGCCGCGCTGCATTCGCGAAATTCCCTCTCTCTCCGTCCAATTAACCGAGGAGCCGAAAAAAGAGCTCTCTCGCCCCGACCGAGGAGGACACTCGAAGATAAATATTGACGCTCTCTCCTTTGATATATTCGCGATGCCAGAATTATCGCCGAACTTTGCTCGCCGTCCCTTTCTTGGCTCCTTCGGGCTCTCGCCCATAAAAGTAACGCTCCGTTTGTTCGGCCCGCTTTTTACCCCGCGCGCTCACAGCGAGAAGAGAGAGAGAGAGAGAGCTCGCCGAGCGGAATTCCGCGCTTCGCGACTTTCGCTCTCCCCGGAAGCGGAAGTCTCCGCCATTGGGGCTGCGAGGGCTGGAGCTTTTGAAAGCTCCGAAAATTTCGCCGCCGCCGCCGCCGCCGCTTTTTCTGCGCGTCGCGCAGATGGATTATTATTGCTGGGAAAGAGAGAGAGAGCTTTTGTTTGGTTTTTGCGTCGCTGCAGGATAAGCTATCGCTTTCGAGTTCTCGGTTTTATTGGCTGCACTGCACTTGATTCAGAAGACGGGATGCTACTACGGTCGTCGAGATAAACAAAGTAGTTTTTGGCATCGCCGGCGAGAGAAACTTTTAAAAATTTATAAAAGTCGAGAGGAGGGCGTTTCAATATTTTCGAGATAAATGCAGCGGGAATTTTAATGCTCTTACCGTAATTTCTCGGGATCTAAGTGTATTGGGATTCTGCGGCTCTTTTCCGGCTTCTATTAGGAATGGAATTGCTCGTTACCTGCAAGCCGCCGCCCGAAGGAATATATATACGGAAAAGCCCGGGACTTTTATAAGAGCAATTGACGATATAGGGCGCGAGGCATACGTTCCACGAGTCTCTCGGGAGCAGCGCCGCACCGCAAGATGAAAGGAAACGCTATACGAGATCTGCTGCCTTTTGAAACTTATGTTTATGTCTTGTCGATTTTTCGCATTTCTATATGCTTCTAGGCTTTAATTAATTTTTAAATTTTAATTTCATTTTGTTGGTGGAAATTATTTTTCATTACCGGGAAGAATTTTCATTACAAAGTTGCAGAATGCACTTTGTTTAGCGCAGAAGATAATTTGTGCTAATCCGAAAAAAAAAATTTTTTTGTTTACACGTTATTAATTCTACAACAAAAACAAGCCATACTTTTCAGCTTTTCCTCGTTTAAACAAAGTCTAGACTTAGCTTCGCGCCGAAAGCCAAACAACGCATAATTCAGCGACGCCCGTCGGCATACGATTTCCCCGCTCAAAATCCTATTTATACGTGGCAGCCCTTCGACTCCGTCTCTCCCCCACGAAAAGAAAAGCCGAAAATACACGGGTTCTCTCCGCTTCCTTCGCCGCGCACACAATCGATCCCCGCGCACATTTCAGACGCGCGGCGATCCGGCCTATCTCCCGGTGCGCACGTGGCGAACTCTTCTCGCGCGTAAACAGCACGGCTGCGGCGACGGCTGCAGTCGCTTTGCATACGCGGCGCACGTTCCTTCTTTTCAGCGAGAGGGAGAGAGCAGAGGCTGCTGCTTTCATTCGATATCGGAGTTTGGCCGCTTTTTTTTGGCGTGGGAAGAGAGAGAGCGGATGTCTCTTTGTGATTTTTCCGCCTCCTGATCCTTTGCTTTGTGAAGCCTGGATGGGTTTCTGCTCTTTCAAAGGAGGACGCTGGAACGGCGCGGCGCGCGACCTTTCTTTTTTGTTCGGCCACTGGCGTCCATTGGCTTTTGTAAAGTTTCGAGTGCCGTTTGCGACAAATAACGGTGTTTGAATTATTTAAGGATTAAAGAGGCTCTGCGGACATTTTGACAAATATTGCTGGCTTTTGTTGCGGATAAAATTCTCTCTGCTCCGTAGCCAAAATCTTATAATTAGATTTGACGAGGAAAATAATTTTCGAATCAAGAGTAAAGAAAGTAAATAACATTTAGGTCAAATTCGAAAGTACCAAGACTTTTTATGAAATTTGATTTTCGTTCGTCGACGCGCTAACAAACGCGCCCTCCTATAACTCACGACCGAAAGTTAATTAATTTACAAATTACGTCCAGCCCGAGATTTCCAGTCAGGCGATCCATCTCTCACTAACCAACCCTTGATCCTAACTAGCAGCCAAAACCAACAGCGTAAATTATCATGAAAGCCCGCGGCGGCAGCCCTCATAAATCCCTTTAAAAAATAAACGCATCGCCCGAACGAAAAGTCAAAAACTACTCTCTCTCGAAAAGTAGCATACAGAGCCAGCCGCCAAGATAACAAACACAGAGGGCGAGAGAGAGAGAGAGAGAGAGAGGGACACTCGTCCTGCACGCGCCGCGCGCCGTACATCGGAGCGCCGACTCGGCTGCACGGGGGGGTGGCGGCGGGCGAGAGCCACTCGATCAATACGCCACGCTGCCTCCGCACACACCCCCGCGCGGCAAGCTCCCTCGCAAGCCGAGAGCCGCCGGTTCGGTCACCCCCCCATGCTACACCCTTATATATACGCGAGCCTCTCCCCCCCCCCACCTACTACTCCCGCCGGAGGCTTGTGCCGTGGCTCGGGCGATGGGGAGCGACGGGGAGGATTCGGCAAAAACTCCTGCACCCGCGAGCTCCGTAGACCGGAATTTTTTTTATCGTTGTTGTTGTTGTTGTTGTTGATTTTCGCCCTTTGGGAGGAGCTCGTGCGCGGGGGGAATCAAGGTTTTTCGACTGTTTTAGAATGTACGGAGGAATTGTTTTTAGCGGACGTCGGGAAAGGAGGTTGCTGGGAGCTTTAGTTGAAATTTTAGACGAAGTGAAAAATCATTAAGACACAATTTATTTTACGGCTTCAACCCCGTTTTTACGTTCTATTGATTCGAAATAAAATAAAGCGTTAAGCTCCCGAGACGCTTGAAAAGTTTACGCGCGTATTTTTAAGGTAAAATTTACTGGGGACAATAAACTAGATAAAAACAAGTAAATTCGCCGAGCGAAGTCGGATAAAATACGGATAGCCTCGGCGAGCTTAATCCCTCCGAAGGGATAAATTGGGAAGTTAGTTTTCGGAAAAAGGTCCGGGGCGAATATTCGCGTATCGCTTCTGGGCATCGTAATTTCATAACTCAGGCGTCGGTCCGGGGCTCAATTTCTCCGAAAAATTTATCGAATGACGGATGGGGAGGTCCCACTCTCTCTGTCTCTCTCTCGCAGGGCGCTCCTTCTGCCGTATGAACGGCGGAAAAAGATTTGCCCGAAAAGCCGGGGATTCGTACGACAAGGAGGGAGAAAGAAAGAGAGTCGCGATACACGGCGGCCAGCTCGCCGAAACTGCTGTATCTGTTCGTTTATATATAGAGGCGAGGGTGGCATTCCGTACACCTGCTCTCTATATTGCAAAAATGCCGGACTTGCCCGGGCAATAAGAATTCCCTTTGCTTTTCTCTCTGTCGGCCGAGTTCTGATAGATTTTGTTATTGCCTTTCCCTCAATTTCCGCGCTTTTTCCCTCTTGTCCCTTTGTCCCCCTGGAAGGCCGATAAAAAAAAAACGATGGCCCTTCCCATGAACTCTTCTCCTCTACGTTGTTTTCGAGTTGAGCTGGGAATTCTGTATCGGTCAAATTTTCCGGAGGAAGGATTTGCGATTGATCGAAATTGATGGCGAACGGCGAAGGATTATTCAGTTTCTAAAATTACGCGTTACAGCCGCGACAAATCTCTTCGCGGCGATAAATTCCGACTCGGTGTTAGGCACATTGTAGGAGAGCAGCGATTGACAAACGCGCAACAATTTGACGCGAGTTTACAGCGTCCATATTACTAAAATAACTCGAAATATCACACGTCCCCCGAAAATTCATCTGAAGCCGGGGCGTCGAGAATTTTACAGCCTCGCATACTTGTCTCCTCTCTCTCTCTCTCTCTCCCCGGCCTAATCCCGAAGCTACAAAAGCTACCGCGGCGAAACGTTCCGAAAATTCGCTCCCACGAGCCACGGGCGAAAAAGAAGCAGCTCGAGGCACCCACCAGGCAAGCTCTAAATAAAGAAGGACGCCGGCGGTTTATAAAAGTCTCTCTCCGTGTCTCACATATATTTATAAGACGACGAGCGGGAAAGGCGCGTGGAAAGCGAGGCGTCCCCTATATATACAGGCGGCGGGTTAATTTTCTCGGCGCCCTGCTCGTCTCTCCCTCCCGTCGGCACGTTTTCCAGCATTCCCGGCATTCTCGCGTCCACGCTTTCATTAAAAGCGCGCCGCGCTCCATACCTTCGCGTGGGAGGAGAGGGCCGAAATCGCGCGTTATTGAACTCGAGCCGCTGCCGCCGCCGCCGCCACTATTTGAGCGAGAGCCAAGAGAGGCGGCCGGCTTCAGTGTCACTCAACCCGACCGGCCGCGCACTTTCTCTTTCGGCTCGCGAGCCGGGCTGTGTGCTCTGGAGTGGCCAAGTATCATGATGCCTTTTTCGCGGGCCCGCGCGAGTCGAGGTTTTTAATGGATCGAGTGCACTTGAAATTTAAGCCGCTTACTCTTAGCTTCGCGAGATGGAGATGTTTGCGCGGTTACGCTGCTTCGATGCAATTTCGGGAAACGGGTGTGACTCTGCGTATCGCTGAGAGAGTCCTTTCGAATCGAGATGTTCAGGTTGACAAACATATATTTCAGAGTACAAAATGGGCGTGGATTTCAAAGCTATTCCAATGTAGTTGAAGAGATTATTTATAGGTTCGGTTGTTTTCTTCGTTTCTGTGCGTAGGCTCGCGAGAAGAAAAAAGTTGTCTAGACTTCTTGACTCGACAACTTCTTGTCGCAACATCAGAATCGTAGTTCCCGAAGGGGACCTCTCAAGCGGGAATCTAGTACGTCGGCCCGAAAAAATCGCTTCATCTCGTATATAATACAAAATCGAAAATCAGCAAACATCATTCTCCAATTTGCAAATCAGAAGTTGTTGAGCAACGACTCGCCGAGACGCGCGGGCAATATAATTAACACCTCCGTCCCAAATTGCCCAAGCACACTGACGTCAAGCATCGCCCGTTCCGCCTGTCGTCGATTAGCCGCTTTCTCCGAAAAAAAAAAAAGCGCGGCCGTAAAAGCGGCGTTGAACGAGCCGCATAAACAGCTCCTCCAATATATAGGAATCAGTCATCGGCAGAGGCAGTTTGGCATTCATGGGTCAATAAGAGAGACAGTCACCGACAGACGGGGACAAATAGACAGAGCGCGCCGCCTAGCATAAGACCTCCTATCTCCGCGTGCGCGCGCGCGCGCAGGATGGGGTTGCTCGAGCGTAATTCCGCGCCCCCCACCCCACCCCCTCGTCCCGACGTTTACGACGTGTTTTACGCGATCAGAGCCAGCCCGTAACAATTATTGGCCGATTTCGCGGCCGTAAAATTTTATACGTCCCCCCCCCCTGCCCCGGTCTCCCCCTCGCTCCTTCGCCGCCTCTCTCCCGGGCCGATACAGTCAATCAAGGGGATTGTGTTTTCACTCGGCGGGCCGCGCTAAGAGACCCGCGGCGGCGCGCTTTTCTTTTCGCGCGAATATTGCTCAATCCTTGGCGGCGCGGGATATGCCGTTGCGCAACAGTTTGCAAATTCGGAAATTCGCGCGCGGCGAAGCCAGCCGCTTTTCCAACGAGTTAATTGCAAGGCGCGGACCGAGAATATTGCATGCTTCTCGCTATTTCGAGAAAACGCCGCGCGGATATTCCGATGTAAGCGAAATTCCCGCGCTCGATACGCGCTCCGTACAGGTATTTTCCGCTTTTCCATTTCAGAATCCCGGGGTCGTTCGTCTTCGACGTTTATATCGGCGTCCTCTCGATATTCAAAAGGAGGGAAGCCCGACTCCTCTCTCCGTCTCGGGAGAGATATTTTTTTCCTCGCCGAAAGGAAAACAATAAAAAAGCCCGGAGAGATAGCGGCGGCACTACATATCGGGAAAAACTTACGAGCCAGCGCATAAAATTTATTCCGCTTGGCTAAATTTAAATTCGCATCTATAAATATATATATATATATACATTTTGAAAAAAAAATCCCGTCCGCACCGTAAAGCAGCAGCAACAGCAGCGGCGGCGGCGGCGGCAGCAAAAAGTCGAGCACAACAAAATCGTCGCGCCCGCAGTAAAGTTCGCTCGTACAGCGCGCCGAAGTTTCCGGTGTACAGCCCGGTAGAAGTAACCTTTTGCTCGTCGAGAGTCGTTCCGAGCAGCCGGTACGTCGGTTCCGCGCGCGCGCCACGTTGCGCGGATTCGCCTCGGCTTTTCAACTTGTCTCGTGATTTACGGCCGAGCTGCAGAGCGCGAGCAGATTAAACCCGCGCGCCGATGACGTTATTGGATTTTTCGAGAGGGAGAGAGAGCGAGAGAGGGAGATCCTCGGATAAGTGCATTTCCATAATTCGGCCGGGGCTTCTCTCTCCTCGGACGATCGAGCGCGGCGGCGGGGGCTGCTGCTTCGGCCCCCGCGGCCGTAGGTGGTGTTATATTTTCGGCGGGGATCCTCGGGGGAATATGCGCGGCGGCCCCTTGTTGCCAGGATCCCGATGGATTTCGCCTTGGCGGGATTAAAAGAGCAGCCGATTCTGGAGGTCCCCCGTCGAGATTACCCCCGGATGGAGAGATTTTCGGAGATGCGCTTCTGAGCTGCCAGGATTTAGCTCTCTCTCGCTCTCCCTTCGCTCTGCCTCGGGGGTATGGATTTTTCGGGGAACGTATGTCGGGGACAGTTAGGGGATTTGGATGCCGGGTTTCGCAGGTTATTAACCGGACGGAAAGAGACGTGTTAATTTATTGCCGGTCTATTATTCTCTCCGAAACGGCCTCGTCTTTATTAGAGGACTATTTTCGCCGTTTTATTGGATCGTCTATTAGCGTCGACGCTCGTAATTAAATTTCCGACAAAAACTTGGCAATTCCCGGCAGTTCCTGGAAGAAAGGATATCGGGAAAGCGGGCCAGTCAATCGAGCCGCGGCAGTCCATCCTTTGCAAATGAACCGCGATCGCGCGGCGGCATCCACAGGATGTCTCCGCATCAGCTCCTTTCATAAATTCGCGCGCGTATTCGTGCAGTAAACGCGGCTGCCTACACGCCTAAGAGAGAGAGAGAGAGAGGGAGGGAGGGAGGAGGCGGAGGCGTGCAAGTGTCGGTCGGCAGATCGTCTGAGTCGTAAACCCGTAACTGGCAGTAAAAGTGAGTTTACGCGCTTGTAAGGACCCCCCAGGAGCAGCGCGGGGCTCCTACAGCCGCAGGGCGCTTTTCCGCGCGATGCGCGACGCGGATCGGGAGAAAAAGCGCCGGGCGCTCTCGGATTATATTATACGCGGAAGCCTCGAGGGGACGCTTCTCTCTCTCTCTTTCTCTCCGCGGCGGCCGAGGGCGGATTCTAGAGTCGAGTGGGAGGCGCGGGGAGGAGGGGAACTTTAATTGTAACACTTCATGTAATTGCATTAGGCGGCCGCATTCGTTTCACGCTCCCCCGATCTTACGGCGACTTCTTTCGCGCCTTCGCTCGACCCCTTTTCCAAGAGGGCTCCCTCAAGGCCCCCGGAACGAGCCCTTTCGTCATTCGCAGAGGCTTTTTAATGAGTTTCGCATCGAAATTTATTTCGATCTTTCGCCGTTATTCCTCCTTCTTTATCCGATACTGTTTATAGATTATTATGGCGCGGTATTTTTAGCGACTTTATCGGCTGCTTTGAAATTCTTTCGGCGCGAGGGCTAATAATTTTTCCAAAGTCACTGTAGTAAAAAGCGGAAAAGCGCGCGAAGGATTTAACGAAATTGCAGCCTGCAAATATAGAAACAAAATTTATCGCCGCCGGCCGAGCGAAATGCGCACCTGTAAAAATATCCCCCGTATTTACGGCGCTGGAAATTTCGCAAGCCCCCCTCGCTTTAATCTTTATTTATCGGAAACTAATTCGCGCTTGGCGCCGCATCAATACGCGCTTTTCCGAAGCAGCGCGAGCCGCTTTTCACTCGTCTCGACTGGAACCCGAAAAAAACTGAAATCAGCCCTCGACGGAGTGAATCAGACGCGCATAAAAAATCCTTCTCCTCGCGCATCGTTTTTTCTTTCGGGGGCAAGACGGCCGCTTTACCTTTCACACACTGCTCCTCGGTAAGGGACGATCGAGCTAGAAAAAAGACTCGGAGAGATAGAAGCGAACGACCGATGCCGCTGCTTCTCCCGCTGCTTTTATGGGTCGTCCAGCTCCATCATGTACCGTAAAAGTACGATAAAAGCGGCGTTACGGTACCGGCTCTCGGGCCGCTGTAAGGAGCTACAGGCGGCGGCGTTCCGCGTGGCGTTCGAGAGAGAGTGAGAGAGAGGGAGAGAGGAGGGAAATTGATTCCTTTACGATCAGTAAACGTCCCGCGACGCCGGGCTTCCTTACGGCCGACTTTTCGACTCGTAAGACCGCGACGGGGACTTTTTATTACGGGCTCGATCGTGCTGCGAGCCCATCGCTAATTTACATCGGCCTTTACGGCGGGTTCCTCTCCCCCCCGCGGACTGTACAGTACTCGCACGCTTGCTTAGGCCGGCTTTTTATTAAGCGACGCGTGACTGAGGATTAGGGAGGGATTCGGATTTTTAATTTATGGAGCTCGACTGTCTGGAGAGAGAAAGCTGATCATGCGGAATTAGTGGCGCCTGGGGCGCGGGGTAATAAAGCAATAAAATTGAATTTCATGATACTCTTTCGTGGGGTCGTTGACGAAGTAGAAAAATGTGTTGCTCTTTCGAGAGTGTCTCTTATTTAGGGGGTATTAAAGTTTGAAATGCTGTTAATTACTGCATTAAAACGTGTCGTAGACGAAAAGTCAATAAATAACAACGCGGATCCTTCTCTTAATTACTAAACCTCATCGCTCATTCAGGCCCATAAATTGCAGAAGCTACACCTAATAAACCGAGCTGTCGAGAGCCTAGAAAAACTTTACATCCTCCCAATAATAAAACGCTCCAACAGACCTCCTAACCCAAAGTCGTAATTCACCGCAACTATACGTCCCGCGCTCCCACCTTAACCCAAAAGATCGCGTAAACAAACATCAACAATAATTCGCGAGCCACCGCCACAAAAAAGTCTGACTGACCTCCTTATTTTCCGTTGCAGTTCTGTCGCTGAGAAACACGCAGGAGGAGGAGCCGCCGGATCCGCAGCTGATGAGGCTGGACAACATGCTGATCGCGGAGGGAGTCGCGGGCCCGGAGAAGGGCGGCGGCGCCGGAGCCGCCGCCTCGGCCTCGGCGGCCGCGGCCGCCGGACCACCCGGACAGCCAGACAACGCCATCGAGCACTCCGACTACCGCGCCAAGCTCGCCCAGATCAGGCAGATCTACCACCAGGAGCTTGAGAAATACGAACAGGTGATTTCGTCGTCGTTTTTACTTCGTTTTGTGTTGGTCATTTCGCGGTGATGATGGAATTGACTTAGCTTTTCTGGTGAATTAGGATGCTAATCAGTTGAAATAGTTGAGTTGGATAATGGTAGTTTTCAAAGTTTTTTTTTATATCAATGTAAGTTTCGAAGCAACAATTGCACTATACGGAATTGCCGGGGAGTTTAAAAGAAATACAAGATTCGGTTCGTTTAGTTAAAGTAACAAAGTTTCATTGCCCCAAATAAAGTTTTTCTCAATGTAATTAAACTCGTTTCTCTCGTAGCAGCAGAAAAGAATTTTGTAATCCTAGAGGAGCCACTTTTTGCAACTTCGCTCAATTTTCCTCAAAGAAATCGTTCCTTTTTAAACACTTCCAAGATTTAAGCGCGCGCATTACTACAACGGTACTGCCCAGCCCGCGTTAAAGCTTAAGAGCCCCTAAAATTTTCTAAAACACGTTAACTCGCCATTATAATTACCTCGCAATTCCTTCAAAATCCGTCCGTCGAGCAGACCGTTTCAAAGTGCATCATCGAAATCTTCATCTCGCTCATTCCGGGCCGTCGCGCGCGAAACTCGAGAGATGTATATAAAAAGACTCGCGGGAAGGAAGGAAAAAAAAAACACACGCCGGCGGAGCCGAGCGAATCCTCGTGTTTATGATTTCACTCAAGTTTCTGGAGACCGCGCGGCAGGGTTAATGCCTGCGTGGCTATGCAAAATGGCGTGACAGCCACGGAAATAGACGCGCATGAATTTAATGCGATCGCGTGATCACCACCAGCTACCGTCTGGCACGGATTTAACGAATGCGGGAAAAGAGGGAAGCGTTGCATTTTCTCGCTGCACTCTGCTTCTCTGGCACGAAAATTTTTCGAGTTTGCGCTTTTTTTTCCGAATTCAAATGCTTGAACGTTCGAGGATTCGAAATCTATGATTGAAATCAAGAACTTTATTTCCGTGTTTTTTAAATGAATTGTTATTGAAACATTAGTATTAAAAGTCATCAACGTCTGCAGGTTCAGCAGATACATTGTTTTTTTGTCGAAAAAGAGGCATAAAAATTTGTATAACAAATGTGAGATCCTCTCCTTGCGAGCAGCACAAAAAGCTTTTAACGGCCGCGATTCAACGATGAATACACTCGTTCATCCGAGCTTCGGAAATCCGTGGAATTTTTTTTTTCCTCATTTCCCCGCGGACAATGGCGCCGCGATCGTCCGTCGCCGGCATAATTGTACGTAAATTTGGAATTGCGCGTACCGAGAGTGCCAGCAGCTCGTTTGAGCGGATACCTCTGGCTACGCTCAATTCGATCCATATTTTGAACTTTGGTCAAAGAGAGACGTATAGATTCGAATCGGGAGGGGGGCTCCATCGCTGGCACAAATTCAATATTCCGGCTCGCTTGAGCTATAATCGATATGGACTTGCATGCGAATGTCTTTTTCGTCAATAAAATTATGCTAAATACAAAGGGGAACTCGCGGGCAGCTCAATTTCTCCCGTCGAAACTGCTCCCTTTCTCTCGGACACAAAGCCGTTTCCAATCGGCGGGATTTCGCGCAAAATTCTCGCGAGAGGGCTTTTGCATAATTAAATTCGAGTGTTTCGAAGGCCCGACAAACTCGGGGATTATAGTTTCTACGAGGTCGGTTAGAGGGAAAAAGCACATCATACGGCGGGGCTTAAATTTTTCAACCCGCGTCCCGCATCGCATCTCTATTTTCGCGCTCTCTTTCTCTCTCTTTCGAAGCAAAATAAAGATGGAGGTCGAGCCGTGTTTCCCATCTCTAAAGCCCTCCGGCGCAGGCCGAAATGCCCCCGTCTGCCGGCGGCGGGAACGCTGATCCACCCCCTCGGCTGCGAAAGAGAGAGGGCGGAAAGCTCGGGAGAGGGGGAGGGGGGAGAGAGAGAATCCATTCCGAAATTGCAAACCCGCCCCTACCCGGTCTTCCCTCAGGAAAAGCTACCCCGGCGTGCTGCTCGCCGTCTCTCGAATACTGATATTGAGCAAAGTCCTTCCCTTAAAACCGGCAGCCACCAGGAATAATGCATTATTCTCCCGAGCCACGTCGGCTCTTTCTCTCTCTCTCTCTTTCCCTGCTCTTTTTTTCACCTAATCTCTCATTCCCGAATGCCTCCGGATGAGTTTAATGTTTATCAAAGTATTGGAGAGGTTCCGCTGCCTTTTAAAATTGAATCAGGTTGTGAAGTCGGGGAGAAGGGTTCGGCGGGTTAATCTTGAAAATGGCCAAGTTTAAATGAAGTATTTCGAGGGATGGGCGGAAACTTTGCAGACGCGGTGTAACCTTGTATTTAAAGTTGCGGAGCTTTATTCAAAGTTTAAATAAATATAGGATCGCGAGCAGGGCTGTAAATAAGTCCTGGCTTTTTGCTGGCTGTAGATTATTTCTACGCAATTACTTCCTTTTTGTTTTATTTTATTGAACTTGGCCATCTTCGGAGCTGAGTGCTCGTACGTTACATCGGTGTTTGCCCGTTCTTGATAAAAGTACATGGCGTAAATCCAAATTTTGAGAAACTCGAAGCGATTTTTCGAATTTATCTCCGTGCAGCTATCCATTCTCGAATTGAATGGAAATTTGTTCTCTACTTTACGAAATTAATTTATTCTTATCGACAACCCCATTTGGCGTCGTTCTTCCCGCAAGATATTAATTGTTTTTATTTGCACCAGGCCTGCAATGAGTTTACTACCCACGTGATGAATCTACTGAGGGAACAGAGCCGCACCAGACCTATCACGCCCAAGGAAATTGAAAGAATGGTTCAAATCATCCACAAAAAGTTCTCCAGCATCCAGATGCAGCTGAAACAATCGACGTGCGAGGCTGTGATGATATTGAGAAGTCGATTCCTTGATGCCAGGTAAAATAAAGACTTTTTACTTTTATCTTTCTTTGTGAAGAAAATGTGCACTTTAACACGTACTTTAATTTTTCCAGGCGCAAGCGAAGAAACTTTAGCAAACAAGCCTCAGAAATCCTGAACGAATATTTCTATTCACACCTAAGCAACCCCTACCCCAGTGAAGAAGCGAAGGAAGAATTGGCTCGAAAATGTGGCATTACAGTTAGCCAGGTAAATAAAAGTTTTCGTTCGTGAAATTTCAATTTTGAATTCCGTATTTTAACCTCTCACTGTTTCATAAATAGGTTTCCAACTGGTTTGGCAACAAGAGGATACGTTACAAAAAGAACATAGGAAAGGCGCAGGAAGAGGCGAATTTGTACGCCGCTAAGAAGGCAGCTGGTAAGTTTACAAACTCCGGAGAAAATTACGGAGGAAATGGCTTGCAATTTTCAATAGATCAAAAAATTTCATCTATCCACTTAAGTCAATGTCGGACATTTTAATTTAAATACTTCATCAGCAGAAAATTGTTCTTTGGCTTTACTTGTCTCGCTCAATTATCCGTTCGGGGATGGCCACTGTAGAAAGGAAATCGTAGCGCGGGCTAGTTTCTTATTACTGTAAATCATTAGAGCCATGAGTTACTGCACATTGTTACTTGCTCGCGGTGCGCTGTTATTGCGCCTGCCAATAAATCACTTTGGGGCGAGAATAAAATGAGCGATACGCGCCCGTATCTTTGCCGGCTTGTTTTCCAAGTCGCGCCAAGGAAGCAACAACGTGCCTAAACTCAACTTGTTTATTGGCTCGTATTTTCTTGTTTTCATAAAAAAAGCTTAGAGGGGGAGAGAGAAATTACGAATTTTATTTATAAGTTTACGCGCCGTTTCCTTCTACGGGCCACCGCGTGTCTCGAGAGAGAAACTTCCACGAGGAAGTGCGAATTTCCGAGTGGAGTTTTCGAACTGAATAACTTGAAGGAGCAATCAGAGCTAAAAAGATCTCACAGTAAAAGTAAATTGCATGAAATCTTTTAAAATTGAACACTTGGAAGTTCTTTCTTCGTCGAGGAGTGTTTGTATGAAAGAAGATTATGCTGTGTTGCTTTTTCTAGTGCTTTAAAAAAAATAAAAAGCGCTTATACTTTGACGAACTTTATATACAGTTTATTTATATTCTAGATATAAAGTTTATTTAGAAATATTTTAATCATAGAAAATTAAATGATAACTTATATAAATTTTTTTAAAACGTTGCTCACTTACTAAATACAATTCTCGTCAAAATGAGAGGCATTTCGCGATAAACGTCGTAGAAAGCACAGCATAACCTTGGCTAATGCGAATATTAGTCAAAGCTTTTTTCTTTAAGCGTACAAAAAAAACACCTCCTCGAAAATTTGTAAGCACCGCGATTGTTTCTACAGCAGCTTTTGCAGGAGCTTCGCCGTACAGCATGGGTGGCGCGAGCCAAGGCACCCCAACGCCGATGATGTCGCCGGCACCGCCGGGCGCTCCTCAGGACATGGCCGGCTACGGTATGGGCATCAACGGCAGCGATTACGGTTCCCAACCCTACAACGACGGCCCGATGGGCTACGACCCGATGCACCAGGTAAATTACCACAGGGATCGCCAGCGCAGCCATGACTACGACGATGAGTAGACACGGTAGAGCTGGCCTTTTCTTACTTTACGAAACCTAACGTTTTTTGCATGGAAAGTACTCGGAGAAACAATTCTAACGAGACAAAAGGGACCATTTTGTAATACGTTTATTGTATGAAAGAAAAATTCTTTTAGATAAAGATTTTTCTGACGTTTTTAATCTAATTATTAGCTATAAATGGTGAAAATAGGGGTTCGCATTGTTAAGTTCTTATCAATCATTGTATACAAAAGCGTAGTTGTTAAACTGTATTGACTACTTTTTAGATAATTAGATTTATATGAAAGTATGTATTTTTATTTTTAAAGAATTGAAAATATTTACAAATATTTTTGTAAGAATATAAAATCTTTTAAAATTTTTAAGTTTATTGTACGAAAGCATTTTGTAATAAAAGAAGTTTTCTTTCGTATCCAACACAATGTTTTATAGACCCTCTGAAGACTATTTCCTTTTTAAAATAAAAAACATACCCATTTGCTACAAGAGAACTTTTCTCGGAGTATACGTTGTAAACATATTGTGTGCCTGTTCCTTGTATTTATATATATATATATATATATTTTATTAGTTTACATTGAAGATTGTATATAGCTTTTGTAGACGCCTGCATGTCTGTTCTTGCTTCGCTTTGGCCACTTCCGGTCGAATGCGACCTCTCGGCATCGATTTTCTGTTAGCCAATTGTTGTTGGTTCCAGAAGTGCACTGTACAGTTAACTCGCGAGCCGTTTTGATGAAATTGCTTTTCGGTTAATTTAACAGAAAAAGTACCCATGAAAAACGTCTGCGCCGCGTTAATTTACCAAGTCCAATTTATGCGACGGCATCATTCACGTAATTGAAAAGCGCCAACAAATTCAAGGAGTTTTTTTTTAATCTAAGCGAGCGGAGCATTTTTTCATACAACAGCCGTCTTTCTCACCTCGCCTTAGCAATTTCATCAAAATACTCGAGAGTGCAAGCGAAGCCGATGGGTCGAATTCTTGCTCGCGCGCTCGGCTGGCATTTCTTACGCTGGATTAACCCTCTCTGCGAGTTTTTCACGTACGCAATTATCTCGGCGCGCGAGAGGGAGTGCGTATATTAGCGCGGGCGCATGACGTACGTGCGCGTATGGGGGGATGTGCCATTGTGCCGCCGCCCCCGAGGCTCTAGCGACTTTACGTGACTCGAGGGCTCGGAGCGCAAAGCTCAAACTGCCGGATTAAACGCGAGGAACGTCCAACTTCATTTCGAAATTTTTCTTCCAACTTTTTATTTCGAAGGCCTGCAGTTGCTTCTTAGCTCTTTTATAACTTTTTGCGAATATTTATCGTTAACTAAGAAAATAAGTTGTTACTAAAGTAGTACGAACGCGCTTTCATTTGTAACGCTTTCATATTTTGTAAACAAAATAAATCTGCCTTTGCGAACTTGTATAAAGATTCAATAAAAAGCGTCTTTTGTAAAATAAATGAAAGAAATTTGTTCAGATAAAAGTTTTTGAAAGTGGCTGTTTAGACCAGACTAACGTTTATGCTACCTCAACATTGTGCGTAATCAAGCGAATATATTCCAAGAATCCACCGGGGTGGATTCATAATTCTAAGCTCGCTTTCGTTAGCTGCATCAACTCAGGGGGTGGAAGCTCGTACGTACACAGGCGGCAGCCATAAAGCTGGTCTTATGCGTGTCTATTTGAATAAGGAAGGAACGAGCTGGAAGAAACGAACGAGCGAGAGCAACGGGCGGAGAACACGGCAGCGGTATATAAGCGAAACCAAGTTTAGCAGCTTGCTTAGTATGCATTGGAGTTGCAAAGTCACTTTTTTAGGCCGCGTAATGGACTATCAGGAGTCTCTGTGTGCGTTTACATCGATGTTTTCAAAATCAGGGATTGATTTTTTGCGAAACAATGGGCTGCTGTTCCGGAAGGAAAATTAATTAAGGTCGTAAAAGTAAATGAATGTCCGCGCGGAATGCGATGCTGAAATTTATCGTCGACTTTTAATTGCTCTTTTATTTTTCCGTTTATAACGTACATTATTGCTTCGCGAGTAAGATCAAATTCATTAAAATAAAACGCGAATTGTAAAGTTTAATTATGCGCTTACATCACGTGCTTTCCATGTAAATTTTCGCGCGCAACGTTGAATTTATGCTAATTTGAAGCGCCGGTTTACGCGTAACTTTGATAACATGTTTATGTACTTTATCTCGGCTGAACTTTCTACGAGTTTTATCTAAAATTTCGTAATGGCGCGAACTTTTTTGCAGTAAAAAAAGCCCGTTGGAATAATTATTGCGGCTGGAACGATGTAACGTCGAAAACGAAATTGTGCGCCGGAATATCGGCTTTTCGAATTTATTGGAGCGAATTCTGGCGAAAATTTATCTTTTATTCTTGAAATCTTATCAATTACAGCACTAACAAATTCACTCAAACTGCCTAACTAATGGCTTCTTTTCGAGCACATAATAATCTAACACAGACTTAACAATTTAATTGAATCTACATGATTTTTTTGACAACTGTATAATTTTATTCTTTTGTGAATAATCAAAAATTAACATTTCATGAACTGTGTTTGTTGCAACGAGTGCCGAGTGAACGTCTATTTGGATTTACGCTAACAGGATTTTTAAAACAACAATTTACCTGGCACCCGTAATACTATTTTACAACTTTTACTAACGAAATTTACAAAAGTTATTTTGTCGCAAACACAGTTCTTTTTCACTTTCAACTTTTAATATTGTACAAAAGAGTAATTGTAATGGTGGTTCTTGGATTAATATTGTGTGCACTAATTGAAAAAAAAAAAATTTGCAGTAAAGAAGTTCACTACATATTATCATAATAAAATATTATAAGTTTATTCTACAAAGCTTTGGAAAAATCCAAAACCCACCTTTTCCATTAATTTTTTTTGTAATTTCACTCTTTTAAAATTTTCTAACACGTAAAGTAAAAGTAACAAGAACTAAGTAATCTGCGGCACCCGGATTGAAAAACTAAAGTTAACACTTGTAATAATTCGGCAACCGTGTTGTTTTTCCAGTGAAGCGACACAGGCAATAAGTCGCAAAAGTGTCATCCGGGCCTATGAAGCGGTGCTCAGCTTTCCGAGCCAGACGGGATCTTACATCCGTTGCAACAAGCACAAGTTACTAGACTGTAAAACGATATGAAATGTTAAAAAAAAAATTTGTACGGGGACTGATAGCTACTCTGTTTTTCGATGAGCTGAAGAAGACGTTCGCTCGATTTTTAAATCGAAATCTTTTTGTTTAAGGGAATACAAAAGTCTGGTTATTTGAAGGTGCAGATTAATTAAAAGTTTTGCAACAAAGAAAATTTCGCATCTCCTCAAATCTTTGCGCTGAATCAAAATGTGCTAGTAATGTAAGACTTTTTCTTTCGTTGCGAACGCTCTTCTTAGAAGATTTTATCTTAATAGGCTTATAGGCGTCTTAAATAAGTGTGCAATAAGAATTTGATAACGAAAGTTTTTCTAGAAGTAAACGTAGAATTAACCATGAAAATCTAGACGTAGGAAGTTAGCAGTTGGGTATATAATTCAATACGATCGATCCGAGCGAGGAGAAAATAGATTGTTTAAGATTTATGTGTGTGTAAATACATTGCATTGCAGAGATTCGAATGCAATGTGAATCCGCGTTTATTAAGTTTACTTATACACTATCGATTTATCGATGCACAGCAGGTGCACCAAGTCGCGCAAACCACTAAGAATCGAATGAGTTAAAGCGATGGCATCGCGTCGCGGGCTGACGATTCCGTCGATTTCCGACGGTGGCATGTGCGGCTGCATGTTGACTCTTGTGAATTGTGGCAATGGTTTTACACAGTAGTATGTGTGTATCACTTTTTTTGGGGGGGAGCGATTGGTTCCGCTTAGTTTTTGAGTTAAAACACACACTTCATTTACGTGAGATTTTGCTCTACAAACAATTTAAAAACATCAATTACTGATTGACTGCAAAAATGTGTTTTTTCTTTTAAATTGTTAAAAATTTTATGTATTTTTTTATGTTAAATCATTTTAAATTATTTATTTTACAAAACCGAGCAAAATCCCTCTAAAATGGTGGTTAATTTAGACACAAAATTAAAAGTTCTTGTTAGATTTTTAGTTCGTTAATAACATCATCTAATTTGACCAGATAAAAAATTCTTTAGAGACTTGGATTTCGTAGCTACTATTGTTTGCAATGCAAAGCACTAAACAAACTCCAGGGGTAGGAAATAAATATCCTCGGTATCTTAAATTTCGTATAATTTTGCTAATTTGATTTACTTAAATCTTTTCAATACAATTGGTAACTTAATTAAATTAAGCATACTCCAATTATCGAATTTCATTCATTAAAACTGTCTAAAGCTCGTTAAAACTCTAATTAATGAAAAGCAATTACTTCCACGGTATTCTAAAAATGCCACCCCTGGAGTCCATCTCCGAGAAGAATCTAGCTAGAGTCAGTAATGAGCTTGCAAACGAGAGAAAAAAAACAGTAGATCCGAAAATAAAAAACGGAAAGAAAAACAAAAAATAATGGTGCTGCAGGGCAAGGCAATGGCAGGGGGCTGGATGCCGCAGAGCCGCGAGTCGATGCCCGAGTTTCCGGCGCTGCACGGCGGCGACTCCGGCGACTCGGAGTCCGATCGGGAGAGCAGCAGCAAACCGCGCGTCTAAAACAGCGAGGGCAGCTTTTTTTCTCGACCCCTGCGGACACTTTGGCGAGATGCGTTCTGTCTCTTACTTGTATACGCGACATGCTTTATTTTTTATTGTTCATTATTTTATGTTCTCACCTACGATATTATGTACATTTAATTTTTATGTATTAAAGCGCGTGCGCAAGCCGTAACGCGTTTACGGCTCATTACTCATCGATGTATGCACAATTACTAGCTCACGCTTTTAACGAGAGTTTATATACTTACTAAATATGGAGGTTTATTAATGCGAGATATCTTTTTTGTCGGCGTTGGGGCTACCGAGATATTAATTTTTCGGATGTTTTTTTTACGGACGAGTGCGTCTTTCGCGTTTTAATTACACTTTTTGCAACGGAAAGTTAAATAATGATTCATGTTTTATTTATCATCGTGCTTGTCGCGATAAATTTGCGTTTTTATTCGTGTTTAATCATGCAGAGATATTATTATTATTTTACCTCGTTTTATTTCGGTAGCCTTAATTGCAAATAAGTCAATTTTAATTCGCGGAATTGTTAGCGTTTCCTACTCGAGAGGTGCGTTTTTTGAAGAAAACAGTTGAATAGCGCCGCAAAAGCTTACATCCATACCCGTTACAATTTATAAAGTTAATGCAACTCGTTTTTATAAGCAACATATAGAGGTGACAATATTAACGGTGACTTTCTGCGCCTTTGTCAAGGAGAAAGAGAGCATCGCGTACGGATTAGTTACTATCACATACGCTAGTTTGCCACTAAACGATTTACGGGCGTCCTTTGCTTCACTACTCGTTTTTAGGTTCTTGTAAACGTTTTACTCTCGCTTCGTGCCTTTCATCGCTACTATTTTCATTATTATTATATTACATTATTATCATCAGTTATATTTTTATTTTTAATTATGTAATACTGTACTTTAGGCGTAGATTACTTTATTTTGCACATCGCATATCCGCTTAAATGTACGTTTGACATTGATTATTATTATTATACGTTTATATACATATATACATATATATATTTTTTTTTCTGCATGCGGCGAATCGGCAAAGTATCGAATGAGATATGAATTATTAACTTTTATTCTGTTTCGTGCAAACACGTTAAAGGAAATCGAAGCTTGATTATTTCGGTATATGTCTTACTTTCATTTTTTTTTTACGCGGGACTACGTGTAAAATTATAGCGTTTTATTTTCTCGTATATCTTCGTTTTAATCGCGCTGGAGATTTTTATACGAAATTAGCGATAAAGCGAGAACAGTTTTTAAGCTACGTGTTGGAAATTTATGGAAAAAACGAGCGTGTTCCAGATACATCACAGATTGTAAATATCTAATTAAAATGCCTACATTATGACCGGGCGATAAGCACGGAACTTGACGTTATTAAAGTTTGCTTTCTTACAAATGTTCATTCATGTTCTGTGTTAATTTTATACCTTTTCATTTTATTTCCTTTGATTGCGCCTGCCATTATTATTTTGCCTATTTATATACCAGACGTGCGTAACTGTAGCCGTACGTATATCCATTACTGTTGTAACTCACGTGGCTTATGTACATACGCGAGGGCAAAACGTGCTGTAAATATAATTGGACAGTCGACTCGATGGAACGTGATACGGAAAACCCGAGTCGTCCAATTATGTAGAATAGAATTCTTTTCGTTAAACAAAAAATTCAGCAGTTTTTCTCTGGGAATTTTCGTGCAAGTTTAAAGGAAAAAGAGAGGGAGTTACTTTATTGCGGTATAAACGTTGTTGCACAAAATCGATGAGCCTGCAGAAAAGTTTTGCGGGAGACGCGGTAGCTTGGAATTGTAATTTTTATAAAAATTTCAAAGAAAAAGAAATACTTTTTGTACTGTGCGCGAAATTGATTTTTATATGTGCTTTTATTGAGGGATGTACTTCTTTTTCTTGAAGCTTTTTTGGTGTCGAAATCAATTTTGACTTTTTTATGCTGTAATCAAGGACGGATATAAATTGTGAATAGTTGTTGTTAGTTGTTAATTATTATTGTTTTATGATCTTTTAAAAATCAAAATATACTGTGGCTATTATTGTTGATCCTTTATGCAAAGCCAGGAAATGAAAACGCGAAACAATAATGTCACGGAATTTATGACGCTTTCTCATTTCACATGCAGTCCATTTAAAAATTAATTAAAATTTTCAATTTAATCCTGCTATTCATATCCTGGCTTTTATCGCTTAATGGATGAACCTCAAGAAAAATGCGAATAAGAGAAACAAGGAAGAACGCAAATTTCAATAAGCCGCCAAAATCGGCCCATCGAACTTTACGCTGGAACTGACATTTGCTTTCAGGAGCTGTCGCCTTGAAATCCTTAGGAGTGGAGAACCGAGAAGCCCGCGGAGCAAAAAATCTTAGAGAAAGCGATTACGTACCGCTAACTGAAAAAAAACAAACAACCAAAAGAAACAAAAAAAAAATCTCAAAAAAAAAAAATAATTCAAGAAAAACTAAAAACCGCTCGCGCAATTCGATCACCCTACTATCTGTGATCTCAAGCTCGTCGGCCTCTCGCGGCGAGTAATACGAACTAAACTCGATATTAAATAAGCTCATTTAAGATTATACGATGGACGGCCCGAAACTACAGAGCACTCGCAATAACCCGTCGATTCCTTGAAACCCCTTTCGTACAGCTCCCTAGGAAAAACGAGAAAGAGTAACAAGAGGCAGGAAACTTATCAAAATAATGTATGCTTCCACTCGGGCAAGTTTTTAGATATTGTATTAGTAAGTCACGTAGATCCTCTCTTGAAACTGGAATACATTCTTTGGAAGATCAAGATCCAAGTAACTGAAAACAAGAATCAAATCTGAAAAAGCGCGTGTGTGTACATACGAGATGAATAATTCATATGACGATTTAAATCGGGGAATATATACGAGAAAATTGTTTTTTAAATCTTTTTATAAGGTTTTTCATGGCTCGATAATAAAAAAAAAAAAAAAGCGAATGCAGAGGTTAGATGCTCCTGGTTTCGGCGCATCCTCGGTAGAGACTTTTTTCGTAAAAAAAAAATCGAATAATAATTGAGTAACTATAATAGAATGAAAAAAGGAGATACCGTTTGGTGAAAAACTAAAAAAATATTATCTTAAGAACGGAGTTTAGCGAAGCAATGGTCCTGCGACAAGACACAACTGATGTATACGATTTTTCAACATGAAAATATTATATATTATAGCTATACATATGGAAATATAATGAAGAGGATAGTCTCTAGAAAAAAAGCGTAAATCGTTTAAGGACATCATTATAACGATGATAAATATATTACTTATATCATCACGGTTATTACTTCAGTTATAATTGCCATTATTATATATTACCACTCTATTGTGATTATTAACATTATTATTGATCTATTATTATTACTTATTATTGCTATTATTTTTATCGTCATTTATATACTATGCGCAACGAGATAATTTCGCGGTAAGTCAAAACTATTTTATACCAAGAATGAAGATATACACAAATCCGTTCCATGCTGACGCGAGAAATTAATTTTTATATGAATAAAATATTAAAAAATTGTGCTATTAGACAAATTTTGATGAATGAAAAATAAGGCGCAATATTATTATTATTATTATTGTCATTATTACGATTATTATTATTATTATTATTATCCTGATCATTACTACAATTATTAAGTAGCGCGTAGAAGGATGATATCCCTTTTATTGTATAAAAAATGACGAAAAAAAATGAAAAATGATGCAAAAAGGTGCGATTAGGTGGTTAACTCTATTGTTAATAAATACGTCGCGAGTGGATTGCAGTAAGGCCAATGATTGATTTTTAACTTCCCTCAAAATTGACAGTATTATCTTTTAAAAATCAAATATTACAGGTTTATGTAATTATAAACATTTGAAATCGACTCGTACTCGAAACGTATAGCTTCTTTGTTTCCTACCTTGCGACGGCCTACGAAACTTTCTAATTAGTGCGTAGAACGTGAAAAATCAATTTTTGGCCCGAACGTCGATCTCTAAGCGACAAGTACAAGTGCATTGTGGCACAGCTAGTATACGAGAAAAAGGTCGCCTGAAGGTCGCTGAAAGCGCATCTTTGGCGGTCCCTTAGGCAACTCTAAACCTTTATTGAAAAAAAAAAGATACGAACTAAAAAAGATAAATGAAATAAAAGAAAGGACTTAAAGATCAAGACATTTAATATTCGTGAATACGCGGTATAAATTAAACTATATTCATATACCCTGCGATTTTTGAAAGCATTGCCTCTCTTCCTTAATCTTCTTGCCCCACTTTTGTCATGGAGAGTTTAGGGAAAAAATACAAGTAAAAGTGTCGCCGCTCTTTGTGCAACAAAAAAAAAATCATGAATACTTCTCTGGTCTGCCGAATGTTTTTTGCATTTACGTTTTCACATTTCTGAATTGTAAACTGAGAGAAATAAGGAAACGCCGCACAAAGAGAACTCGAACCGAGAGCCGACGACGTGAAACCAGTCAATCTGTTCCGAGGATCGATTGATTCTCGTTCTCCCTTTCTCTCTTTCTCTTCTTCCTTGTTTTTTAATGTAATGATGCTCAAATTCTTAGGCGAATCAATGTCGTCGGAGTCGGTGAAAGTTGAAGCGGTGTTTCGTGATACGAAGGTATACCACAATGAATCATTGTATCGGATGAAATCATTATGATAACTAAATAAAATTCTTAAAAATGTTTGTGCTGATTTATTTCAAAGTAAACCTTTTTGTCCTTCTACCACCCTTCCGTTTTTCAATTATGTAGTTTTAAAAATAAACTTTTCGACACTCCGTGCGTAAAGTACTGATTTTGCGCGCGCAAAGGTGCGCAAAATTGGCTCTTCCGCTCGTCGTATTGAAGTAGTATATTACGCAATAAGTGCGCAAAATAGGTGAATCCCACACGAGTCGTATTTATCACTAAATACGACTAACGTGGGAAGCACATACGCGCACTTGTTGCGTATACTATTTTTCCGAACAAGATGTGCAAGGTTCGATTTTGCGCGCGAAATCGAACTTTGCACGTCTTGTTATGAAAACTATTGTTCGATACAAGTGCGAAAGACGAATCTCGACTCGTGTGATTGTCACCATCACTCAGACGACAAACTCGCACTTAGCCGAGAAGAGTATCTCTTTCACACTAGTATCGTAATGTACTATTATTCACTTTTACGTAAATACGAATAATGTTGAAAATGTTTTTAAAATTTATTGTACATTGTTCCACGGTAAATTTAATTATTCTTATTTGCTGAATTTTTAATTTAATTAAATTCATATTCAATGGTGTTAGATTACTTAAAGAATTTTTTCCGCATTTCAGTTGTTCTTCAATGCATCAATTCCTTGAATAATAATCCTTCCTCAAATCATCATTAAATTTCATCATTGAATCCCAACATTGAATTATTTTTATCACGTAGAAGATTGAAGACTTTGGTAAGTACTCTAATAAGACTTATTAATTAAGGTAATTTAAATAAATCCAATTATTATAATAAGAAGCACTTATACTTAAATAGAAAATAAAAAATGGTGTAAGAAAGCGAAAAGGAAAAAAAAGAATTTTTAACAGTAACAAAATTTATGCGTGAAAATCAGTAATAAATATATACAATGAATTCTATAAAACCTATAATGTTTCTTTAGTAATATTTATTATTATGTATTCGTTAATTTATTTGCCAGAGTATATCACATATAGTTACATTTAAAATATCACATACATTTAATTCGTCTAACGTGTTACAGATGGTTAACATTAATGACCTCTGCGTAGTTGCAGTTTGTTGTAAATTATTGAATAGTCTTTAATCGCTCTCGTAGATCTGATATGTTGCGCGTGCTGGTTGGCTTAATTGTTCAATTTTTAATTGGTCTTTGCTCATAAGGGGAGGGTAAAATTTTATTTTAATTTTCGTTTAGTATTTCTCATTCTATTCACCGGTGTGATGTGCTAATGACTTTCAGAACACCCTGTATATATCACCCTGTATATATAGAGTATTAAATATGTTGTGTATACATCATATATGATATCGAATATAATTTGTATACATGTCTTATGTAACATTAGAGAGTGTCTAATTACTGCATATATGTTGAGTATTTTTGGTTTCTTGACATTTTTAATTTGACCTTTTTTGCACAATGCGTCGTTTGGCTGCAATGAGATCTGGGTCTGAATCAGCTGAAGGTCTTCCAGATCTTTGTAAGATTATAATTGCTACAAATAAAGTTTTGCGAAAAATACTTTACCATACGATTTCTACCCTTTTTAATAAAAAATAAATTTTACATACCATCCACACATTTGCAGAACAGAGAAAACTTGAAATGTCTTTGACTTCGGTTTACAGATTTTCGTAATGCCTTAAATTGTGAGGCTAGATTTCTTGACACAAATATTTTTAAAACAATCTTTATTGTTCTGTTGATACTAAAACCGTAATCCACTAACTTTTTTATTTCTTTGCACTAAAACAAATAATTGAAATTATAAAAAAAATTTATTAAAATTTAAAAAACAAGCAATAAATTAAATTACTTACAACGTCCATTTTAAATGGTTTATTATTCTTTAATTGCTCTTCAAAATTCAAAAAATCATCCATCGTCTTGAGGGGTAGTTTTACACGATACAGTCTTTTCATTTTCGTAATAAAACTTTCCCTCACTCTGTTACCAGTTAAAATATTTGCAGTTTGATCTAAATACTGCCTTACAGATTCAATTTTTGAATAGATTTGCATTAACTGAAATACCATAGCTCTTTTTACATCTATAAAGCAATGTTTATCATTAAAGTTATGAGTGAATGCTACTTTTTAATTTTATTGATAATTTTAAGCTTACCAGAGTTTGACAGTACATGTTCACATTCCATTTCAGAAACATCTAAATTTGTGACGATACTAAGTTCTTTTGTTAAATTATCAACTGTAAAAAATGAAATTAAAGTAAGTTTATCGTTCCTTCTTTATCATGATACTTAGTAAAAAGGGATATTCTTACTTGGTAGGTTTGGACTCTGCGATTTATCTTCAGTATTATTTTTATTGCTTTCTACTGAGTCCGTAGCATCATTTCCAGTATTAGCTGAAATCTCTAGTTCGTTTGATTGAGACATGTCGTTATCGTTAAATCCTGTATTCTCTAATTCAATTAATTCTAAGGGTTCCCTTTTAATTTCTTTTTGTTTTTTTGTTTCTAAAGGATTTTCTTCAGATCCTTCAAGCTTTAATTTTTTTAATTTTTCTAATCCTTCATTGTAAGTTACTAAAAAATTCATTTATTACAGTAAATTTTTAATAATGTTTTTCTTGAAAGTACATAAATTATGCAAGTGTCAAATAATTACTAGTTTCATACACTTACACGCGTGTTCTAATTGAATTGGACAAAATGGCCAACTTTTTTGTGGTTTGCCTTGGGTATGAAATAAATCACAAAGCAAACTATCATTTTCTTTTGCTTGTACAGGAACCTTAGCCACATATTTTCCACGTTTTTTATCCATGACAGCCGAAGACTTAGTAGGTAAAGTATTAACTTGCTCCGTTTTTCTTTTCTTGCCTCCTTTGCATACAAATTGTACTAAAGTAAAAGCAGGCATTTCATTACTTTCTTTGGCATTCATCTGTAAAAGGTATAAAATAATGCAAATAATTTTTACGTAAGCTATATTCTTTCAAATTTTCTACCCATAAATATCCAATTTTCTCGGGCTTCCCTTGAATAGCGAAATATTCAAAATATTCCCTTCGCTCGGGGAGTTCACTTTGCTGCGGCTTCCCTTTCTTAAATAAATAAATAATTGTAACAAATGTAATTTACTTCTTTTAAATTCCAACCTCTTTTGTTAAAATTTTATTTAATTCATTGGAATACGTTTGGCACGAAACGCTAAAGTATTTAGCTTGCAAATATAGTAGGTTTATGAACATATGGAAGCATGATTCTCTAAGATAACTTCGATATTTCATTTGCAAAAAATGTAATTATTATATTCCTATTAGAACTTCTTATTTTTACATAAAATTATCCATAATTCAAGAGTGCAATGTTGTTAAAAATCTGTTTTGCGAAAGAAATATGCACTGCAATATGCTCTGCAATGGACCTTTCCAAGTTAAAATTAGTCAGTGTGCACTTGGCTTTTACATTACAATGAATTATATTTTACGAGATTGAATTCCAGAAAAGTTTTGCGATCTCCGATTGTCAGATTCTGATTTAGCTCAGTTTGATCAAATTATTATTTTGGCGTTAAAAAAAATATTTATACCCCTTTGAGAATAAATATTTAAAGTTAGCTAAACTTTTTTCAAGATTATATAAAATATTAAAGGAATTTAGACGTATGTATTATATTAACTACTTACCTTTTAACAAGATTTTTGAATGACGCAAACAGATGGTGTTATTCTTTTGACTGGAAACACGTCTTTTCTGGTCACTCTTTAAATATTTCAGACTGAAAATATTATTGTGATTATAGTAGTAGAAGAAAGAATGCAGGAGTGCGCCAAAAATTTCAAATATAAGAAATAATGTCAAGCACGCTGGACAGTGCGTCGTTACGCCTGGTAGAGTCTATGTGTGTAAGAAAGGAACGGGTGGAACAAATTCTGAAGAACAGAGAATGAGGTTCACAAATGCTACTGGCTAATATATCTGTATGTATGATCTGTATACGCTGTTCCTAGATGGCGTCGTAGATCTATGAAAGGCGCGTTTTTTAAAAAAGTAAAGGGAGAAATATGGATATTACGTATAATAATTTATTTTCTCTATCTGAATTTGTATATTGTAATATTATACAAATCTAATAATATTCCAATGAAAATAAGATTTTAAATCTGGGAAGAAAGGAAATTAAATTCAATTTGAAAGTGCGTCCCAAGGAGGTGTAATAAAGTAATAGGCAAAATATTTTTAATACATTATTTATTTTTCTCCTTAAAAAAAGAATGAACTTGAAATCGGTTGTTTGGTTTGAATTCTGCGAGTAATGATTGGGCATTTTGAAGCGACGATACATACTAGGTTTGCAAATTGAACTAACTAGGTTTGTATTTATAATATTCTTTATGTATATATATTTATATATTTATATATTTATAAGATAGTTATTCATGTCCCATTACTGCGTAATACATAAGTAATAATGCGTCTTTGCGTCGCCACACACGTCGTCAGAGCGCACAATCGTACCGGTAACCAAAAAAGCGCGATTAATACCCCTCAGAAGAAATCGCACTTTCCAGCCGAGCTCTCTTACTTATTTATCTTTCTCTCTGAAATAATCGACGACTACTCGGACTAAAAATTGCACGGCCGCTTCTCGCCCTCCGCCTTTTAGCTAGAATTATTACGTAATTTACGCATAGATTCGCAGTCGCACACGTATCTTTATCGTTAATTGTAATTTAAACGAGGACGCGGGAAAAGCTCGAAACCGGCGCGACGTCACTGCGCTCCAATGTACAGGGATACTTTGCTCTCGCGTCCTCGAGTCGTTACCCCCTTCCCCCCCCCCCCCCCAAGCGAGCGAACTTTTATAATAATATATAATATAGATTTATACGCCGCGCTAAGAATTTAAGATTATACAGTCGTATCGCGAGACGCGAATCATCATTACAATAACGCAGGCTCGCCGTGAAAAAAGTGACAAATGACCCGAGCCTCTCTCGTGGACTCGCTCGCGGTGGTAATGTAATTTAACTATGCGGAGCGTCAGTGACGTCGCGCATCGTTTGTTGGTTTGTTTATATTATATATATATATATATCTCGTCCGATTGCATCGTCGAAAGTAAGACTCCGATATCTCCCTATACATTAATTCATCAGCTTCCGTTACGTACTTATAATTGCTAGGTGTATGTATAGTATATATAAAGGTACAATCTTTCTTTTTTCATGTTTTTTCGTTTCGAGACAAAGGAAAAACGGGTGTGCCGGCATTTATATACATTCATAAGTAATATACAGTAAGTTTACACGGTGAGGCGAGGCCAGACGGTAGACTGCCCGGAAATCGGCCGTAAATCGGCTGTATATTCATCCGCTGTTTAGAGATAGAAGTGAATTAGAGTTTAAAGCTTGGAATGTTCTAGAGTAGATTCGAAAAGAGCTTTCCGAGCAGCTTGCCGAGCCTCTTCGGACTCACCCACACCCTATAGTATAATTATTTATAAGGTCTGTATAACAAGGAGTCGAGAGCCTCCGAAGTAGTCGCCTCCTCAGTCGGGATTCTCTCATTCGCACGATCCATTCACGCGTGTGGGCAACGTGCTCTAGAATAATTTTTAGTCATTGTCTGAAGTTATTCCAACGCTTCGTTGTGTTGCAAGTTCGGGTCGGCTTGTACAACCATTTCGCTTTCTACCGTTATCACCTGTAGAAAAGTGAGGCTGAAGGTTATGAACCAAGTGAAGAATAAATGAACAAAGGCTTTTTTCTTTTCTTTTCAGTATATGTATTTAAACGATATTTAAGCGAAAAAGGTTTAACAAGACTTTCTATCTAGATACATCGTCCTCCTCGCTTTCTCCTGCTTGAAACATTGCACACAAGCTACTTATGACTGGATTTCTTCGTCTAAACTCTCGCATTCGTCACTAATTTTACATAGATTGCTTCCACTCAGCTTCATTTCCACTCGCGCGCGCTCATCAAAAAGAACACTGATATTTTTTTAATAAAAAACATTAATTTTCTCATTCGGATTATAATTAAGTTTAGAGATTATATCGAAGTGTCGACGAGTTCGATTATTATTTGCAAAAGTATGAAACTCTAGTAGAGCCGCCGCCGTGTCGCCGGGCTCAGAAGGTCTAGTGACGTAGTGGAATATATATTTGGTTTTTTTTTTTATAATAATTATATTCATTTTTTTGCTTCTTTTTCTTTCATTATTATCGACGGGGTTATTTATCTCATTTGTTAAAGTTTTTTTCCTTTTTATTAGTATTTTATTATTTAATAATCGTGGATAGATGGAAATTTTTCACTGAACGTATACACGTCGTATTTAGATCTCTCGGTAAAGTCGATACGTACGTGTACGCACTCGCGCGTAATTTTTTCATGCGGTAAATGTCAATAATGTGGCCTGGCCCAGCTGCTTTTCCGCGGTTCGCTTCGACCGATCGCTTAGACTAATTTCGCCGACGAGCGAACCGAGGAAAATCCAACGGCAAGTGGATTCAAATGTTCATGTTCATGCGTGTACATGTAATTCGTGTTTTATTGTATTAATGCGCAATATGTATAGATAAGTAGAAAAATCTTATAATCGCATTGTTATCGTACATTCTTCATTTACGTGGGATTATTTTTTCGACACTTTTCGTTATAAACTTAAATCTTCGCTCTTTTTATTAACGTGTAATTGTAATTACATATCTTGGTAACGCGATGCTCGTTTATTAGATTACGAGAGTAGATGAAAACCCAGAAATGATCGGTCGTCACGAGTTGGCGAGTAATGCGATTTATTAGTATCATTAATAATTATATTTAAACTCTTTGGAAAGTCCCTCGACATCTAAGTTTTTGTGTAAGTTTGAAATTTGAAATTACGCGGTAATATTCGGATACGTTATTATCATAGTCGACTTGATTTAACGTTTGGCCACCTTCGCTTCTAATGATTTTCCTCCGAAAACGAAAGACGTAAATGAAGTCCGTATGATGTTATTTAGCTCTGTACTTTAACCGACGAGGGAATAAAATGAATGAGTCGTTTATTCTTTACTTGTTTAAATTTTCCTTAGATACATTCTATATGAGTGAGAAAAAACCGGCGACTACAGCCATTATTTACGCACATCGGATGTACTTTATGTATACATAATTTCTTCAAATAACATTTACTCCCTTGTTCATCTCTCGTCTGAAAACATCACACGTCTTAAACGCGAGTTAATATAATTATTTAAAATTACCTACAAGAGTCTTTTGTTTCTGTTGTCTTCTGACTAGCCGAGCCGATCTTTTTTTGTTCAGAACGATCGGCAACGATTTTCCGATTTGCCATCGCAGGTCTTGGTCGAACCGTCTCGAATTTGCTTTTAAATTCAATTATGAGTTAAGCCTAGAAGTTTCAAAATGAAGATTGGCTACGCGAGGTTGCTAAGACTACGTTTACGCCGATTTCTCGATCCTTTTCGTACGGCGCTAATTATAATATATATATATATATAATATATAGTATGAATAACGAATGAATTATTTTTCTTTATCATAGCAACGTTCGTTCTTATTTCTCTCTCATCCGCGGCTCTCTTTTTAATATTTATATATATATATATACTCTCATTCGTAAATATCTATATCTGTAACAGGTATAGGTGACGCGTAATTTCGACAGCATACAAACACATTTCGGGGCTATAATATTTATTTATAAACGTCCGCGCGGACAGGATCAAGTCCACTGTGTTTTTTTCTCGCTAACATTTTTCTCTGTCCTCGTCGTCTTCATTATTTTTCATTTTAATATATTTATTATGATCGGATTTATCACAGAAAAACATTATATGATAATACGATTAAACCTACTACTGTCTTATATACTTTTTTTTTTTAAACTCTCGCGGTTTTCTCTCGTTTAATACATATTCAACGTTATACAGCAGACACGCACTTTTATTCTTCGTGGGCTGTTATTTTTCCTTCCTCAGAGGGAGACGAGGGTCCTTTCCGTTTTTCCTTAAAATTTTCTTTTTTCGCCGTCGACAAAGTCCAGTGCGCCCCTTTTCTTTAAGTTCTAATAACGCGGACGATATACTTCAATACAAGATATACGATTGAGTTTATTTAAAGCACTTAAGGGAAGAAACCACGCGATCCCGATTAAAAAGACGCAAAATTCTTTCGAGGCTTTTCGGTTCCGACAGATTCTCGTTTACGTTGTTTTTTTTTTTTTTTGTTTTTTTTTTTTACCGAACCGTTCGATAAATAATAAAATATCATTACTTTAGCGATGCGACGACTCCGTATTTCTTTGTTATCGCGCTTTTTTCTTACTCCGAACAAAATTATTTACGAATTTGCACAACCATCATTTTGTGAGTCAATGCGAGAATATACTCTAGATACTTGAGATTGTTAGCGTCACTGAAAACAACCAGAACGCGAGCTACTTTTTAGTGTTGTTTTTTTAAAAGTACGTCTAGAGAATAGTCGACAGACTTTTGGCGATTGAACGAAAAATGAGAATAAAGGTTTATTCTACGTATGAAAGTGTCGGAAGGAAGCGAACATTAAGCTCTAATATTTCTGTCTACACTTTTGAACGCTACTTACGAATGATATCGAATGAATTTACGAGTAAAATATTATTTTTTTTCATAGCTTCGAATAATGTACGCTCTTTGTGGTTATGCCTCGTGTTGCTGTTGTCTTTTTTTATAATATTCAAACGTTTCATACACATTGGCAGTTATGTAATGTATTTGAATTTATTTAATAATAATATATTGTGTATTTTCGGTTTGGCGCAGTATAATCGTTCTTTTTGTGGACGAATCGATGTAGAAATAAAACTGTACAATCTATAATAATATAATAATTTCTCTATTTTGACAACAAATGGCAATGATTGAAATGGTTTTTTTTTATAAACAATCAACGAATCTTACGCATGTAATGTACGTAATAAATATAGTATAATATAATATAATATAATAATATAATATAATATATATGTAAGATAATACATGCAAATAAAATCGATAACTACGCAACGCATCATTTAAAATTTCTAAATGAAAATAAAACAGCGCGATTATTTAAAAACGAAACAATATATCTTTGTTCATAAAAGAAACGATCAATTTTCAATAATAATAATTCTCGTCCACTCGGGATAAGACAATATTTGTTTTCTTTCATTACATTCACCGCAAGTTACATTAATAAATTTCTCCTTTCAGCAAGCATAACAATAAAATCGAGTGTTGGTAATCGTTAACGTACAAAGTGTCTGTTAAAAAGGTGCCGAGAATCGTGGCAAAAAAGAGTGCAATCTACCAAGAGCGATCCCGTTTTATTTAATATACTTTTTACA
This sequence comes from Ormyrus labotus, assembly GCA_035582975.1. NCBI lineage: Eukaryota > Metazoa > Arthropoda > Insecta > Hymenoptera > Ormyridae > Ormyrus > Ormyrus labotus. Next base: position 14,903,708 of record JAWWEO010000009.1, read on the forward strand.
ATGTTCTCCAGAGTAATTACCACGATCCTGGCTCCGAATGTTTTAGTCGCGCTCCGTGGCTTCGCTCGCTGGATCTTGCGACTAGCCTCTACGCATCGTTGACGGGATTATAATAACGTTAGGTTTAAACTTATTAGTTTTCTCAGACTTTCCTCGTGTCTTGTAAGTTACGGCGCCGCTAATAATCGTGTGTCTCTTGCAAGGTGGGCTCTATTTAATTATATCAGTCCGTTTTTTGTCCGATTCGAAGGCTCGATCCGTGTTTTTAATGCGTTCGCAGATGCAGTGGACTCGCTCGTATACGCTCTTTCTCTCACGTTTAAATATTCGACTCTATTATACGTTTGATAATTTTGGCAGTTCGGAAGGAACGCGAGAAATGCAACGCTAAATTTGCAGTCGTACTAGGCTTCTAAAAAGCTAACCAGAGACGCATCCCCGACTCTTTTTTTTTTACTTTCTTCAGCAATGAGTTTGCGATATTAATCCGTATAAAAAGGGTGTGTCCGTGTGTCTGTGTGAGTGTAAGTGTAACTGTGGTGTCTCAACTGTTCAGCGAGAATGGAAAGAGATGAAAAACCTCGACCGTCGTGTCACGTTAGGATGAAAGAGTAATGCTCGTAGCTACGATACAATAAGAATACGTCGACATCATAATAACGTTCGTTCATTTTGCTCACTTACGTTTAGTAATTACACGTTAATGTAAAAAAAAGTGTTTGAGCGCGTGTATGTACAACCGGTCGTGCTCGTGATAAAATCGTCTAGGAATAATTAGCTAGTCCCACTCGGTTTAGATAGAAAAAAGTAGATAGTCGGAGGTTTTTTTTTTTTTTAGCTGAACAGCTTCAGTAAGCTTCGAAGGGAGGAAATGAGGAGCGTAACTCGGCTCCTTTGCGCTTCCTCCGAAAGTCGCTGCTGTGTGGGGATGGCCGTGTGAGTCGGGCGCCGCCTTTAGAGCGAAACGGACGATGAGGAGGACTCGGTGGTGCGGGGCGCTCGCGGATGGCAGTGTGGTCCCGGGCGCCACCGGGGCTAGCACCAGTCGTCGTCGTCGCTGTCCGAGTGCCTGGAACGCGGCGCTCGCTGCTTTGCCTGTAAGCATACGAATCAGGTCAAGCATTTCAACCAAACAGTGCAGCTGCTTTCTAGAGTTAAAATGAAAAATGAACTTTGCTTGACAAATAAAAGAAGTTGTAAAAGAGAAATGGCCTGACACACGAACACGTCCGGTTCTCAAACAAAAATTACCGGTGCTTCTTCAAACGGTACAAACTCAATTTTTCAGAGTACCATGAGAACAAAGATTGCACAAAGGCAGGTCTCCTATTGCATTGATAGAAATCATCACCTTTTGTACGATTTTTTTTAAACGGTTATTTTTTTCTATCAATACAGCAATTTAATTAAAGGGTGGTTCGATTTCATCAAATCTTCTGAAATATTGTCAAAGTCTGCACCAGTAAGAGTACTATTCCCCAAAATATTTGTAGCATGCCAAAGTAACTGATTAAAGTTCACACCAAATGAACATAAAAATATTAAGAAATCGACAAAAAAATGACAAACAGATGTCTTTCTCGAAAAAAATAGAAACTTTTATTGAAAGAGGAATGCTTGAGAGTGACAGTGACGTGATAAAGAAAAGTAAAAAAATCTCTTTTACAAATTAAGATAGATGTAACACACATCCATTAATATCGCCATAATTAAAAAAGAAAAAAGTTAAAACTTATCAGAATTTACTGCATTTACAAGAGCATTTTAGAGGGTATCAGCGTTTTCCTGAAAAAAGGAAAGATATCCAAGTATTCCCCTCGAAAAGTCATCGAAATGGTAGTATAGGTTGGCGCTGGCTTCTGGCTCGCTCGCTCGGGCACTCACCTGTGGCTTGTAGCCGTTGGGCACGGGGCTGGGCAGGAGCCTGCCGCCCCGGCCCATGGCGACGGCCTGCTCGAAGCTGAGCGGGCAGACGGGGGCAGCGGTGGCCTGCGACGCCGGCCCGTTGGCAGGTGGCTGAGCCGGACCGCCCATCACGGGCCCGTGCTGGACGACCTGGCTGGCGGCCCCCTGCACCGCCAGCGGCCCGTGCGTCGGCGAGGCGTTCAGCTTCGGGAAGTTGATGTTGGCCGGCGCCTTCAGCTGCAGCGTCGACGGCTTGTTGGGCGTCGGCGGCAGCCTCCGGCCCGGTCCGCTGCGCCTCGTCACCAGGACCGGGTAGCTGTGCTGGTGCGGCTGGTGGTGGTGGCCGTGGAAGTGGTGCGCGCTCCCCGGGCCCACGCCGCGCCGGCCCGTCATGGGCGACGGCGAGCGCGAGCGCTGCTCCAGCGAGGTCGTCCCGTACCTGTGCGGGTGCTCGTGGTCCATCCTGTGCACGGGGGAGGGCGACCGCGCCGGCGACGTCGACGCGCTCCACGGACCTGCTTGCACAAGGATTACCCTCAGATTAGGTGGTAAAGACGCCCTTTCGACTGCTTCCCCGCTCGCTTCAATTTCATACACAAGTGCTTTCAGTACTTTACTTTCTGACAACTTCTAGCTGGCCTCCACGGAATCAGATTCCGTCGAGTGTTCTAAACATTTCTAACAAAAGAAACCTTCCAGCATTCCTTAATTGAGTTATTATCTGACTCTACGCTGCCTTGCGAAGCTTAAAAAATTTTAATCGTATAAAAACTGTTTCTGTTTGTAGACAATTTTTTGATTATCCACAACCAAGTAGCAAGTCGCCTTTTATTCTTTTCTTCATTTCCAAAAACACTACACTTGCTGCTTGGCTGCACAAGTGTATGAACGTTATTAAAATTCTTTCTTTACTTTTTGATGAATCACTCACTACGTGCAACTCGTGTCACTATTCTAAGCAGTAGAATGTAGCTTTCACAGTGAACTCAACGACAAAGTAGTTGTTGGAAATCTACATTTTACCTTCTAGATGATTTTTTGTGTCACACTTTTCACGTCTACTTGTGCTAGGTGTGCACGAGCTTATACAGTCTACGTACTACAACCAAGCATTAATTATCTTTACGATGCATCGTCTCAATTAGATCTACCACTCTAAGATTACAAACGACACTATTTTCAGAAAAAAAATTTAAAAAAAAAACCCGAAAGACTATGTGTTTAGGAATAACGAGAGTGCCGACAAAAACTACGACGTTAGTTATGGTCATAAATATTTTGCAGAATTTTTGACGGCACTCGATTTTCCCTCTAGTGGTATCCAATAGTATTATGTGAGTGATTAGTGTTGACCAATAGCATGTCAATGGTGTATAAACTAATAACATAAACAAAAATAGAAAGATATCGCAAAAAGCTGCACTTGCAGGATAAAGAGAAAGAGAGAGTTATGAAAATGCTTTGGTGAAAAGAATTACCATCGTCGTAATAGTCGCAGTGGTCGTAATAGTCTGTGTAGCGCATAACAGAACAGAACGAAGAAAACTTATTACATCGATTGACACATTGAGCTTGTTTCATTGGTTGCGTATAATCTATTAACAGCAACATTCAAATGATATTTTCAGAACTCTTGCTGCAAGTTTTAAGACTCTGATCAACCTTAAACCCACAGTTTACGTTAGTAATATTATAACAGTTAAAAGTAAAAAAAAAGTGATTGATGGACTTGCAGCGCGAGATTTTCCAATTGTTTCTGTCTCGCGCATGAGATACAAAGCTCTACTGCTACGGATACGAACCTCTGAATCTCTTTGTTCTATGCGGATAGTGTGAATGCCCATGTGTTATGTGCTTCTGGATCTCGACGACGTCGTTTACCGTGTCGCTGAAGCCGAGTCCGTCGTGATAGTGATTGCGATGGTCGTACCTGTGTTGCCGCGGCGATGGTGACCTGAACAACCAACAGTTGCTTTTCATTACGGAAGTATGCAATGGATTCATCGATAAATCCATCCAAGATTTAGTAGCATACGATACATAGATCAGCAAACAGGTACAAATCAGGCGATAGGATCAAAGTAGTTACCTTAAGCTCGGAGATCTGGAATGTCTTGCCGGATGTGCAGGTGTGTGATGAGGATGAAGCCTTTCCGGGTGCGTGAGGCTCTCAAGGCTACCGGCCCTCGAGTCACTACAAACGACATCTTGCAGATCCATCTAGACGGGGATTCAACAAAGTCATATAAGTAAAAAATGCCTGCTTAGCTCATTGGTCTGCTTAGTTTGGTAGATATAAAGGTGAAAATATGACGAGATCGAGCTCAGAAAAAATATATTAAGTACATAATATATAGAATCTTGGGTTGTAATCTCGGTCAATATAAGCGTCAAATAAATTAACGTCGGGTTCGATCGATGACGATCAGCTATCATATTTACAAGAGTCGTCATCGATACGGCACAGAAGAGCATTAGGCGCTACTTCGGTGCCCGTCGCGATGCGAAACCCGAATTTATATATTCTGAAAAGAAACTTCTGCAGAAATTCGGCGGGACGCCTTTTGCCTCTGTCGATGGATCAGCAACTCGGGTGAATCATTCGCGAGAGGAATGATCCGACCGAGCGCCTTTCTCATGTGCAAGCTCCACTCAGCGTGTTGTCACTACTTGCTCTCTAATCAAACGTTCAGCTATTGTGTGGGTCCTTTTTAAAGATTAATCCACACTGATTATTGCATCTCATTATGTAGAAAAGACTATTATTTACTCTGGTCTGGGAAGACATTCTTATTTTGAGACTAAATCGCTAGATTTTATAGAAAAAGGAAAGTTTGAAATATAGTTTAAAAAGGACAAGAGTGGAGTTGTGATCTATTAGTTTGCTAAGTGAAACTGCTCCAAGAAGTGAAGCAAAGAGAGAAGTAGCTTGCAAAAGGTTGAATTGAGAGAGATTTCATGCTTAAGTTAAAAATGTTTGTTAATTTTTAAACATGCCCATGCTTTTCTTGCGATTGTTAAGTGTCTAATTTTGTTCTTTTTTTTTTCTTTTTAATTTTGTCATTCTTTCGGTCACCGTTGTTAGTCAGATCTTCTGTTGATGCCAAAGGTAGATTCATCCGACGTGCTACGTACTTACCGGCAACAACGCAACATTACCGAATTTCTTAATTTTCGTGCTTGCTTTCCGGCGCGGTTGATATTTCCGTAATACAATACACGTACATAGATGGTTATACAACATTATTGATACGTTAATAATCTAGATGTTCCTGGATGATGAAAGCAGCTAGGGAAGGGTGGGACTCACTAAGTCGTTATGAATATACGATATCATCTAAATAATCATTTTCTAATGTAAAACGTCATCTATGATGAAGTCGAAAAGGTAAATATTAGAGTACGTCGAATAGGAATTAGGAAAGTTACTAATCAACTAAGGACTTGTATTAATGTTGTAGATGAAATGACAGACTAATTTTTTATGTATGTATAGCTATATGTTTTTCTAGTGGGAAGATCGCGATGGTTATGTAAACACTGAATAATCTAATGTATAAAAGATACAATTCCTCTATGAGGAATCGGCAATTCATTACGTTATCTGCGATAATAAATGACAAACGGACTTTAAAATTTGAATATTTCTAATAGGAATCACTAACAGTAAAACTGAACTAAAACACGCCTCGTGTCTACAAAAGTTAACGCGTCACCGTTTCAGATCCAAATTCGACAGGGCTTCAATAAAGTGATAATTTAATTCACGGAAAAAGAGTGCTACAAGAAAAGAAAAGAGAAAGAAAATAAGCTCGAAATTTAGAAAAGAACAAAATCTTTGAAAAGAAATAATTGATATAGGGTTGGTGATAACCGAGCCTTGACACCTTGCGATAACGGATCGAGGATCGAGGTGCATATTGGTGTCGATGGTACGAGGATGGTCGGTGGTGATGACAATAATGATCATGATGATGATGGTGGTGTCGATGATAGTAGTATGGTTGATCATAGTATTGATAATTGTCGTAGGTGTCATAGTAGTATTGGTTTCGGTATCGTTGGTAAAGATGATGATGACAATACTCGTGAAGGTCCCGTGATGGACGGGACTCTGTCAGCAATGGCTCTAGCTCGGGGCCGCGCTCCATGTCGCCGTTACTAACGAAACCGTGAACCACCCCCGGCCCACCCCCTCCCTGGCTACTCTCTCCGCTGCTCCCTAGTTTATCGTACTGCTGAGACACCTTCCAGTTCACCTTTTTGTTCCTGCAATCCGAATAATATCAATATTTTTAACTTATTCTTTATAGTGTAATCAAAAAAGTCAAACAAGAAAGTTTGAAATTCATTGCAACCATTCAAGTAGTTTTATTATTTATCATTTATAAACTTCATTTAATTTAAATACCCATCGGAGTGACTATAAACGCTTACTCAAACTATTAATTAAGAGAACTCCACAAAACAAACAATTGGAGATCCCTCAACCGCAAACCATTGAATACTCAGCAATCGATTTCCAATCTTATACAGTTAGGGAAGAACGTGCAAACAGCCAACGAACCTGATGCTACGCTGACGTCTTTGTTCGGCGGCCGCGAAAATCCCGAGGGTTCCCTCGTCGTCCTCAACTCTCGAGCCTCTGTGCCCGTGGTGATGGTCCTTGGGGTCGTGGGCGCCTGGCGGTTCCAGGCTATTCGTCCGGCTGCCCGCGTGATGATTATTCCCGGTGTGGTTGACCGCGGCTACGTCCAGCAGCGCCTCGAAGAACGTCGAGCGCTGTATCGTAGAGAATGGAAGCGAAACAACACCCGAACGGTCAGAGAATCTCCAACGTCTCTCACAATTATTTCAATAACCATCTTTGCTTTGCTTTTTTATTTTTATTTTATTTATTTTTTTTCTTTTTTCTTTTTTTTTTTTATTAACTTTGCGCCGGCAGAATCCACTATACGTTATGTATGTACACAGGCACATACAGGCTTTTCCTTCCGACACGAACCTTCTCTTGCACTGTTTTCCATTTTGTTAGTAGTAGTTTTGTTTATTTTTTCTACTCTCTGTATTCTCCTTGGAATTGTTTATATTTTTATTTTTGAAAAATATTAAATTGAGATGAAAAAAACATTGAGAGATAAAAGACACAGGAGTACGAGAGCAGAAAAACTTTACTAATTGATTGTTTTAGAAAAATGCTTAAAAACCATGCCAGAAAAAAGTGTCGTGGTGGATTAGTGCGAAGTGTCTTTTATATTATTGAAAGAAGATTAAAAAAATTTCATGCATGATTTGACAATTATTAATTTTAGGTGATTATTATTCTTTTCATGGTGTTTTGAGATCTGTGCTGGTTTTTATGTAAAAAATATGATTTTCCAGTGATTGAAAAAAAAGGATAACTCAGCAATGATCTCAGATTATGTGATAAGTTAAAATTTTTTAAGTCTTATTGATTGATTGATTGAAGTTTTGAATTAATGTTAATGTTTACTTGCACATTATTCGCACTGCGAATCGGTGCTGTTTTTTAAATAACTATTTTCATTGTCATTTAAAGCCTGTATATGTTTGTTGAATAGCGTACATTTTAAGTTTGGATGCTGCTTAGATGGCACACGTGATGGTGTAAATACAGTTAGTTACATTATGTATAATGTTAGTATATTACGGGACAATAAAATGTACTGCAATATACTTGTTTTGACTCTTACTATATATTATAAAACATGCAAAGCAAACTAATCGACGATGAATTTTCACACGTAGATGAGAAATGCATACATAAAAAAATTCATTGTCAACGTTTGCGATTATTTGTGATCACGTGATGTTTACAATAGGGATTTTCAAGCCAATAAATTTTAGGAATGAATGTGGAATAAATTTAGCGCACGATTATTTATTTTACCTTCACAACCTATACAATGAAGTAATTAGATATTCTTATTAATTATTACAAGCATGCCTGATTTTAATTATTTCAGATAAATCTTTTCCAATGACAATGACAAAATTCGAATTTTGTAAATGTCTTGGAATTTATTTGTTTATAAATGATGTGGATTAAGGACTTATTTGGAACAAGACAAAGTACGTTCTAGGACACGATTCAAGACAATTGAAAGCAAAAGAGAAAAACTCTACATTCATTATTATGTAAATATGCTAAGATTAAAAATTTTAAACTAATCTACAAGATGCTTAAGTGAAAAATTCAAGAAAAACTATCCTTTTAGTAGTAAATTTTAATTACGAGTCTCTGTCAACAAGAGTGTCTAATTACAAGCCAGAGGAATCTTTAATTTCCGATAAATAATCAAATTTTTTTAAAGTTAAATTTCATCATATTCATTGTTATGTGAAATATTAATTCCTCAAGCGAAAATCAGTTGTTAAAAGGACTCGACTAGTTCTACACACTATAAAATCGTATGATGCTATCGTGAGTATAAGAAAGGTGTCTAACAGGACAATTACAAGAAAAAGATAAAAAGGTAGTATAGTCTAGTTTCGGTCTAAGACCGACTAAATTGTGACTAAGTGGACTATCGGTCTAGAATACAAGTAGGTAAGTAGAGGTTAAACAAAACACTCGAGTATCGTGCCTAAAAAAGAGAAGATAGAAGATACAAAATGAGGACATGTCCTTTTCGAGGCAAAAGGCGAGCTAGTTACCAAAAACTAGAATCGTCAACGGTGTACCTCTAAGAGGAGCAATATTAAAGAGTAGGCTGATTCTTTTAGAATACTTTTTACGGATAATACTTCAAGCGCAGGTCTTTTTACTTACACATAATTACTCTAGAATGTTGACGAAAACGAGCCGACGCGCAAATACTCGCCCGGCAATTTTCTAATGTAAATCGCTCCACGCTCAGTATTTGCGCTTAATTTATTTAACGGGGTCTAGGGTCTATATGTATATATGTGCTTTGCGGAAAACGCTTCGATGCGCCGTTTTCGTAATGTACCCTTGATTTGTATAGCTCGTTCGAAGCGCTTTACGAAAGCCTAAGACGTTGCAATCTCGCTATATCACGTGACACTCGAAATTGTGCGCGATGCTAATTAATATTGACTTTTAATTCAATATTAGAGATTCGTTCGATTGTTTTCATAATATACAGAGATTGAACCACTACGGAACTAAGTTTTCTATATCTTATAGTATATCGTGCGTGCTCTGAAAAAAGTAGACCTATAGTTAAAATTTAGTTTTTTATTTGTATAAAAGGCACTAAAAATCTAAGCTTCTATTGTTTTAGTAGGCATTCTAAGAAAAATTTCTATCTCTTCTAGTTTCTCTGTAAAAAGGAAAAAAAAATTGTAATCTATGCATGTGTTGGTGATGTTCTATAATGAAAGCACAATAATCGATGTTGAGATCGGAACTGCAATAAATTGTCCCTTTATTGTGATGCATCGAAGACTGTGCTGCTCTCAATGTTTAAAAAAATCAAGGAAATAAATGATGTGTAATGCCAAACTAAAGGGGTTAAAGTTGCGCAAAACCAGGTAACTGAACTAAATTAGAAAAATACATTAATCATAAGAACGAATACACAGAAACTATAATATAAACATCAAACGTAAATGTATAAATTAATGCAAGTTGAAACAAACAAATGAATAGTTGCAGTAATAAAAAGACAAGTTCTTCTCAAAAATATAATTCAAATAACAAGGACAATAATAATAAAATTAATAAAAATAGTTGAAAAAATAGTAGTCGTAACAATTATGGAAAGAGAATCATAATAGTAGTAGAAGTAGAGAAGAGAAAAACAAGTCTTTTAAGCAAAATGATGAGATGAATGATGAATGCAAATGCTCAAAAGGCATAAAACAAAGATGAATGGCGAGAGAAAAAAAATGGTGTTGAAAAAGAATTAAGATAAGAGAAAAGAGTAAGTACTACCGCCTGGGCCGCAGCACTTTGCCCGGCATTATCGTTATCGATAAGTTCGTTATCTTTCTGTAAAACAAAGAAAAAATCATAAACAGATGATTGAGAGCTTGGTTCATTAAAACCTGTTGTTAGGGTAGGTTTTTTAAGATCTTTTTTCGTATTTAATCAAACAATTTATTTAGTGCTCATCAAGTGAAAATCTAATACCTAAATATATAATAATATCAATCAGTCTAAATTTATCTAAAGACCCGGCGACGCCGAGTTGCTTTTTCAATATACTTTTATTTTATTGTTATCGTACTTCGTTACAGATGAAAGTCAATCAAAATACCACTCAACACTCAGTCTTCTATAAGTGCCTACTAAACTTATTCATTAATTGTTTATTTATCTAAAGTTTCTAAAAATAGGAAAGTTATATTTTATTTCATCTAGTTCTTTAGATATATTATTGCATTCTTTCGCTGAAGTCTAAGACACTAATCAGATATTTATTTATTCTATTGGCATTTCGTTTAATACTCATCAATTATAGAAAATATAGCTACTTTTACCGAAAACTATATAGATTCATAAGTTGGATAAATAGGTTACTTCTTCTATCGTTATTATTCTCGGTAAGTTCTCTAACATCTATTAGATAACCGGATAAACTATAACTATGTATGAAGAAAACGGACATTATTTATTTTGGGATAATTAACATCAATTCGGTCTACTAATATATATAGAATTCGACTAACTCGAATCATAATAATTATATATCCACAAATGCTTTGATCATCGCTCAATAGGGGCAGCCGTTGCTTCGTCACTTCATCACGCTTACGTACAATGTAAACGAGTGAATATATAATGTTCTGCAGGACAATCACAAATGAATGTGAGAGGCTCGATGAAATGACGATATCGACCAAATCTAACATTTCTCGATTAAATAATTATTTGGATTGGGTACACTTTCACAAGAATTATTAGCACTACTGAGCACAGAAAAATTCAATTAGTCTCCATTTATGAAAAATCAAGATTTCGAATTCAATTTTTTGTTCACTAAATCTTGTCCAATTAATTTTGTTTTTTCGTGACATAAGAAATGGAGACCTGGTAAATAAAAGACGAAAAAATTAAAAACAATTATCTAAAAAGCTGCTGCTTAACATCTGGATTTGCTAAACGAAATTCACACACTGGCCGTCAACTCCTACGACGAAGAAGCCAACGACAAACATTCATTCGGACATGTACGTAACTTTCATCATCGACTCGCTCTCTTACATTTTCAAATTTCTCCCTTTTTTTAAAAGTTTCAAAATCTATGTCAACTATTTCTATTCTATGATTTATTTATATATTATTTAACTATCTCTATTTCTATGATCGAAAGTTTCGAGTTTGAAATTTAAAAATTAGAGAGCATTTTCGTATCCATTGGAAAAAATTATTTTCATTGACAATAATCAATCGCGGGGTCATTAATACCGCGAATAAGTAGAGATCAAGATAGCAGAGGTTCAGAAAACTCACCTGAGTCGGCTCTCTCTGACCAAACCTTGTGGTCCTCCAACTTTCAAGGATTAGCAGTCCGGCATAAATCTTACCCACTGTAAGTTTTTCTTTTTTAATATCTGAAAGCATATCGAAAAATTTTAGTTATTTATTTTCTAATACTGAAATAAAGAAAGACATATGCACCGTAGAAAATTACCTTCTACTCTAGGTACCAATAGATCTAACATTTTCTTGGCCTGAAGAGGCCAAATATTTCTAATAGTATCCCTCAGTTCTTCATCTGCTTGGTCCATTTCATTGGCTATTAAAAGAAATATTTAGAATAAAAATTGTAAAGATTAAGAAGAATAACACAGATTTACAACATTAATAGACTGCTTCTCGAAATGAAACTCCGGTAGAAGGTTTCCTAGTGTTATCGAGGTCTCTACTAGTTTACGCATATCATTGTAAAAACCCAAATAAGACTAGACATTTCTAAATTTCGGGATTAAACAACTGACATATTGCAGTAATAGTTATCTTCGAAACGAAGTAGTAGCAGGCCCGCGACTGTCCGGCCAATCATCAACTAACGACGACTCACCGTTTCTCATCTTAATGCTGAGATTCTCTCGAATCAGCGCAAACAGGGTCGTCGTAAAGTTGACCTTGCCGTCCACGTCGACGGGCATATTCATTCTAATGAGCTTCTTGTAGGCCAGCCTGTTCGGACACTTGTTACCGAAGCCCAGAGGCGGATCTATGTTCTTTAGCATGTCGTACATCTCCGTGTAGTGGATCTTCCCCGTGGCGTTCGGGTCGTACTCTGCCCATATCCTTACGAACTCGTCGAGATGATGGGCTCCCAGGATGGACGAATCTCGGGTCAGGTAGTCGAAGTTGTCCATAATGACGGCGACGAAGAGATTCAACATGAGGAACGAGCAGAAGAAAATGAAGCTGACAAAGTAGGCGTAGGCGAGGTTTGAACCACATTGGTTTCCGGTTTCCTTAGAGCGCGGGTCACACGGCTGCTCCGCTATGCAGGCCAACATGATGTTTGGCCAAGCCTCGCCCGTCGCGCATCTGTTGGAGCGCGGGGAAAAGAAAGCACACGTATGGCCATGTTAACTCGGTATTTCATGTCATGCAAATCAGTTACCGCCCTGCTCTTTCTCTCTTTTTCTTTGTTTTATTTGATTATTTTATGTCATGTACTGTCCTCGTTACTTCAGCAACGAGTTGATTTGTTTTAATACTACTGTACAATGCTACTTAAAGATTCGATATATCATAGATATACAATCTCAATTCTAAGAAAATGAAAAAAAATTAAGAGAGATCTCGAGTACGGGAGTTACTAAAAAGCCGTGCAGTGAGTCAATCGGACAAGCCATGAAATAATCGACATGCCGTTCTTGAGTAGGCGAGTGTCAACGTATGATTAAAATTATTTGAAATTGAATACAAGTTACACATCTATCAAATTAACTGCCACCGATTCCAAAATTATTAAAAAATTGCATAAATTTAAACAAAAATTATTTCATTAATGTTATCAATATAACAGAAGGTATAGCAGATAATAAAATTGATGTGTTGGTAATGTAGGTTGCATGCAAATTTGCATGCATTCCAGTGGTTTTCATTGCAGTGTGTTGAAAAGCAATTGACGCTTTCATGGCTTCCGATCACTACTATAATTAATCTACGTGTGTCGACGTGTGCAGGAAAACTAAATAGCTTCATTTATCAACTGAAACGATTGAAAGTTAAGAAACTTGAAGTTTCGGCAGTTATGAAAATTAATTTATAATATTTAATTAAATACGGTGTATGAAGTACATGAAATGTCTTGAACAATGATGATAATAAACGCGATCACGAATTTTTTTTCCATAGCTTTCGTGCACGTCAAGTCTTGAGGTGGCAGCACTTACCGAAATAGTAACATCAGACCTTGAATAAAACTCTGAAAATTATTGTGCTTGTTGATCGAGTTTTTCTCCACCAAGGCGATGTTACCGAACACCTGAGCGTAGGTAAGCAGATGGCCGCAGCGAAAACAGAGCGAAAGCACCATTAGAATGAGTTGGATGATCGAAAAATGCGGTTCAAATTTGATTTTTTTTTCTTTTTTTTTTTTGGATTATTAAACTTTTCGATTATTTTTCGTGTACCGGGCTTACTTTGTATGCCCGAACTTTGATCAGTCTCAAATGTCGGATAGTGTTTTATCTCGTGTTTTCGTCAATATTTTCGTTCTGTCTTGATCAATCGCGTGCTCTCTCTTTTGCTGGGCCAGTTACTACTATCTGTATGTATTGATGCCAACTAGCGGTGTTAAACTATCAGCACTAATTGCTTTACTTGGTTTTAATGACAAAAATGAAAAAACTGTCTTTCTACGACTATCATGAACATAAGAAAAAGTATGTAAACTAAATACTGAATTGTATATGATCTGGGGGATAATTACTGAAAAAAGTTAATATAAATTACCTAAAAAATTCGTCGAGCAGCTTACTTCTAAATTCTACACTCACAAGCTTTGTCTAATATATCATACGTTCTTTGTTATACCAAAAAATACTAATTATAATGTCAAATATGGTTAAATCGCCCTTGTTGATTAAAAGAACTGACTTTCCATAACCTTCTAAGATTACTTATAATTATATAAGAATAAAGTTTTGTCTATTGTTCAATCATTAATTACCAAATAAAAATATACCAGAGTCGACTAAAGGGTATATCAATAGAGGATTATAAATAAAGTAACGTAAAAAAACTTGTAATCACTATAAAGCAGAGTTACGAAAAAATGTGTGGGCGATATATAAAGAATATAAGCTCTTCTATGTCAAGACTTTAATTTAGCGAGAAAAATATCGGCTCTCATGAATGGCCCAATGTTCAGCTGCTCGACTCACCGAAAGAGCAACATAAGACCGCCAAAAAATGACTGAAAGTTGTTATGGGATTCGATAGCCGTCGTTGGATTGTTCGCCAGATTTCCAAAGACCTGATGGTTAAAGGTTTTAGATGGGTGACTTATTCGTAATTGATAACTGAAACTTGTAAAATTTATAATTCACCGCATGTAACGCTTAGGAACGCACTAAATTGCGTCCCAACTTTTGTCTAACAATTCCTTCTGTATGTTGACCGCATGATTTTCATGAGTTATGATATATTGAGACGATTTGACTAAGAACATACAAAAATAGCCTATAATTCTTACCTGCATCCCGATGATTGCGTAAATGAAGAACAGCATCGCTATGAGTAAACATACGTAAGGCAAAGCCTAAAACAAATGTATATGCATGTCAATGTTTGCTTATAGAGAATCCTCATCCATTTCCAAGTTTGATAATCTAACCATATAATCAACAGATAAAATAGGCTATACCTTGAATGATTGAACGAATGTCCAAAGTAATATCCGTATGGTGTAACCCTGTCTGAGCAGTTTGATGAGCCTAGCGGCACGAAAGAGCCTGAGGAAGCCAACGTTGATGAAGTTCTCCTGCAGAGGACAGAGAAAATTGCACTTAAACACAACAAAATTGTTTATCCACAGGCCGGCGAAAGAATTAGGCTTCGCGCGTGCAAACAAGACGACCCGAGCTCTCCTCAGCGATGCGATCGTTCCGATCGGTATCGAAGTGGTGCTTTTACGGGGTCGTACTTTTGCCCGGTCGAAGCTATCAAGATCTTTTTCTGAAGCCTTTCTCTAGCCTTTTCTTTTTTTGGAAATACTCGCTAATTTTAATCTTCTACTTTTTTTAAAATCTACTGACTTTATAGGCATTTATGGAACGGATGAACTATTGAGAAAAGATTGAGTTGAATGAAACAACATCATACCCTTTCTATTCATAAAACTGGTAGGAAATGCAATTGATACATGTACTAACAACCATTTTGTAAGTGAAGTAGCTAATGAGAATTACTTTTCCTAGATTTTGAACAGAAAGAATAAAATGTTCGTCAAAACAGTCTTTACTAAACAGTAGCTACATGGATATTGTTAACTTTTCTAAATGAATACCATCAAATTCGTATGTTTAAATTCATGTAAGTTTCTAAAATATATGTACTGATAAAATATATATATATATATATATATGATAGGACAGTGTGTTCAAGCGCGAAAATAAGATGGGGCACAAACAAGTAAATATTGCCGAATTGCATCAGCAAATTATTGGCAGAATGTCACAGAAAAAGGCATAGTATTTAACATTTATTTTAAGCAATAGAAAAGATACAAATAGGCGATTGAAATAAACTTAATGTGAAGCCTGCGAAATCCGCTGATCGAACACACCATCCAACAGGTTATAGTATAAAGAACTATAAACACAAATAGCGATTTCATTACGAGCGATATTATTGAGTTTCAAGAATAATTGTAGTAAATTAAATAGTCTTGAAACACAACGATATTAAACATTATATTAGCCTAATGCAACAAGATTAATTAATATAAATGAAGTAAAAACAGATTATTTTACTTCGAAATGTTAGCTATATAAAAGATATTAGGGAAATTAGGCTCCCTTGTTTACGAACTTTAAATTTACAATAACCAGAAAAGTATTATATATTTTTAATATATAATAATATATATTTAATATTTTTAATGTTTTCTAGCTGCAAGCCTATTAAAATAGTAAAATCGGTTGGCGGATTTTAAATTTCATAATTATTTTTTAAATCATCTACGATGTGTATTCATATGATCTCTGAATCAACTATCATTTAAACAATTATTTTTTATATTATCTACAATATATATTCACATTATCTCTGAATAAACTATCATTTGAACAATTTTAAAATTCGCTATTCTAGTATTATACACAGAAATCTTTATTGGAGAATTAATCGAACAATTTTCACCCCCACATATTTTAAGCGTTGATAAAACTGATTTTAAAAACACAAAAAATTGGCGAATTAAGCATAGTTCGCAGTAATAAAAGCATTCGTAAAATTACTTTTATTCTTAGCAAAGCGCTCGAGCGATTTATCATTAAATTTAAAGAAACACTGATGTTTAAAACTTATGCGTAAAAAGCGAAGATATTCAAGTCTCAGTGTTGCCAAGTCGGTGACAAATCTTGCGTCTGTGAAGATTTTGTATTGAATAGTAATCTGGAAGAAATGATCTTGATTTTACAGTAGACAATTAAAACATGTTCATGTACTCCATTGTCTGATTGTGTCAACGAGGTTTTGTGTAGTGCACAGAATAGACAAATAAGTTGTGCAAAAAATAAGTATGTCAATAAGCAAACCGAAGAGATAAAAACAGTGACGTGCAAACACGCTTATAAATACACACATACAATCACTCGCACACATGTTTGCATAAAAGAAAAAACAACTTGTGTAGATATACTTCGCATATAAACGATTATTATGCGGAGTATGTAAATGTCTCACCTTTCTACCTTTATAGGTGCTCACATCCCTCTGAAAATTGAATGTGTAACGTTTGAATTTTGTTTTACTAAACACATCAATTACCAATGATTAACAGAAAAATTTGATATTAATATTTTAAAAAATTATGGGACATACTCGTCATAACAATACTCCCGGGTTTTCTGTTTGTCAGTGTATAAAACATAAGTCAAGTGCAGAATGCACCAAAATATCAGAAAAAACATGAAAAAGGTGTGTGATATCAAGCGCCACTACTTATCTACTTACTGTTTAATTATGCAAGTGCTGATAAAATGTAAAAGACTATTGATGCATCGCATACATGGACTTGTATAATGTCTTACATATACAAATGTGAATTAAAGATCTACTAAATAAACATTACGTTAAAAATGTGATTGTGTTAACAAAGTCTGCTGTAGTGATAAAAATGTTGAGTCATAAATTCAGACTTCTTTGTGAATAAGCACTTACACATACACAAAAAATACTGTATTGTTTTTGGTCAAATGTTTTTACTTTGGTAAAAGTGTTTATTGCAATGTGTGATGGCTTATGTGTTGTGCAGAATGTTTTCTTTGGCAACACTGCTTCATTACTATTTGCTTCTACAAAATAAATCTTTAATTATATTTAACTCCGTTAAGAGAAGCTTGTTCGATTATTCTTTGAATAAATCGACTTTATGGAAATAAAAGTCGCAAAGAACAAGACTACGTAAAGGTAAATTGCTACATGGGTTTTTATGGTAATAACATTATACAATATTGTCTAAACTAGGATGAACGAAATTTCTGTCAAAGTATAAAAATGTTTAATACAATAAATATAGTCTACGAACGCTAATAAAATTTCGAGGAATTCTTCAGCCGCCAAAAACTATTGATTATGAATTATAAACATTGACATAATGAGGTTAGGTGAAGGTGTTCTAACTAAATTTCAATTAATTAATGGATCGAAGGAGGTAATTCTGAGCGCCAACGAACTGCAACTTCCACTAAAAAGGCAGCTTGCCTTTCTGAATTTATTTAAATCAATAATCAACATTTAAATAATAACAAAACTAAGGCGCTATCTGCACGTATCTCCAACGACTTACCCGTCGTACGTTCTCTTTCTCGTTTTGAAAAATACGCGCTATGCTATCCTGGTTAAAAAAAGAAATTTTTCAGTATTGACATTCTTCAACTGCACAGATGGACCAAATGCTTCGAGAAAGCTTTCAGATTCTAACGACTTGTTATTACCATTTTTATTTTTTATCGAATTTCTCCTTTCCATTTAGATTAATACTTTAACTGCATTCGTTTTATAAATATCTCTTTTTAATGAAGGTAAATATTAGCGTTAGAAAAATTGGAGAGCTTTTTCGTTTCATTTCGTTGAAATCTGCAAGACAGTTGCAAATAGGACGGAGCTAACTGCACAACAAAATTCGAAGTTCAATTTTGCTGAGCACCGATCTCAAAACAGAGTGTATAATAAAATGAGAATCATATAAAAGGGATCGCTGACGTAAGACACATATATTATACTAAATGGTTATATATAGGTGAATGTAGCGCAAAAAGCGCACTTGGACTTTACATACCCCGAATTCGATGACTAGCGCGTCCACGATGCTACCGATGACCGTGATAAAGTCGAATGTGTTCCAGGGATCTTTGAAGAAGTTCTATATCGGGAACGCCAACAAAATATATATTAGATATCTTATATTACAATTTTGAATATGCTATCCAAAAATTTTTTGGAGAAATAATTTTTAACTATATTATAAAAAGCGTTAGTGGAAGAAGTAAATGATTGATCATTTCTCAAAAAAACTTTTAGATAGTTCTGAAAGCACAACACCTATATATGTAAAGACAATAACGACTGCATTTATATATAGCATCTTGAAGTTTTATTAATTTTTAGTGTACCTCGTTTTTATTTCGGTATCCGTGTATAAACAATTACTCATCATTTTACCGGAGTTTGTAAGTACGTGTGGGTTTTTAACGGTGTCTTGTACGAGTGTTTTTAGATAAGGTGTTTAGATCCTGTGAGTGCCGCGTCAGTAACATGTATATTCACTTGATATATATATATATATAAATAGGCGTGTGCTCAAGTGTACTTAAGAGCGAATAAAACTTTGTTTTAAGTAGCCATGTGTTCTTCGCTCGAAGTGAACAAAAAATTAATATATATATATATGGTGATCGCGCGACATTGTGAGCTGGTGCGTTTTTAACTAATGTGTGTGGCCAAAGAGTCAAATATATATAAAATAGGCATATTCATGAGGTATACTGCTATATTCGTATACTTTGAGGTCGTATAATAAGTATATAAAAGGTGATGGCGTCGAATGATCGACTAACAATAAGTATATATATATATACGAGTGAGGATTCTTTCTATTAAAAAAAAATAATAGATATCTACGGGAGCATGCCGGTTTTAGCAAGCATTCTAGAAATAGTATTGAGATTAATTCAACGCGCGAGCCTTGTATGAAAAAAGTTTGTATAATAAAGCTTGTCTAATATACTCGGCAAACGACAATATATAATAAAAAAGTATATATTACGCAAGATAATTAGCGTCTCTCTATGTAACGTATACGTAGATCTAGTATAAGTGTATAAAAAACTATTACATCTATGCATATAAGATACTTAAATCTTTAAATTACTTTTAATAAAAGAACTTATACGCGACGGAAAGATACAAATAAATTAAACATCAAATCCACGTGCACGGTCAATATATTCTCTACGTATATTAGCCGACGTTCCATAACAGAAAAAACTAAAAATTAAACTTCTCGACGACCTTATCAAATTTTTCAGATTCCTCCATTATCGTTTTTTCGATGTTCTTATTCCCTGCTAAAATCCAGATGGGAGGTTTAAGTGGGAGATTTTATATGTAACTTCTTTCGCCACGACATTTGCTTATCTCATCTATGAGGTGATCATATATTAATAGTGACGTTATTGCTATTCTACTGTATTATACCACAATATTAATTGTTGCTATCAGATGGAACATTATTATATCGTTAAACTTTTAATATACATTGATGTGTGAGAGAGTGGAGTGATGAGTAAAGGCGTTTTAGTACCTTGCATCCGAAGGCGACGAGTTTAAGGATGCACTCAATGAAGAAAAGGAGGGTGACGACCAAGTTCACGTAGGTCAAGCTGTCCAATAGAACTGGCGGCGCGTCGTGATACTACAAAATACACCCAACACACAGACGTAACACACTCGGCTATTTTGCTTGTTTTTTCTATTGATTTTTTTCTCAATCGTTTTAATAGGCTAGGCACTTTGATTCGTGAACCTGTGTTATCTGTGTGCCTCTTAACTTTTTCATATTCTTCATCAAAATTAATTTAAAATTTAATCATATGAATTGCTTCTTATTATATATAAGACAAAATCTATTTTTTTAATAAGTGATTGATTCTCACAATTAAGTAAAGTTACACTGGATTTTTTGTACAATTGAAAAAGCCAACAAATATCGAGTTTAGATCATTTATACTCAATTGTGAGTACATCTTCAAATAGGGCCTAAGTATTCTAACGACAATATAGTCATTAATTCGCAAAAAAGATGCAGGTGACTTCAGCCATCTCTCTTTTTTCTATAAAAAAAGTGGTAAATTATATCGAACAAAAGTTGGCGATCGACGAGACAAAATTTTTAATTCAAACATGCGAGGACAAAAACAAACGAAAACCACTGCCCACGGTGACATTTTCATCGAACCCAAATTCCTCACAAGAAGTGATCAATATTTATATATAAATATATACATGTGAATATAAAAGCATGCATGGATAAAAGTCATGACACGTGCAGTGACTCATGCTCATGCAATCGGCAGAATTGTTCTCAATGCATAGGATTCGGAGGCGTCGAGGGTTCCTTCTTCGTTTTCTTTTCGGTCTTATTTCCAAAGTCAAATCTAGAAAAACTTGTTCTCTTCGTCTCAATCTGGAGAATACCGAAAAATAAAACAGTAATGAGTAAAGAAAAAATTAAAGAGAGAGAAAGAGAGAGAGAGAAATTTCTAAGTAGCCAGAAAGTTGTAGCAGATACAATGAGATAGACAGAAATAAAGAGGAAAGATACTAGATATAAACGAAAATAAA
This sequence comes from Ormyrus labotus, assembly GCA_035582975.1. Taxonomy (NCBI): domain Eukaryota; kingdom Metazoa; phylum Arthropoda; class Insecta; order Hymenoptera; family Ormyridae; genus Ormyrus; species Ormyrus labotus. Next base: position 14,924,640 of record JAWWEO010000009.1, read on the forward strand.
TATATGTGGACGATAATACTTTCGTGGAAGCTTAACTGTAGATTTTTGTCTTTCATATATGTGTGCATGTATTCATATGTTTGGCAGAGTGTGTACGTGTAAATGTGGATGAATGTATTTTGTTATTGGTATGTGTATCCATGTAATTTCTCGTTAAAAATACACGTTTTCGCTCAATGGCGCCATGATGTACTTTTTTTTTTATCTTTGAACCGCACGCAAACCTCTTTATACGCTTTCTAGGCGCACAAGGATACCGAGAAATCCCTTCAAATACGCATGTTTCAAGTACAACTTTGAACGTGTCAAGACACGTTGTATTCTATTACTTATAAACTTGATTATGCAGGGAATTATTTAAACGGTTTTATTCGTTATCTTTTTTAATCATTTTTGTTTAGCAACTTATTTTTAAGCTATTACGCTCTATATTTCATCTACGAAGCGAGACTTACCAGATCGGAGAGCAGTGAAACAAGATTCGTGACGCTTCTCGTTTTCCTTCAGAAACTTATTACATCGACGAGTCAGTTGCTTAATTTGCTTGTTCTTAAACTTAACTTTGGAAGTTCTTAAACGCAGAAGTGTCACGATAACTTGAGCCACCGATGGAGCTTTGGATTCGGGAAAATTGGATAATAAGAGTACCAGAGCCAGCGAGCTCAGGGATGGAGGATGATTGGTTTTGTTCTTGAGGGTATCGAGCTCTTACCCTGACGCCGAACGCGGCGATCTTCATAATGCACTCGACGGTGAACATCCCCGTGAAGCACATGTTCATGTACTTCAGTGTGTTCTTGTAGATGTCGCTCTGCCGGTGGTACTGCAATGCACACACTGACAAACACACGGCCGACAGACAAACGTACAAACTTACGGACATACAAGTTCCTAACACAAGTGTCTGAATGACAGGTTTTTTAATTTTCAGATCGAGTTTTTTTTCTCTCTTTTCAGCTATGTCAAAAACAAGTGCTCTCTTTCTTGTTATGCCATTCAAGGTCTTTTTGTTTACTATTTGTATGCCCGATTGGTTTCTTTTTTTTCTGTTGACTTTGCTTACCAAAACTTATTCTAATCTAATGTGGTTCTATCATTTACTTAAACTACTTGATCTACGTCATTTGACTGACATCCTGATTTTCTGGACAGTAATACTTTGAAATGACAAAACAATGTTACTTCAGAGTTGATAGATCTATGGTAATTACGGACGGCAGCACAAGGATTACAGTATATTTTTTATATCTTTAATGGTCTTTTATGGATTGTAACTAGATAGAGAAGGAATAAACTATTAGGACAACTATCCGATAAACGTGTAACATACTCGTTGCAGTAATTTTGTAGGTTAGGGGATTCATATACGTGTAATTCGTATACTATTTTGGTTTGTCTATAGTGAACTCATGATTAGTTCTTGAAAGGAAGGTACAACAACGAAATCTCTGTTCAAAAGAGCACGTAGAACACAATTATGGATAAAATGTTAAAGCAATCAGAAGCAAGTGGAAATAAAAAATAATCAGACTTCGTTGTCGTAAACACGAATAAAAAATCTCTAATGTAATGAATGTCTGTGTTTGAAAAAAATGATAAACAAAAGTTTTTTTGCAAAAAAATTAACCAATTTCAAGGAAATAAATAATTAAATGGAGGGTCAGTTATTTGTTCGAAGAGGAAAATGAAGGGTAAACGTATGGAATGTTAGACGTATGAATAGAAGTCAGGTAGGGTAAGTGATTTTATCTTGTTTTTTTATCTTAGTAAAGTGGAATATTTTTGAAAGAGTTTCTGCGTAGTGCAATCGCCTCGTGCAACAAAGTGATTGAATAAATTAACATTCCGAGAAATCTGGTGCGTTTTCGTTTTCTGTGCTACAGCCAGCATGCGACACGCATTTCTTGTGTGTTAATATGTGTAAAGGTCGTGCTTCATTATTCCGCATCAATTCGTCTCGGAGAATATTTGATTTTATAAAAGGCAAAAAAAGAGCACAAAAGAATAAATTACTCTCCGGGATTCGAATTTCTGTGAATAGCAGGATTATTGTAGTGCATCGGTTAGTTATTAATTAGTGCTGTGGAAGTGCTGTAAGACTTGGACATAATTGTACAGGCATGTAAAAATTGACATCACGATCAAGCGGATGATTCATCATCAACAGAACAGAAAATTCGATTCGGTATATGGTATAACAGACGAGAGACAGAGAAGGAGGCACAAATAGACAAAGGGTGTGAAAACACAGACTTTTATACAGTAGGAGAATGGAAACGAGCTTTTCACATACACTTTATGCATGAAAGGGGAAGGAAAACATACAGCTTTAGTTCGATTTAATTGGTAAAGAATTTTTTTACATTTTGCAATGGGTCTAATTATAAAATCAGGAATACCAGAATTTAAGCATTCACTTTGCATTTATTTCTAATTTTGTTTTTTATGTCTATTCATGATATTCAGTTCTATTTTCGCTACCGAAAGAAACTTCGGTTTTAACGAAGATCGAATCTGAGATAATTTGAGCAGTCTTTTATCTGTAAACAAATAGCTTGTTTCCAGAACTGAGGACTGTTTTTCGCATTCGATAGTTTACCAGTTAACTTAAAAGCAAGTGCGAAAAGAATTGATGTAACGCGTGCGAAGTTATCGCTTAAAAAAATACATCGTGCTTCGAAAGGTGTCCTTCCTCTGCTCCAAAGAGGAGTAATTTGATCTTTTGGGTAAAGCATCGCGAGAAAACGAGTTAGATCCAGTTAAATAATGGATTTGACAGAGTGCAGAAGCATTAGTTTGAGCGTGAAAACGCATTTGTTAGAGGTGTCTTCGGAAAAGATTAAGTATACAGTTATGAAATTAGGAAATTTTATACTGACCATGCAGTCTCAATTTTAGAATAAAGGATCGAAAAATCAAAAAGATATTTTATTGAATGGAAAAAATCAGCTGCATTGCGCGACTATAAGAAGGTTCTACAGACGTCTATTTTATCTAGCTTCTTTATCGTGTTGGTTTTTTTTCTAAAGAACGGACTATTTGAAAAAGAAACGTTAAATTAAGATTACTCAACTTTGAGGTAATTAAAAGAAACAAAAGAAGCTTTTAGTCTGCTGTTAGTGGCAATTTTTTGTTTTCTTTGTATGAGTCGTAGAGTGAGAAAATGTGGATATAAAGTCGGATTTGGAAATGGGAATATCATTTAGGAAGAGAAATGTTTTGACAGTACCTGTCTTTATCGAATACTACGATAGAATTAATAATTTGCTTGACGAAAAAGGGAAAGGGAATTTTACAATAATATCAACAAATGAAGGAGATAAAGGTTTAAGAAGTAAACACGAGCTACGTGTATTTTGCCGGTAACAAATAGGGACCACAGACATACTTATGAAACAAATACGTTGGCAAGCAAGTATACAACGAATTTTTATCTTAAACAGATGTGCGTGATTATTTTACAAATTTTTGCATCATTAATTTGTTGTGATAACCTTGATAAACGAATTTTAGAGAAGCTCTCATTTTTATCTAAGGAAAATTAAAATAATATCTCGATCTTCGAAGATTACCAACAATGAACCGTAAAGAAGAGATTTATAAACTTTCTCTTTCAGTACAAAATGAAATACTAGCTGCCCTTTTCATTATTTTCATGTAACAAAGAAGTATTTACATATTTGAATTTTGAAGAAGGGAAAAGAATTAAAAGAACGAATTCTTGATAGTTTCCGTGCTCCCTTCTTCATGGCTGTTTCCAATGAATTGATTATTTAAACGTTAATCATTAATGAATATGAAGCTTATAACTCTGAAATAATAATGATAAAACCAAACACTCATCAGAGAGGATTGCTTACCTTCATCATGAGTAAAAGAGTATTAAGAACGATAAGAATCATGATGAAATACTCGAAGGGCGTTGACATGACTATCCTCCAGATTTTGTACTTCATACTGTTCCGCTCTTTCGGCATATACCTTTCAAGAGGTCTAGCCTGTATCGTAAAGTCTATACAAGATTTCTGCAAATTAAAAATTTCAATATGAGTAAATAATGTAGACAAAAGGCGGTATTAATTTTAATTCGATTCACCTGATTTTTATCAATTTCCCCATCCTGCAGCTCGGCTTCGCCTTGCTCCTGGAAAGTGATGATAATCAAGGCCACGAAGATGTTGACGAAAAAGAATGGAAAGACGATGAAGTAGACTATGTAGAATATGGACATTTCGATACGAAAATTTTGTATGGGACCCTTATTTTCGTAAGTGGCAGCCATGGAATTTTGTAGGACTTGTGGCCACCCCTCTCCTGTCTGTACAGCGAACAACGTCAACATCGCTACCATGACGTTGTCGTAATGAAAGGCCTGCGACTCCCATTTCCTTTCTTTAGCTTCGGGATGCAATTCGTTCTCTTCGAAAACGAAAAACCAACCCCTGAAAAATATACATTAATGAAACCTTTACTGCTTAACAACACTTACACCGTTACACAGATTTTAAAACAATCGTGATTTATTTCAAAAGTGCTAGAAAATTTATAAGTATAATAATAAAGTATAATATATGTATAATAAAGTATAGAAATCTCCATGAATAAAAATCTTGAAATAGTAAGAAAGTTTTTAATTTTCTCTAGCACTTTTAAATAGTGCATTTCGAATAAAATATATTATGTAGCGATTTTATATGATTATATAAACGTTGCGTTATCACAGGCACTTGTTGCAATAACTGATATCTTCTTGAAATCACAATAAAACTGTTGAACTCGATTACTCACTGGCAGTCCTCTTTCGTGTACTTGCTATCGTCTGTGCAATAGAAGAACTTGCCGTTGAAAAGCTGTACCGCAATTACAGCGAAGATGAATTGAAACAATATATACACTATGAGAATGTTGATGACGTTTTTCAAACTGTTCACCACACAATCAAATACCGCTTTGAGCTTCGGCACTCTTTTAATAGTTTTGAGGGGTCTGAGCACTCGAAGCACACGAAGCGATTTAATAGTCGAGAGGTTTTTACTCGCAGAACCGCCCCCGCCTCCTTCGCTGCTCATCATGTCGAAGGTAAATGAGACCGCGGCACATACCACCACAATCGCGTCCATAAAATTCCAGAACTCGCGTAAATACGAGCCCGGATGAAGGATCACCCCGAGATCGATAACCTTGAGAATCATCTCGATGGTGAAGACGCCCGTGAACGCATAATCAAAGTAATTCAGTATGGTGTTCCGGGGATTCAAGTCGTACACCGGGTCCTCGGCTGCTAACGCTATACTCGATAGCGAGATGACGACCATAATGAAGAAATCAAAGTATCGTAGATTGACGACCCAATGAGCACCTCTCCTCACGCTAAAATTACAGTATTTTCATTATTATTAAACAGATTCAAAGTATTCGTAAAGTAGAATATTAAAAGATTACGAACGGGTTTGTAGGGGACAATATAAACATAGACGAGTATGGCAGCATTGGTTTTGGTCCCGTGTCATCTTCATCGTCTTGCTTCTTCTCTTCAGATGCCTGTTTGCCACCTTTTCCGTCTTTGCTGCAGAGCCAAAGGAAAATCATCAGGTAATGCAAATTCAAAAGATAAATTCTATTTTTGAATAAAACAACAGTGAACTTACAAATTTGACGTTGGACTTGGAGGACTTATTTCCACCTTAGGTGCATTACCATCGACGGGTTTTTGCAGGGATTCCATTTCTTTTTCGAGTTCTTGGATCTGCTTCTCCTTGTCTTCTTCCTCCTGTTCCTCTTCGGCCGCCGTTAGTTCTTGAGCGTTCGCCAAATTATCGACGGCGATAGCCAAGAAGACGTTTAGTAGCGTGTAGTTACCGAAGAGCACCAGGACGATGAAGTAAAGGGAATACACCATACCCTTTTTGTGACCACCTTGAGCTTGGATGCCTTGATACATAACTTCGTTCCAATCTTCACCAGTCAATATCTAGCAAAGAAAGAAGGTTCGTTAGAATAATCCTTTTCAATTAATAAACTAATCCGTCTAGCGATGCAGCAACAGAGGAAAAGACCAATAAAGCAAATATCTTTTCCAATTGTTAGCAAGCCGTTGACATTTGATTAGAGCCTTTGTTTAGTCTAATAGAACAAGAGAGCTGCATCAACTTACTTGGAAGACAGTGAGAAGTGCGATGGGAAAGGTGTTGAAATTCGTGGGCGGCGTGCCACTTTCGAAGTTGAACTGACCGCCGAAGAGCTGCATACCGAGTAGGGCGAATATGAGAATAAAGAGGAAGAGCAGGAAGAGGAGCGAAATGATGCTGCGCATTGAATTGAGCAGGGAAATGACGAGATTCCTCAAACTTGACCAGTACTTGGTCACTTTGAAAATCCTCAGGAGTCGAAGGGCACGAAGGACGGAAAGGCCGAAGGAGCCGGATTTCACCGCTGACCAGATCACCTCGAATATCGAGCCCGAGATGACGACGCAGTCGAAGCGATTGAAGCTCGACTCAAAGTATATTCGCGGACCGAGGGCGTACATCTTTATCACCATTTCACACATGAAGAGGCCCAGGAACACGAACTCGGTATAGACTAAAAACAAGAGATAACGTTAAAGTACAATCCAGCTGAGGCTAGTTCTTATACTAACTAGTCTAAGATACTTACAAAGAAATTCAGTGAGCCACTCGGGTTGACCGTAATGCTCGACGGCTACGCATACGGTATTGAAAAACACGAGGACGATGACGAACCAGTAGAACCACTGCGTCTTGACAGTGTGCCGTATCCAGAAACGAAATCTCTTCTCGTTTCGCCAGAATTCGGCGCAGGCGCCTTGGTTTTTCACTTTTGATTTGAGGTAGGAAGCTCTCGATAACCCTAAAAAAATCAGTTTCATATTTCAGTCATGTGCTTCGAAAGCCTAGCTACGTTCATATTTATGCCAAATTGCTGTACGCCTAGCGCCAAGCGCTGACTTGGATTAAAAATCATTAAAATGTTAAATAATCATATATAGCTGCAAGGATTATTTTCTAAGCTAACAAAAGGACTACGCTTCCTATGGAAGAAAGTCTTATAGATCTGCTTTTGGTGGCGAATGATAGAATTTTGATGAAAACTAGTTGATTGGAATAATAATGATTGAATGCATGATCTAGTTAGCATATCTAGAAGACTTTTTCGCGAGGACCAGGCTATCTACTGGTAGCTTTTGCATTAATCTTACAAGAAATTTATCGCTAGATGTAATAATGCGTGATTATAATATGCAAATAGACGACTGATCGATTTACTAGTCTAATAATAATTAATCTGCTTTTTTACGAAGCTTAGAAATATAAATAGATATTTATGCTGAATGATATTACTGCTCAAAGAATTGAATGTAATAGCAGCACTGATTTATTAATCTTTCTTAGCTCGCGAGCCTATTACTCTCATTACTTTTTCACATCATCACTATGGTTCCACTACGTCACGCGTACGTATTTATTCTACTTTTTAAGCGGAATACTGTAATACTATAAATATAAATATTTACTAAAGTTACACTCGGGCTCTAAAGACCGAGGGAGGGAACTAAAAAGAGTATAAAACTAGAGGAAAACTAGATTTTATTCGTTCGAAAAGGAGTGCACTATTCACTCGCCTTTCGCGACAAACTGCCTTATTCGCTCCTACGATCAATTTTAGATACTTAATTAATACTTAATACTTAATAAATTAATGAATAATGAAATTATGCAACTATGAATACTTCTCAAAACTGCTGACTACGTCGTAACAAACGTATACATATATATATATAGATAATGTTTCAAGTCAAATACTATGTTCGCTCGCTGACTAAGTTTACTACTCGAGAATCGAACTATTGCTAGTTTACTAGATATATATGGATGTAGACGTTTAATAACAAGTATGGCTTTCAGCTAATCGTAAAAACAGGACAAACTCAGTACCGCTCGTCGTTGAAAATGTCATCACACCTAAATCATAGAGGCACGGTAAGTGCTTGCAAACATTCAACGATAATAACCGCCTTTAGCCAATTTTTTAACAGAACCTCAAAATCGATGCGGTTTATTGTTTATTCAACACTGCCTCAAAATTATTATCGGCTGTGGATGAAATGTAAATTCTACGAACTTTAACTGAACAAAGTTTCTAAGTTTGAGTCCCGAATTATAAATGAATGTCATGACTTTAATGAAGGCTTGCGTTTTGTAAAGAACCATATTTGTAAGCACTTGTGGCATAATAATGCGGTCATGTATACATAATTCTTGTAAAACAGATTTAGAAAGCAATACCTATGAAAAATATCGATTTATTTAATCGCGCACGATTCGGTGATAAAAAGTAAAAAGATCGTGAACAAACCAATAAGGATGATACAGAGCAAGTGAATCTACGCATCGACGACCAGAGCAGAGAACTTTGAAGAGCGGCGCACTTTTTTCGCATGAGAGCTTCAGCCAAAAATATGCAAACATGAAATGAATAAACGAAATGGACAGCCCAGTGAGCGAGAGAAATGATTTTCGGATGAGTTGAGTGGCGCTCTTTGTACGTTCGTCCGTCCGCAGTCGTCAGATGCGCGCGCACGGGGATGGTGGTGACATGACAATGGTGCTTCTTAGCTTTTACTCTTTCTGTACTTGGTCATTATCGTTACGTATTCAGTGGCAGCCAGAGGAATAGTAATGAAAAAATGTAACTATGCTACCTACTGCAGCCGGCCAACTTGGGTGAAGTATACTTCGCAGCAAAGTCGACTGGCGCGCTGCTTATAATACCGCACACAATTACGTAGTAATTACAACAATGACTGCAACTTACTGCGCTTAAGGTAATGGATCTGTGGATGTGATGGGTCATGGCGTGTATGATGCGGGTGCTCGCACACATGTCATTTTTTTTATTTATTCTATGAAGCATTGTTCTTTTCGACGTTCAAACTTGTTTAATTCAGAAGTTTGATCAATTAACAATTAAAACTGCGTTATTTCATATTTTCATAGTTATTTGGTTTCGAAATGTATAATGGAAAATTTCACCGTTGATATTCAAGTGCTTGGCAGTTGAAAGCAAACTAAAATTTGAACAATCCCCCCCCCCCCCCCACACACGCACACACAGTACGATTAAAAGTAAAAAAAACATTAATAATGACTAAGTAAAAAGAAAAGTTTGAACGCGAAATCAAATTGAATTGAAAAGTTAACTTCACGCGAGCAGTTTCTTCGTATTCATAACGAGGCATATCGCAACAACAACTTTATCTCAGTTGAAGCAGTGCGTCGGTACACGTGTGCGAGTATGTGTAAGTGTATAATTAGCAAATGTTTTTGTAATGAAATACGCATAACAGTACCGTAAAGTACTCGTTACTCTCAACGATAACACAAACAGTTAAAAGAAACAATGTAGCTTTTACTCGTAACGTTAATAATATATAGATATAGATTTACTGTAGTATGACCTGGATTGTAGTTACCTTTCAGTTTTTTCTTAGGCTCTGAAACAAGAGGATCATCTGATAGCGTGTGTTTAGAATGCTCCTTGACAAAATTGTAGGGATATGATACGCGATAATGATAATAATTAAAAACAGTATGTACATTATAACAATGTTCTTTTTACGCGACTCTTTCAAGCCGCCAATTACAGTTAAAAAAAACACGATTTTCCTTGCACAAGGCATATGAAAAAGTACTATGAATATATAAAGGGTATAAAAATACTCTCTGATATTCTAATGAAGATAATGAAAGTTGATAAAGAACGATTGATTAATTTACACTAAAGTGCAAACTCTGAACTTTTCACATATCTCTTTACTTAAAAGATAAATAATGTATATAATATAAGAATCGACAATAATACTGGTATATATAAAATAGTCATCACATTAAACAGTAGAAAAAAAGGAAAAAGTATCATATATCGAAAGTTTGTCTATCAATTAGAGGACGAACGGGAAAAATACAACTCACCATCTTCCTGATCGTCCTCGCCCTCCTCCTCCTCAGTGTCTGTACTCTTGCTCTTGCCGAGGTTTTTCAGTTTTTTTCTCTTCGCCGCTGCTCTTCTCCTCGCTACAGAACAAACAAGCCAGAAATTAAAAGTCTATTCTCTTAGCAACTTTTCTTATTAGCAGATAATGTTTCATAACGAGACGGTCGATTACCTTCGATAATGTGCATTTTTTCCTCCTCTGTCGTGCGCTCCTCCGCCAGTATAACTTCCTCTGTGGAAATGAAATTGACAGTTCAATTATCCTGGCTTAAATTGCCAAGTGGAGAGACTAGCAGGCGGTTACTTTTCCCGAGTATAAGAGATTGCATATGTGGGGGATGGAAAATGGCTTTGCCAAGGAAGCTCAGAGAAGTTTATTTCTGCAAATTTTAGATGTTAACGTAGCCTCTACGATAATCCCACGTAAATCGACATGTGCACCTTTCTCTGTCAAAACTTTTTGCAAAAGCTACTTGCGTCACAACAGTCATTTATTTATATCATAAATAACTTTAATGAAGATATAAAACACAAATAATAAAAATGCTTTAATGCTCTAAAATAGCTGCAGTAAAATATTTATGTAACTATTAAATAACTAATAGTCTGAATAAATATAGAAATTAAAACGTAAAAATAAGCATAAAACTGTTCAAAATAATCTCAGTCAAAGAATATCTTGATTACTTTTCAAATTATAATTTCTCTGAGCGTAAATGCAGGTAAGGATTACGTTAGGAATAAGATGAAAGAACGACATCTAGCGGCATCTAACCTGCTTTGCAGATCCATTCGACGTAGCCATTTAGCTCGCGCTCAAGCTGCTGGTGCCTTCGCATTTTGAGAAACGTTTGCCGGTTCTCCACCTTCTCCCTCTCCTTCGCAAATTCTCTACAAGCGTTACAAAATAATACATGATACATGATGCCAAGCGCATAATGATCGACCTCTAACCGCCTGTTGCGGAGGAGTTCGATTTTCACTTTTCGACCTTGCTTTACTTTTGAAGCAATAGGCGAGAGATGATGCTGTTAATGAGAAATGATGTCTAGCTTTCAATTGTTAGTCATTAATTCAATTTACGTTCATTGCTTTTATGTTTCAAGACTACAATAGCTTGTACTCAGCTCTCTTTATATCTTTTATATTAATTGATGCTATAGGTAGGTAAGAAGTTGATAGCTTGTGTTACTGCACTTCTAGCTTACGATTGGGAGCTTTTTATTAGTTCGTATTATTGCGGTTCGTAAGTGTCTCGAGTTTTTATGTTTTACGTCTTTCATTATTACACGTTATTTTCAAACACATCATAAAATAATTGATAATTTTAGATAAGACTCTCTTTAATTACTTTAAAAATGATTTGCAAGTATAACCCGAGGACACTTACCTAATTCGTGATTGTTTGCAAAAAAAGGGGCAATAAAAAAATTAGAACCTGCTTGAGTAATCCAGTCTAAATATGAACTGAAGGCAGTCGTGAAGAGGCGTTTCATTTTCGCTTTTTGATATGCGGCTCGCCTTTCGACGCGCGTTCTTTCATTCGAAAACTCCCTAGGAAAGATTTTTAATTCTCTACTTTCAGACTACATCAACTATTTTTGTTACCTTCATGTAAATTCTTAACCATTGTTAACTTAAATTAATGAGAATGACAAATAGTATGAGGTCATTGCTTGACGATGGGAAAAATAATCAAAGTTGCCAACTTACCCGCTCAACACACCAAGAACTAAGTTCAGCATGAAGAAAGATCCGATGACGATCAGAGGTATAAAGTATATCCAGTTGAACGTACTACCAAGAGCGTCATTCGTCTACAAAATTAATCGTATTATCGTGAAATTTAGCTTAAGCAAGGTTATCCATCGACAGATCATATCATTGAGTGGCACACAGCATCAAGAATGCATACGTACATATTGATCAGCGACAATGAAAAAAAATGTACACGTAAATAGACATCGTTTCAAGAACAATGCTTCGTCCATATTTCAATAATTCATGAATTGTTTTACAGCGTTGTTCTTGCTACGAAAGAATCATAGATGCTTATTTCATATCAGGAGGTGTGAAAGATTAGTTCTGGTAATGAAAATAGTGTAATTGACATCAGAAAGGTTCACTCTGTGCAAAGGTCAGTCTGTTTCTCCTTCGGTCTACAACAGCCTATAATTGAACTGAGTTCACAGAATTACTTTTGTAAAAGAACTTTTACATAAATAATTGAAAAGCAGCACAGAACGTAGTTCAATGGCAAGGCACTGTAACGCGAAGTGATTGGCATTTGGAGAAGGAAGAACTTGCATAAAAAAAGCGTGTAAAACTAAATGAAAAACGTGTAGTTCACACCCCCTTGAACGTATTGTCGGGCTCTCGAAATAGCGAAATATTTTTTTCTTCAGAGCAATAATCAATAAATGTCGAATCAGTCAAAGCCTGAATCAATGAAAGAAAAAAAAGAGAATCGCTCTAACGAGATCCCGACGAGCATTTAAACTTTTTACAATCAGGCGATGTAAATATACATATATATACATATATTCGGAATAAGACTTTGCAAGGGAGGGCTGAAACTGACAGTGTCATACTGAGCAAAGTGAATATATACGTCAGTGTTAGCAGAGATTCATCGAGAAAAGGGAACCCCGACGTTTTATTAAAAAAAAGAAAAAGATAAATAATCGGACTTCATGCTTTTATTACCGCCCCATGTGCTTCAATTAAAAGAGTCAAACGCGATAAATAAACTGTACTTATGAATGTATCAGCTGCATGAATAGTGGAAAACAACACCAATTACGATGAGCGTTCAGCAGCAGAGAGAAAGATATAAAAAATGAACACCGAGATGAACAAAAAGAAGAACGTAAAACATATACATATAGATAAGACAAACGTATATAAGGGAGAAATCGTGCCTGTTGAGCCTCGTACTTTGTGAATAATACCTGTGAACCTCGTCAATGAGTCGAAAGTTCTCTTTGTACAGTGGCGAGAGTGTACATGTGAATCGATATGAGTGCTGATATTTCGTTGAAAGAAAGGGACAATCCTTGGAATGTTAATGTACAGCGTATCATGTATGTGAATGCTTGCCGTCCAACACATTTAAAGCGAAGCTTTCTCTTGTTTATTTGCGAACTTTGCGAAAGTTTTTCCTCACTTTTTTCAGCAATAAAATTATTCGTTTTACTTTTTTATTAATTTGAATGGTCATTATGCAAATCAAGATTAATGAATGAAAAGTTTTTAAAAAACGTGTCTTACAATGTTAATCTTTATATACAAAATTTACAATTTAAAATTTACATAAAAATCCATAACACCAAGTTGGGTTTGACATAATGATATATTTATAATAATGGAATAATGAGTATATTACATTGCATACGTGCGAACCGCCAGACCACTGCTAGGCTACATGCACTTACAAAGTAGTCGTGTTTGGTGGTGTAAAGAGGAATATATATAGTGCGTCTCGTGTTGGGGTACAATAAGGTCCAGGCACGAGTTCCCTTAAAATTTAGATTTAGACCACCTATACATTAAATTATAAAAAACACCGAATCACAAAAAGGAAAGAACACGTAAAGAAAAAAGAAAAGGAAAAATTCCGATGTAAGTTCATCGAGTGCACAACATTGACAAACGGCGATATTCTCGTGCATTTATCTTTTTTAAGCTCTTCCTGTTTATTATAATCTAAATGGTAATGAAACACGAGAAAGGAGTACTTTACTTACTACTTCTTGATAAAAAGAACTGATAAACTATTGAAATTTACGTAATCTTTTATCGTGATTTCAATACCATTCATTATCGCACCATTAAAGGAACAAGCAGAAAAGCATAAGGAGAGAAAAATGCACTCAGAAATATCGGGAAACACAAGAAAGAGAGGAAGGTTCTCTTTCTCCTTGTTTTTAACACTGATGAACATATTTCTTGCGTTACCCAGTACAATATGGCAGTCCAGCCCTCCATGGTGATGCACTGGAAGACGGTGAGCATGGCGAAGCCGATGTTGTCGAAGCTGGTGATGCCGTTGTTTGGTCCCTCCCAGCGATCAGAGCACTTCGAGGTATTAGCGTTGCATACGTGGGCGCCCGCCGGCGCCTCAGACTCGTTGTCCGTGCTGCACGGATTTGGCTGTTCGCCGTCCTTTACGATTAGTTCTGCGGAGAATAAGTGGAGAGTCGACGTGGTAACGACCAACGGTATTAGTGTTTTACAGACGAGTATGTTTTTAAATATAATTCTAACAAGTGTTAGGGAAAGATAACTTATTTTGCTATTAACTTTACAGCCATGAATTGCTTTAAAATTGATTTAGTCTTTAATTAAGATTATTACCTTTGAATTTTATGTATTCAATTCTTTATAACGTACATGTTGGTACACGGATAGAATTTTTCAATAAAAATTACGAGTACGGCACCCGTAAACGTGGAACGGTTGACCTGGGTGTAAGAATTTACGCTTTTATCGATAAATAATTACAGTACCACCCATGAATTAGTACAGCACGACGCGGAACAATTGATATACACTCAAGAACGTTTTACTTACGTACAAAAATAACTTATTGAAAAAACTGTTTGTAATTTTTTCAATAAGTTGTTTTTACTGAAAGAATTACAATTTTTACCGATCTGTTCCGTAATTTTATACGGTATGCAGCAATTTTACTCAATAGAATGTAAATTTTACCGAATAGATAGATGAAAGAAGGTATTGGAAGTTGAGGTTAGGTAGGTCGTATTGTCGCAAGACAATACTAAAGTAAAGTATTTTTTATTATTAATTACATGTTTAAATTAATATACATAAGGTTAGCACCTGAAGTATATTATTTTGAAACGCATGTTATATCTTATTTACGGCTGCTTAGGCGATCGGTAATTTTTACGAGACAGTAAAATTTCCCGCGCGGTGTCGTATTAATGAACAAAACCTCACATGATTCCACGATTACGATTTATCACGTAATTTTTATACGAGTTTTTTTTGTAAATTTTAATGAAAAATTCTATCAGTGTACATAAAAATTTAATTAAATAATCATCACAATTTTTGAAAATCTTTATTAGTTATTCCGAAATATTACTTAAAACCTGCATACTATTTACGTTTTCAGGACTAAAAAAGGTTAGCCAAACTACACATGAAATATATTCAGAAAAGGTCGTGGCAGGATGAATAAAACTAAATAAAAGTTGGTTGCATGAATATTCACCGGCATTTTCTATGCTGTAACACGTCTTGTGCAAGGTCCCCGAATAAAACTCGAGGCCGATGATGGCGAATATCACGATGGCGAACAAGACGAGCAAGCCGATCTGCAAGAGCGGAGCCATCGCCTTGATGATCGACTTGAGCACCACCTGGAGACCTGTTTGGAGCAATCGACCCCTTAATTAGCAGCAGTCCCCCTGAGGAGCCTTTTTTTTCAATCTCCCGCATACAATCTTTATTTCTCATTTCTCTATTTTTCTTTTTTACTCAATGCCAACTAGATTTTATCTAAGATCTATTTAAATACTGCACTCTTGACTCTTTTACATTTAAACTAAGCATCTTTGATAATTAAGAACTAGTATCGTTATTTTTTTAACATTTTTTAAAATAAATTTATGTCTTCTGAAAAATGTTGCTGTTCTTAAGCTCTGGTAAATTAAAATTAGTATCGCAATAATTCAGCAGAAAATTCAATATCGATATCAGTTCCTAACTGTCGATGCACTCAAAAGGATAATCTAATAAATACACTGAATATTGACAAAAGAAAAGGAAAAAGATGACTAAGGAGATAAATCTAAGGTGTTAAATATGAATATTAAATGGTATCCTCTGGCATTGGGCAGGATTAATTGAAGCGCTACTCACTTGGTATGCCGGAGACTAGTTTGAGCGGTCGCAACACGCGTATCGCGCGCAACGTGCGCAGATCCATATCCAGCTTTAAGCCTTGCGGGAACGCCGTGATGAACCTGCCCCAAACATACACACACCCCCGCCACACTTTACTACTTACTACTCTATTACGCTAATCAACTACTTAAGTACTACCAAAACTAGACACTAGCTTTATTCTTCTCATCTAGACTAATTGCTTGTCTCGAACAAGGAGCACGGATTCGTTTATCTAACTTGTGCTCCTTGCTCGCTACTGGAACGGTACGCCAATTTTTAATCCTTTTGGCATGTCGTTCCGTCGTTTTATTTTCTATGATTACTCTAGGTAACTTATTGGTAAAACGTTAAAGAAAATTGCAGCGTTAAAGTTCTTTAAAGTTATGGGAGTCGTTGAGATTTATTTTCATTTATGAGGTGAAATGAGGATGAAAATATAAAGAAATCTATTTCTAGCGATTATAAAGTAAGGTACACTATGGCTAAGACTATAAGACAGCATGGGATGTATAAAAACGGTTAGACACGCACTTTACTCGTATACATAATGTGACAGCATTGATTTCTACGCTTCCCCTCTTATCACTCTCTGCATCCTTCGAGACAAGAGTCGCAGTTATACTATCGATATTTGTCATCATCTAATGCTTCCAATTCTAAATGATATATCAATATATTACCATTACACGGGGAGACTTTAATCCGTCGGCAACTTTTGGTAACAAAGGATATTACTAAATCATCTCATACATCTCGAGCGAAAATCGATAAGCTGAATCTCTGGTCTGTATGTCGTACAGCGAAGCCGTTGGGTTAAGATTTTCTTTACATAGACGGAGAAAAGAGAGGAAAAGGGGGGGGGGGTTGAATGGGAATATGTACAGGCTTGTCTCGTCACAATGACTGAAAGAAGGATATACAGACGAGGCTCGCGCTTACGGCCGACGGAGAGAGAATGGAAAGAGGAAGATCGTGTCGTCCGAGAGGAGGAAGAGAAGAGCACAGAAAGGAAAAATCGAAGAGCTAGGGAATTCGGCTAAAGAAGAGGAAACCCGCGTGGAAATTTAATTGGGTCCTCGAGTGGTTTTCTTTACTTTCTACGTTAGTTTGAAAAATACCGGAAGAATAGTTCTTTGAATCTGGAAGAAAACTCCAAGAGCAACTTTAATTTAAGTAATCAAAGAGGAGGGCTATTGTACTCTGCGGAGGAAAATTTTTTTACAGGCTAGTTTAAATTTTTAATGAATTGAATAAATTCATAAGGGGTTTAATACGAAAATAACGCAGTGATTGCGAATAAAAAGAATTTGTATTTGGAGTTAGGGTGGATACGAATTTCGATTCTTTAAATAATTATTGCGTTTTGTACGGAGAAAAACTCGTAGATTAGTAGACAACATTTTTAAGAATTCAAGGGGACTATTTTCATGAAAAATTTTCTGTAACATCTTAATTTATTGTTCAACATCAAATGTAAGTCAGGAGAAAATTCTGAAAAGTTTTGAAATAATTAAGTTTGTAAGAATTTATAGAATATTGAGCGAAAGTGAAACAGGTACATAAATTTGAAAATATTTGAACCATCTCATCCCGTGGGAAAGTTATGAGTTACGGCGGCTTCAGGACTTAAGCAGGGATGACACTCACAACTACAGAAATAATCAGCTTAAAAACTTTTAAATATATTAGTTTAGTGCACGAAAAGAACTTTCTATTAACCTAATTTTCCAGCCAATTATTAAAAGAGATTGTCGGGGCTTTTGTCCTCAAACATTTTAACGTCCGACCGGTCTCGGAACTTATCTACTTGCGAAAACTAAGGCCTGAAAGTTGGACTCCCTCCTTTTTTCTTAAGTTTCAGAACACACTTACACCCTCATTATAGAAAGTTCCTCAAGTCGATGATTTCTGTGCCTGCGTGTCGTCCCGCTTTTAGCTCTTATCGACTTTTCCCATCGGATCACGTAAGGAACACTCTCGTGCGATTAATGAGCGAAAGATTTATTTTGCCGCTGGAAATGCCTGCTAAGTCTAGCGAAAATAAGGCAATGGATAATGCGCCAATTCGTCCAGTAGGCTACAGCGCTAGAGCATCTATTTACCAACGTGTAGACGACTTTGCGATTCATCGACTGCAGCTAAAGATAGGCAGCGCTAAATATAGTATGGCGTCTTCGTAGCGGCGTATCAAATACCTGACTATGGGTGCATATATACTAGTTTTCTTTACTCATTTCTTTTTTTGCACAGGTTCTTTTGCGAGTGTTGCGCTAAATGCAGTCTATGTTCGAACTTCTAGCTTTCGGTTACTTTCAAATAAAGAAGTCGGTAACGTTCAATCCCTCTTCTAAATATAAATATGCAAGCCAACCTTGGATTAAAAATACCGACGATGATTATTTGACCCCTTTTCAAACTCCTTTGAACATTTATAAATACGCTTTAAAATGCAATAGTTCGATCAGTATCTTTGAAATGAAATAAATTCTAAGTCTAATTAACGTTACTCAAAATAACACGCGAGAAGCAACGGAGTTCCCGTCCACAGCGACGTTACCAACTCCTTTCATCTAAAATGGATGAAAGTGCACGATCGGTGCACAGCGACGCTCTATGTTACTTCGAATTCTCAAATTCTCAAAGTGAAAAAAGGTAGATAAGGGAACGGGACAAGATAACACACGCACGCTGCCACTCTCTCAACCTTACCCCTAATGGCTTTCGCTGCGAGAAACGCATTTGAACGAGGAGCTTAACGATCCTCGAGTCGAAAATGCTGTCCGGGTGTTGTACTTGGTTTTATGTTGGCCTCGACAGCCAACAGCTCGATAATGTTATCAAAGAAAGTAGGGGAGGGAAGGAGTTAAGTTGCGGAAAGAACATTACGGCCGATCTTTTTCATTGAATTTCCTCCAGCAGTTTTATCTGCGCCACGTGAAAACGAGCCGCTGCTCTGCGGAACTGCGATTTTTATCGGGATAAATTCGTTGCATTGAATTGCAAGTGAAACGTTATTGTAAATATGAACCGAAAGGCCATTACCCTTAAATTTAAAATCAATACTTAACTTTTATTTAATGAGTTACATTAGTGATACTGTTTTGATTACCGACAGTAATTTTCTTTCGCACCGAGTTAAGCAAAACAACACAGTAAGGAACTAATGAATCTCACGTAATACAAATGTATACCTAAAGAATCATTCTAGCTCATGTCACGCTGCAGGAATCGTTACGCCTTAAGGGCTTTTTACGATATTAGCTTTATCTCTTGTATAAATACTCTAGGCGCAGGTATTCCTATTTCAACGGTGGTACAAATCACAAGGGATTATTCATCTCACTCTTTTCTATATATCATCATATATTTTATGTATAGTACATTAGCAAAGCGACAGTCACATTGTAAACTATATATTTCATAATTTATAGATTTAAATACTTCTTTAGGACTATATTGTTATTTACTAAACATACATTATTTAAAAACGTGTTCTCTAGAAGAACACTAAGGCCTTGAAAATGCCATAATTCTATTAACAATTCGATTGAAAAATTTGGCTTTGCAAGGCCTTTAAGAGACAGATTTGTACTTAAGACGTTGGTTCTATATATATATATATGTAATAAAGACAAATGTCTTACCTACGTGAACTATTTACTTTATTTATCCAACTGATCTAAAACATTAACAGCCGCTAGTGATAATAATTATTATATAAAACTTTAATAATAATGACAATAGTAATAATAATAGCGTTACATTATAAATAGAAATAAGACAGTGATTAAGAAAAAAGGCCAATCTAAATTTGTAACTAAAACCTTTAATCAGATCTCTGTCTTTGTTTCGAATCTATTGTCAATCGAATATGAACGATTGAAGCAAAATACGTACACAAGGACATATATATTATGTATAATTATCACAGATTAAATATTTATAAATATGTATATATAAATTTATGTAATCGAGTCCTAAGAACCTATTTATACATCATAATTTCACGAGTAAACTGACACAAGAGCTCTAAGAGTCTCTATGTAGACGCAACTAAATTCAATTTTTAAACTAGCTAAGAACTTGTTCAGTACAGCAAGAATATATAAGAATGCTTGAGTTGAGGAATATATGAAACGAGCCAAATACACAACGCAAAATTATACGTCGGAGGAACAGCTTTGTATAATAGGGCTTGGATGCTGATGGCCCTCCCCCGTGGAGGGGGTAGTTTACACTCACTTGGAATTTTCGAAACCAGCTTTAACGGTCTGAGTACCCTGAAGGAACGTAGCATACGCAGGTCGACGTCCACGTTTGTTTCGGCGAACACGGTCATCGACCTATGTCATTTCATGTCCGCTGATTATCATCTTTTAATTTTCTGCAGCTGAGTATTATCTGGACGGCGGGTCTCGCAGGTTTTTTCGGCCGGCAAAGAGTTCACTCGAGCAAACGGAAGTGAACTTTTTCTCGGCCTGATCGCATCGCGCACTTGGCAAGCTATACCGACAGAAGCTGTCCGTATAGCTTGCCGCTCTTTTGCGAGAGTCGCATTTAGAGAGAAGAATAGTTGTAGAGATGGCTGGATGAGTTTGATGAGCACGAACGAGTATAAAGGGTCGACTTACCCGGTGACGACGACGAAGAAATCCATGATGTTCCAGATGTTGCGGAGGTAGGAGCCGCGATGGAGGACGAAGCCGAGGGCCAAGATCTTGAGGCTCGCCTCGACGCAGAAAATGCCGAGGAAGTAGATCTCGGTGGTCTCGAGCTTCTTGGCGAGGGTGGTCTTGTCGTGGGATGGCAGATGTTCCTCGAGGGCGAGCACCACGCAGTTGGCGATGATGGTGAGGAGGACGGCGTACTCGAAGGGCGGCCATTCGATTATAAAGCGCGTGTGCTTCCTAATGCAATTGTCCTCGCTCAGTATGAACAGGGACGAGGGGCCCTTGCCGCCCCCGTCCCCCGCCCCTCCACCCTGATCCCGGCCTGGCGCCATCACCACTAGACCTGATACCTGTCGTCCCAAAAAACACTTTCATTCGCAGCTCTGTCGAATCTACTTTTGCAAAAACAGAGGCCGTTTATTGAAAAAAGACATTTAAATCACTGAGATTCTCATCATTTTTACTTGAATATTTCTTTTCTACACGTCGTCGGGAATACAAGCTGCTTCTTACCTCCCCTCCAGCGCCAGCCCAGTCACCGAGACCGTTCAGACCGGTCCACCTCTGCCTTCTCCTGTACTGACTCGCGTATCCAGAGTCCCTTTGTGCCGCCTCTTGCGCTGCCAACCTGCAACACAAAGCGGTCCCCTCAATAACGTTGCGTGCAGCGCGAAAAACAAAGCATGCAAAGAGAGCGCGCGGCTCGCAGCAGCGAAAAAGCACGAAATTTCCCCAAGGAAATTCAATTAATCTAGATTGCCTTAGGCGAACAACGAACCTCCCTCTTCGCTCATGGAAAATCGATGCCCCGCCGTATCGAGAGGAGAGAGAAATATGGGCCATATACGCACACACGGACACGCGAAGAAAGAGCTCGTTAATGGCCGGGGCATAAGGTGACCTCGGCTTAATTAACTGCATTACGCGAGACTTTTAATATCCTCCCTCTCCGGTGAGCTTTCAAAAAACTAGGGGCCCTTCTTCTCTGGCGAATTTTCCTTCGGCCTACATTACTCGCAGCCTAATTACAGGGACAATTAAAACCGATCCCGCGAGCGTTCGCTCGTTCGTTCCGGACCGGCGTGTCTGGGCCTAATTAGACCTGTGACTATATTCGCGATCTTTTTTTTCTCCCTGTCCAAATCTCTTTAATGGAAACGAACTCGTTCTGGCGTAGGTTTTGCGCTCGTGCGAAATTTACTTGTTTCGAAACTGCTCGGGGAGTGAGAGCTTTCGCTCTCATTGTGTTGAGCGTAACTTTAGGGCTGATGCTGCAATGGTTTTCGCTTCGTACCATTGGCTTATCTCGATACGATTCCAGCGAAATTACTTCGATTAAACGGAATAAGGACAATGATCTCTAATTAAATTGAATGCCACTTTCAGAAGGTTCCAGTTATCGAACGCAGCCATTTTTCTGCACTGTGGTTAATTTGATTAATTTTATATGAGTAAAAGCTTCTCCGTTGGTATTATAGCGTGACAAACATTTGTTGAAATAAAAAAACTTCTTTAATTATTCTAAAATGCCAATTTAATAAATATCTAAATTAATATATGCTTTCAATAAAAAAATTTGCGACTATTTTAGTTCGGATTTCAATTCTTGCCTAATAAGGTACAATAAAAAAAATTTTTCTTTCTTAAAAAAAAGAAAAGGTTATAAAATGCACTATTTCTACATTTATTGTGATCGCGAGTGATAAAAGACAATATAATAAAATTTGTTATGGCAAGTGTTGTAATTGCTTTAAAAATAAATCGATTTCGTACAACAACTATTTCGCATATAGCTGCGAGTGCATGTATAATATTCGTGGTAACAATATTTTAGCAGCAATATAGCGACGCAATCGCTATTGATATTAGACTTGCATGAAAACCGGCTCATTTTACTTTCTTAAATATAGATAATCTTTAATAATTTAGAAGAATTTTTTATTCCTTTTTGAGTAAAATTCTAGTTCATGTTTACAATGAAAAGGATTTGTTTCACTTTATTAAAGAAAATACTCATTGGTATTGTTGTCCAATATCATTTTGTCGTAATGAACATACCGTAATAAAAAACACCTGTACCGTTGCTTACGACGGAACAATCACCTGTACTGTTTGTAATTATCTTTGTAACATGTAAAAGTGGTGTAAACATCGTACTACTATGCGAACCAGAAATTTTTCTCAAAGGAGACACGTTAATTGTCTCGTTTCGTACGCTTCCTGTGTCTGGTTTTGTCACGTGTAGGTTACGTAACTCGACGAGCTACGATTTCCATATTTTGATTAAAGCAATGAAGAGCTGAAGCTTGAATTGCTTTAGTGAAATGTTAGTAGAGCAATAATTACAATTGCTTGGGCTAAAATTATACCTCAAAGAAAAGTGGCGAGTACGCGATTATTTTCACAAATACATAAATAAGCAACTTGTGAATATTTTAGATGAGCTTATTATTATTATTTGAACAGTTTACGGTACATTTAGTGGTGTACAAGTTGAACTGAATTGAGGTAACAATGTTATAGAAAATTAGAACTGCTACAGCCGGATTCAAACTCTCATCTCGTGCTGATAAAATAAATGATTTATTGTTAGCGAAACTAGTTATTAAAAGTATATTAACAATCATGAAATAAAGATTTTCTGAGCCTCTACCGCAAGAGATTATGTATTATAGTAATAAGTCATTTAAACCCTCGCGTGCTTCCTGCAAGAAATGAAATATAAGTTTTTAATTTAATTTCTGCACGTTTTACATTTTCGCACGATAATCTAAGCCGCAAAATCATGATGCGTTTTAAGCGATTTTTCAGCGCAACGCCGAGCTCCTTTCAGGGGATGGGAAGAGAGCCGAGCATAATCTATAATAATTACTCAAGTTAAACAATTAGTCGTTTTTACCAAAGTTTTATAATTAATTAATTTCAGGTATGAAAGCAAAGTTTTATTCGCTAAAATGCCAGGCTGCTGAAACTGCCAAGCCTGCAGAGGAAAATTTCAGTGACAAACAATGGATGGTTGTTTCAAGTCGTCGAGGAAATTAATTGGCGAGTTTTTCAACCGATAACTGAAGCTAGTATTTAATGATCATCTCCAGGTACGCTATTTTTATCTACGTTACACAAACCCGCGGTTATCGGTAATACTTTAGACTCTTAAAAAAGCAAAGTTCCTCTTTCGAGTCGGGCGACATTTCCCCGACAAGGGGAAAAAAAAGCACACGCGCGTACGTAATAGGATTGCATCACTTGAGCTTTCCTATCGAGCAGAACAGATCAATATTATTTTCAATCTCTCTCCCCGTTTTTCGTCGTTCCCCCGGCTCATATTCATCGGGAATATAGTCGAACTTTTTTTCGAGGCGCGCGCCTGACTCACGTTGACATGTTCCTTCCTATATTCCAGATACGTCGCTCGGCGCGAGTGATTTATTACGGCCCAAAAAAAAAAAAGGAGTACGAGAGAGAGAAAAAATGATTTACATTTATATCCGCGGAGAGCGGAGTGCATCCGCCACTAGGGGGGGAAGATGTCGAAATGCCGCGCATTTGCTTAATTAATCGGCAAACCGATAGCCGCCGATCGATGCGTGCGGAGCGAAGGATGGAAAGGGACTGCTCGCGCAAGCGCGAATTCCTTTCTTATTAATGGAATATGAGAGTATCCGCCGGCGAGGCGAAACCTAACTGCATGAAAATGTTATTATTGCGCCTTTTCGGCTTTAAATTCGTTAGTTCGAGATAAATTCCATTGAAGAGGTTGGCCCGGGCGTGTAATATTCATTTCTAAGTTGCGAGTGAAAAGTAAGGCGCATTAAGATCGTTAGAATAAAATATTGAAGTAACCCATTTTTACGATGGAAAGAGAGAGAGAGAGAAGGAATCTCTAGAGGAATCAGGTTTTAATACATTTTTTATGCGCGGCCTGTAATCTTACGGAAAATAAAAACTGTGTTTCTGACAAATGTGTTTAAATTTCATTTCGCTCGCTGAAAATTCACTTTCATACGAATCTAATTTTAGAGAAGCTTCAAAGTCTATTTCCCTAATATTATATGACACGAACTATGGAACTGTACGAGAACTATCGAGAGAATTCTTCAATGAAACGCTTTGACGGGAGCCTTAAAACTAACGAATCACCCAAAGGAACTGAAACTTTCGAATAAATTTGACGCTCTCGTCAATTTCTGAAAACCCGTATCAACGTTTCCTCGTATCGCAATTACTCATTGAGTCTCATTATCTCGCGCGTCGCCGCGGCAATAAGCTCGTTATCTGCGTGCGCGTTCGCGGCGTTCCTTCCTGCCTGCTTTGCTTTTCAAAGACGTCGCGATTCGTCGAAACGATCTAATTGCTGCTTCGAGAACACTTTGTCAGCGACATTAGCGATATTGATTCTCGACTCTCGGCGTGCGTACACGAAGGCAGCGACGATGATTCCGACGGCAGCGCGACTAATATGGTGGGGTGGGGGGCGACTCTCCTTTTTTTCTCTCCGACTCAAAAATAATTCAAGGTGTCTCGCTCTATTTTCGGTGGTAAACACGCGGCTGACTGGAGAAATGTTTACTCTGGCATACGATTGCGGCCGTGCGAAATTCATACGTAATCGAAGTGAGTGGGGTAAGACGATGTCTTTTTCGGTTGGCCTGCCTTGGGATATTATATCGAGGAGTCGTCGATGATAGTTGATTTAAGGAATAATGTATAAATCGGGACTTAGTTTTATTAAGGAAATCCGTAATATGCAATTGAAAAAAAATCCGTATTTGAGATTATTCACGAGAGTTTTTTTTGCAGGGATAATATTTTCATGAATATTTATTTTATTTGAAATAACGAAATCGCGTTGATTTGAATAAAACATGTAGTGAAATCAGCATTCATGCATCAATAGAAATACTTTTTTTCTTCACTAAATCAGTATTTTCTACTGTACTGTCACAAAGTGAAATAAACGCGTCGGAAAACTCTATTAAGCCAAAGAATTTATTGATTGAAAATGATTTACGGGCTTTTGGATTTTCTGCATTTATTTCTAGCAATAATGAACTGATTAAATTAGCGAATTTCAACGCCGAAAGACGTCAAAACAAATTACTGTTTACTCGACAAATAATGAACAAATGATTCAATTAATTATTTTACATGAAAATGAATTTGAAGTTTCAACAACCTAAATTTATAATTGGAGATAATCTTTTAAGCATTTAGTGAGCATATCTACATTATTATAAACCACGGAAATAGTTCCAGTTCTTTTATCAATCAAATTTAAGATAATCGAATCATTTATTCAATCCGGTTAGACCCGATCTAATCACCGCCGTAACATTTACGTCCTAATAAACAGTAAACGCACACTTGTCGTGCCGTTTCGTGATTCAATTACGCATTTCTTAGATAACCGAAAGCTACCCCGCTTACCCCCTCCCCCCTCGCTAAAGAGCCACGTAAAAACTTGCCCGCGAGAAAGAAAAGAAAAACAAGAATTTCCGTCTCGCTCGCGGAGAATCCTCTCCCCGCGCATAAAAGTTCGAGCGTCGCCTTCGAAAGAAGCTCGTCCCTCGTCGAGAGCTCCGCTTGGGAAAAAGCATGGCCGTGCACAGTGCAGGCGGCTCGAAGACACACAAGTGGGGTTTCCGACGCGGTTCGGGCTCCCTCCCCTCCCCCCCCTCCCCCACCCTCCGAGGGGCGCGCGCGCGCGTGTTATTCTCGCGTTTGACGAGGCAGCGCCAACCCCGTCGCCGCCGGTGACGTCACTGGCGGCCGCCATTTTGCCCGTGACGTCAGTCGACGACGACTGCGGTCTCCGCTGCTGCTGCCGCTGCTACAACGCCTTCGTGCGAACGCATGCTGCACGACATTGACGCCTTCACCCGCGGCTTATCGCCGATTCGCAGTCTTTTAAATCGCCGCGGATCATTCGGGGAGGGAGGCCATTTTTTTAGTCTCTCTCTCTGCTTTTTGGAGATGGAATGTTTAGCGAGGCCGGTGGATTCTCGCAGCTGCGGAGGTAATGTTTTTCGGATGAAAGTTTCAGTTGGAAAAATTCGCTGCGATGCTTTTTAAGAGGATCAGAGGGAATTAGAGTGCGCCATTAAACGTTAAATAAACAGGCTGCAAATGAAATAGTCTTTGAGTTATTTAAGGATTAATGATTTTTAATAAAGTAATCCGATGGTTACCTTGAGGAATTTTCTTGTTAATATACAAATATGGAATTAACATTTGCTAATTATAGTAATTAGTTTTACATACGTCTGGTATTGATCATTTTCAAAATAGAATCCTATACTCAGTAAACTTATGATTTATTGCTTCCCAAGTACGTCAGAATAAACAGCTACTTGCTACTTTCTCTTACTTTTGTAAACTATCCCGAAGCCCTGCGTACGCAAACTAAAAATCCAAACTCTCGCAGAATTTCCGCGAAATTTTCGGCAAACGAAAGCTCGAAGTTTGTATTGTTGCTGAATTCTCCGCTTCCGCAGAACTCGAAAATCGAAGCGGCCTGACGTCACTCGGTTTAATTATAGAACAATAACCGGGGATAAGTTTGATAAAGCAGGCATTTTTAACGCCGGAAAAATCTGGCTAAATTAGCAATCGCCGAATCGGAAAGTCCGCGAAAGGGATATAATTACTGCGATAATTTCCAGGCGCGAATCGCTGACCCACATTTCGTCGCGGCAATTAATTGATAAGAAATTCAATCCCCCATCGCAGGCGCTCAGCGACAAAAGGCCCTTCGACAAAGGCACATATCTCGCGCTCTTCTCATTCAATAAGGAGGCGAATTCCGTTCGATTAACGGCTAGCGGGCCGCGCGCCTTTACTTTCTCAAGAAGCTCCCGATCCGCTTAGCGCCGCGAACCGAGATAATTGGCTAGTCGGCCCTTTTTAATTGCTAAATCCGCTCGGCTTTATCGCGAGTGGTGCAGGTCCGAGTCGAGTCAGACGCCGACTATCGTCATCGTCATCGCGCTCGCAGCCGAAGTCTGGCACTCGTCCAGCCCGGATATTTCGCGGATCGCAAGGAGCCGTCGAGAGTTGTAGCAGTTGTGGAGTAGTAGTGGATTGCGATTGGCGGCTCCGAGCCGATTCAGCCGGCCCGATTATGTGCCGTTGAATTTTTATGCGGATGTTTGCGAGAGAGCCGCCGGAGTAAGCGAGATTTTATTGTACTCGTCCGTAATCGTGTCAAGCTGCGAGATGTTTTTCTCGCTTTTCATGGCTTTGTGCGCCAGGTTTTGAGGCTACGCTCGTCTTGAAAGACTTTTTTGCGGCTTTATCATTTGATGCGCCAGTTTTTTTTTTTTTTTTTTTCTAAAGCAGACTTTGGAAGCGAATAATGATTATCTTAAACGAGTTGCTCGTCTATATAATTAGAAAGTTATTCGAGTGGAGCGCATTTCAATACTTAATTCTAGTTATTTTTGTTTTTAAACTTAAGCAAGAGTTTATAATGGAGGGTTGCGTTTCCTTTTGTAAAAGTTTAACATCCCTATTACAAAAGTTTTGTACGTCTGTCGCAGAAAAAGGGTCAGACTGGAAACGCGATATCCCGCTGAAAATTAATCACAATAAAATATTAAAGAGGCGTTTTGTAAGTTCCGACGGAAATAAATATTAAAAATGCTCGCTCAAAGTTGAACTCTCGAGAAATTTGTAAACCACTCGGAAGTTTCTGCATTCTAATGGCTTTTTGAATACTACGATTTTCTTAATTCCTCGCCGGAAAATTCTGGGTCACGAATTCCCGCTCGGCGGACGATAAAACTTGTCAATGAAAGAGGAAATTGAGAAGCATCTAAAAAATTTCCGCTCCCTGCGCGTCAATGCAATCGAAGGAAATATAACCGGGAGAGGCTAATCCTCAAAGCCTTTTTTCGAGCAAGAATAGCAGCTCATCAAGCCCCGCCGAAATTAATAACGGAAGTAGTCTGATTTGCCTAAACCAGCCTTGTCGCCTCGCCCTGCGGGGGGAATGCGCCTGAATTTTCTAATAACGCCGGGCGAGTTCCCCATGTAATAAAACGCGCCGGAGGCAGCGGAAGAAGAAGAAGAAGACGAGAAAAGGCGCCGTGGCGGAGGAAGGGAAGGAGGAAAGGCGCCCTTGTCAATACCGAGATTAACCCTTGGCGACTGGACGTCGCTGGCACTTGCCAAGTCGCAGCTGCCGCCTTTCTCTCTCTCTCCGTACGGCTCCGAGCCAAGAAGACGGGGAAAAATGCGGGAAATCGCCGCGCTAAGGGGGTATCGTCGACCTACTAAATTTTCGAGCGATGTTAAATTGCGGGAATGCGCGTAAGCGTGTAGCGGATGAATTATATCGGGTGCATTTTATAATTGCGCTGTCCTGGATTTATTTTGTGCGCGGTTTCGCATGACGGAATACGCGCGGGCACTGTTAAACTTTGTTTGCGAGAGTTGCATGCGACGGAATTTGATCAAATGCTGGGCGATTCTACGGTTGCGGATTGCTGTAATCCGGGAAAATTTACTGTCAATGAGTCGACGGTATTTCCAGAACGCTTCGATATTAGTTTAATAATCAAGAGCTAAAAAAAATCGAGCCCTTTAAAAATGAATTGGTAAACAACGTTAAACTTTAGCCTGAAAACGAATGATCGAAGAAAAAAGCCTACACTTTGATCCTGCCGACAATTGAACTTCCCCCGACAGCCATACACCCTCGCCTTCCTGCGCCCATAGCCGCGCAAACTTGACCTAAAAATTGTTACGCAGCGACGGCGGCGGCGGCTCCGACGCTCCCACTCGGCTCTCGAAATTCCTCGGCATTGAATCCCAGCATTATACGCATCTGAATAAGGAGTTAACGAGGAGCTCGGGATAAGGAAAGGGTATCTGTCTCCGTCATCGGGTCTTTATTACTCCGTCTCCTCGGGATTCTTCGAGACTGCGCCGATAAAGCTCGCGACGAAAATACACGGAAGATGGGCACCCAGGGGCTGGTTTATGCTATATAGCTATTGATCGTTCATTCATGCCGCCCTTCTCCGGGCGCTCCCCTCCCTTTTGCGCCCTCCAAAGACCGGCGACGCGCTTCTAACCTACAAACAGTCGGACGCACAGTCCTGCCAACCGAAATGGATTTCCAGAGGGTCTGCCAGTCCGTGTGCATGTGTGTGCGTGTGTGTGCGCGGGTACGTGCATGTGTGAGGGGAGGAAAGCTCAGGAGCTGAAGCGGCACACGTGGCGTTTGCGCCGACGTCGCCAAGCGCGCGCGAATGCCAACTTGATACGTTTTCCTAAGCCCTGTCGATTCTCTAAACGACTTTTTCCGTCGGGCTCGTTTTTTTTTTTCTTTTTTATTTATTTTCGAGCGGATGCCGATTCCTCGCCCCGGTGTATTTCAAGCGGGAGCTTTAAGCTTTCTTTTTTAGCGGGACAATGGATATACGTTGCAATTTCAGGCGTCATTGTAATTTTTTTGCTCCTCGCAGTGCAGTCGGTAAAGGAACGTTTCGTTTCGGAATCATTCCAGGATAAATATTCTGCGTTTGAAATAAGGTTTTTATTGTGGCAAAGTTTGCAACGTTTATAAAAAGATTTTTTACAATCTTGGTAAGTTAATTATAGTTGGGAATAAAATTTAAAAATACTTTTACTTGCGCTTTCAAGGTCTGAGGCATAATCATAATTTTCTACCGACTACTTTTTTTTTTCTAATTTTGCATTATTCTAGAGGCATTGCAGTACAGTTTTGAACTGAAAATCATTATTTTATGCAAATGAATCAGCAGGCTGTAAAAATGCGGTAAAATTATCGAGGAAACGATTATCATCGCGTTTACATTCCCAAAGTTATTCGTATCACGAATCATCCGTCTCTGTTTTCAACGACGTATATTATTTGTTTACACCTGCCGTTCAATTTACGTACAGCATCGCAGGCAGGTAAATCAGCCGTCAAAATAATTCCAAGACAACTAAGCTTTCAATTCTCGATCTCGCCGCGACGGTAAATTCTGACGCAACGGCCAGCCGAGTCGGACGTTCCACGCACGAGCGACCGCTGCGGTGGCGTCCGAAAATCGAGTCCGACCGGGCGCGATCGTAAATAAATCGAGCGGGCAGCCGTGTCCGTCTCATAATTGGCCCCCCGCACTCACTTGCCCGCGCGTATATATATTCATCTTTGGCGGGGCGGGGGGGCTTCGCTTTTCCGCGGAGTCGCGCCGCCGCCGCTGCTGACGTCCGCGAAAGCGCACTGATGACTCAGAGCAATAATGCGCCCTACCGAGTATAACGAGCCGATTGATTTACGCGTAAGGAGCGATCGTGCGACGGTAATTAGGTTAGCAGCGAGAGGGAGAGACGTATACCCTTAAATTTGTAAAGCGCCAATCGATTCATTGATTGATTAGCGTCGCTGCGAGCGACCTTTTTTCCAGACCTTCTCTTTCCGCTTCTCTCTTTCTCTCTCTCTCTCTCTCTCTCTCTCTTGAGCGAGCAAGAATCAGTGGGCGGAGGAAGAGGGGGCATTAAAAATTAGTGCCCAGACGGAGAGAGATTTCGGAAGAATTGATAAATGTGGCGGAAAGTTCCGTTATGGCACTGTCATGTAAACTTATTTGAGTCAGTGTTTTCCGGTTTGATTTTCTTCGTTTAGTTGAAAAAGTCGGCAAAATATATTTTTGGGGCGTAGCAACGCTTTAATTTGCCTCGTGCGAGTTAGTATCAATCGTAATCGTGATTCGACAATGAAATTTCCAGGCTTAATTCAATTTGTATGAACGAGCGAATACTTAGTTCTGGCCTTAAAATAATATGACTTAGTTTCAGAAATTGGATTTTCAATCTAATTTGAAAGTGTTGTACTACGGGCGAGTATCTGACTCATTTAATAAGATTGAAATTTAAATAAGCTGACGTTTGAATAAATCCAAAACTTAGTTGACTATTTTTATTTGACTCTAATATTTTTAATATTATGCATAATAGGCTACACTTCACTCTAATCCATTCAGCAACAGAACACTTCAATAATTTACAACTTCGGGCGTTCGGCCTGTATCGATGCCGACGAATAAAGCTGCTACATTGTCGAAGGAGCGAAGAATCGACGAAATTAAGTAAACACTCAAATATTTATCGAATAAATTAGAGTGCGAAGTACAAGGTTAGCCTTATATTTTTAGCATTATGAATAATGCGTCATTAAATTACCGCGATACAAACTTTTTGTTGGAAATGCCCGCGATATAGGATGCTTTAAATATAAAATAATAACGACCTTGTATTTTGCATTGTAGGCAAAAGATATTGACCCGATCCTCTCAGCTTTAGCTTCGTCCGAAAATTTTCCTCGTTTGGCAATTTTTATCGATTAAAAGGGCACTACTCTTGATATCGTATTGCGTCATATTTTTCGTTATAAACGCCTACTTTTGCTAGGCTATCAATAACGTCATTTAATCATTTTTCACGGCACGCGACTTATAGTCCCTAGCAAAAATTATTCTATTTTTG
This sequence comes from Ormyrus labotus, assembly GCA_035582975.1. Lineage (NCBI taxonomy): Eukaryota > Metazoa > Arthropoda > Insecta > Hymenoptera > Ormyridae > Ormyrus > Ormyrus labotus. The sequence goes on from JAWWEO010000009.1 coordinate 14,956,739, forward strand.
AGAAAATACAACCCAATATTTGCGCACGAACACAAGTAATAATTTCGTACGATTTTCTACGATAAGCGTCCGACCAATATTTCTAAAACCGGAAACAATAACGTCACTTGTCAGCCGAACGATAGGAAAACGGCGCAAGAAAATAAACAAACGGTCAATTACCAGGATACATACGGCGAATCCCAGGAAAGGCCTTCGAATTCAGCGGCGCTCGGGCACGGACTCGCTCGTTTCGGCCGTCGGCAGTCACTTTCGCGAAACAATGCCGGGCGGCAGCGGCGTCAAATACGCGCCGCTGCCGGTAGCAGCACTCGCGACTGCCGAAAAATTAATTACCCGCCCTCCCCCGAGCGGGAAGCTGCGACTGCCGACTGCCTTCATAATGGAAGCAATAGATTCCGCGGCTCTAAATAAATTTCGCTCGCTCCGCTGGACAAATTAAAAAAAAAAAAAAAAAAAAGGCTGCGCGCTCGATTGTTTATTTCTTTTTTTTCTCTGCCTTTCTTTCCTTTTTTCTTTTTTATTCTCATCGGAGCTCTCTCGAGCTTTTCGATTAATTTGAAAACCGCAGCCGCGCGGCGCGGCCTAATTAAAGGATGAGCTACCCGGGATTCTCTGTTTTTCGCTGCTAAAGTATGCGATAATTACTTTATACGAGCTGGATTTTTCGCCGGGGATTATCGGTTCGTGTAAAAGTTTGATCGGATGTTTTTATATTCAAGCGATAAAATCGGCGGGGCGCGCGGGGGAACTAATTATCGATGGAATGTTTGTAAACTCATTAAATCGAATTTAGAAGCCGAGCAACTATTTTTACTGCAGCGATCGCTTGGAAAAAAAAAATTGGAAATTAACCTGCAAATTCAATACACATACGCCGCAAATTGATGTTCCATTGACAATATTCGAAATATTTCCACGGAGATGCTTTTTCGAGAAAATTCGAGACGTTCCCCTCGTTGGCGTCGACTCTTAATACGTCGAGCCCTTCCGGGAAATCAATCTAATGATCAGGCGGCTAGTTCGCAGAAGAAAGCGAAAGGCTTAGGGATCAGCGACGCCCACACATGCAGAGCGGCTGCAGTTCGCGTGCTAATATACTTGCGTCGCGCTCATAAACGTAAACTCGGCTCTCTCTCTCTCTCTCTCTCTCTCTCTCGGCTGAGCAGCAGCTCGCTGTTTATATTTTCCCCGAAGTCAGCTGGCGACGTCTGTGAAATTCACGGTGTCGCTGCACGTGCACACGGAGAGAGGGAGAGAGAGGGCCGGAGAGAGAAAAGGCCGAATTGATAGGAGGCGCGATAGGCGCAGCGGAACAATAATGGCCGCGCGGCGAATATATGTCAACGAACCTGCGCCGTTCTCCGAACTCGAGAGGCACGAATTTGAGGGCCTGCCCCCGAAAGTTTTCCAAAGCCCAGAGGCCTCGGATGACGTATGGCCGGGTAATTGCTGCGCGTGCAGGCGTTCTTCCCGTTGCCAGGACCGCTCTTTTACGGGAGTTTTTTATACGCGGGATATGCCGGAAACTATTGTGTCTCGCTTTCTTTCTTTCTCTTTTTTTTTCCACCCGACGATGTCGTTCTACTGGCTATGATTATTTGATGGCACGAATGCTCCGACGCTATGCTGAAGAAAGTATTGATTGCACTGAAAATTCTTGCCTTTCGTGGAAATGAATTTTAGTTGCCTCATTTTTTAAGGAGATCTTTTAGTTCCGTAATTCGGCTCCGAATGGCTTTCATCCATTGAATATTTACAAATAAATTGATATCAGATGCGGTTTTACCATAGTACACAGTTCCAGCCGATAATTGGCACTTAGTGGATGAATTGATACTGGAGATTTTGCTGCTAAATGGACATTTTTGTAAATTAATGGGGTCTTTTGAAACGTAGCAATTTCCATTTCAATTTCTGAATTCAATGCCCCTGCATCCGTATTATTTATATTCAGATAAGGTTACATTTTTCCAGCGATCCATCGGAGCAACGTTAATTTTGACGTTAATTTTTTAATTTAATCCAACGGCAGGACATTAATTTTGATTAAACAGCAGGCCTGCTACACCTGTGTAAATCCAAAATAGCGGTCAAATCGATCGGCAAATCCTCATTCAAAATGCAAATCAACCTTACTTGTGCCTCCCTCCCGTCAGGCCGAGCTTTCACAATATTCTCGCCGTGTCTCTCTCTCTCTCTCTCTCTGCCCGGCGCACACATTCAGCCGCGTAAATATATCTGGATTTCGGGCCGAGCGATGTAAATTCGGGCCGGAATATGGAGATAGTTTCGGAATCAAAGTGGAATAAGTCCACTCTGCGCGAAAATTTGCATACTTGCGCGAGGCGGCGAACGTCTATCCCGAAATTATTCCCTCATTAAACGCTCGCGCGCGACCCACATATACGCAGGCACGCAGTCGAGTGTTGTTCCCCGGCGAGAAAACAATAACGCCGATATCCCGCTCTCATAAATATGCTAAGCGCGACTGTGCGAGAGAGAGAGAGACAGAGAGAGAGAGAGGGAGGGAGGAAGGCAGGCAGCGAGGAATTGAAATCTATTAGGGATCGGCCGAGGAGAAAGCTCGCCGATAAATTTCGAGCTTGCAGCGGCGCCCTGAGATATTTTCCCGGCTAACGCCTGCACAGCCGAGCTTTCGGGACAGATAAAGCGCCACGTCACATGCACGCACACACCGACGTCGAGGCGAGAGCGTCTTACACGCTGCGTCCGCGGACCCTTGGCGAAATTTTATTCCAATCGGAGAGCGCGGAGACGCCGTGCAATAACGCTTCGATATTTCGTTTGCGAAATCAGTAATAGTTTGCTAATGGAAATTCTGTGGTGGTCTGTGAAATACTGCAGGACGTACACTATTGGATCCGTTCTAAAAGTTGTTGCCCTGCTATTTTTGGTGCAACCTCTACATTTCTACTGGGAAAATTTTCTTGAAAATGGGCTAAAAGTCTTGTTTCCATACAAGAAAGAAAAATTGCCAATGCAACGATCTAAATCGCATCTAGGGAAACCTAGCGCCTCCGGGAATTTATGCAGGCTACGGTCCCTAATTTAGGCAATTAACGAAAGCTCCAAAAGGGGTCGGTCAGAGAAGTTTGCAAAATTTCACGGAAAACTTTGACTGTTCAAAGCCGCTTTCGCGAAGCTCCGCGAATAATGCCTCGAATGAAATCGAAAATTCTGGCAAAGCAACAAACACGACTCTATAACCTACAATTAACCCAATTTAACGTTCTGGTTTCCTTGAGAAAATCTCGGTATCGAGCCCCTTCAGGTGGTGGCGAAAGAGCCTTACGGGGGGAATCAGGTCGGTGCTCGCGAGGCGCGCCTGCAGCGGGAGAGAGCGACCTTCCGCGGAAGGAAGCTCGGCGCCAGCTGAAGACACGTCTTAGCTTGGTGACTCACCTCTAGTGGGAGGCAGGGGCTGGATGAGGCCATGTTCCTACATGCGTTCGAGCCTCTGCCCTGCTGGCGATATCCACCGTGTGAGGAGGGCCGCCTCCTGCAGCACCTGACACTTGCGCACACACGTCGACTCTCTCTCTTTCTCTCTCTCTTACTCTTTCTCTCGCTTTCTCTCTCTCTCTCTTGCTTTCTCCACTGGCACACACAGACACGCACTCGGCTCGGTTCGCTCGCTCGCTCGCTCGCTTGCTCTCTCTCTCTCTCGTTCTCAGCCCCCGCCGAAGAGCGGCCTTCGGCGCAGCAGCAGCATGTCCCGCGCGCACTCTGGCAAGCAGCACCACTCCGGCGGCTCCGAAGCTCTCCTAACCCTCACGGGTAGTCCTCGGATCTCTCTGCACTCTACCTACGACACCGAGCATCGAACTCGTGCTCGCCACCAGAGCCGGACGCGAAGCTCGACTGCGCTCGACGGCTTCTCCCTCCCGAGGCGAGCGGCCGAGGAACCCCCCGCGCAAGCCCGAGCGACCCCCAAAGCTGCGCCCTATCTCGCTCTCGTACGTGGGCTACGGGCAGCGCACGTGCGCACGCTCCCACCGCGGCCCAGGCCCGTAACCCGGCCGCCGAGAACCCCGCCGGCGAGGGAGCCAGAAGGGAATTCCGCGCTTTCGATAACAAAAACAGCAGGGACGTACCGCCCGAGGAGTGACCTTTTCGATAAATATTAATCTTCTCCTCGGGGGTAATGCGTGTAAGTCAAACGCTCGCCGAGTGCCAAATTCGCGGACGGGTTTTCGAAAACTTTTTGCGAACCCCCTGCCGCAATCTAGATGGATCTTGGTTCTTTTGTTTTGATTTGCGATTTTGGCATCGCGGCCTGCAAAACGAAACTCGGTAAAATTGCTCGTTTTTGCCTCGTTCACTTTTCAACTGCCGTGCATCGTGAATTATGCGCTTTGCAGTGCACTCGCGATAATTAAACATTTTTTTTAAAACAAAATTCTGGTCATTACGTTTTCCGTGCGATTTATTTATCGCGCAGATTTTATTCACATCTATAGAATGAAAAATCCAATAAAACGCTGTTGAATTTTTGCCAGGACTTTAGTGCTTTATCCTTTTGTGTCAATAGAATTGATAAAGCCGTAAATGAACCAACTTTATTTCAGCTAAATAAAAGAATAAAACTTTTTCGCAAGTTACACACGAGTAAATCAGTTTCATTATTCAATTCTCCGCAAAGTTTTTGAGTGTACCCGTTAATAGCGAGCAGCGGTGACAAATCAACAAAGCAATATATCAGAGTTTACACGGGCTTAAAACGTATCGCGAGGACGCGATATGATGCCGTTACATGAACTTCCCGGAATGTTTTAAAGGCCTTCTGCTTTCTAGTCGTAAAATGCACAAAAGAAACGGGAAAATAATTAAACGAGCGCAGTGCACATTGCATGCACCGCCCGTCTTGCCGTACTCGGCTGCTTCTACTTAGGCGCAGTTTTTCGCCTTATTTTCAAGCAAGCCGGGCGCACTCGAAATCGTAAAAAGCCATCGTCGAAAGTAGAATTACTTCTTCCCCAAGGTTAAATCTTGGATAATTGAGCGAAACTTGCTCGCACAATGCCTTCTCTCCTCTCTCCGACCGCAGAGAGCGACCGACGATACAAAATGCATGCTTGTCTCGTGCGAGGAACAAAAGCCAGTGTCCGTCCCCGCATTAAAAAGTAAAGCAGGCTTTTTAGTCCCTCTCCCCTCGATAAAAAAAAAAAAAAAACGTGAAAAAGCTCGCGGCCGCCCGGCGCGATCGAGAATCGTCGCCCGAACTCCGAAGTCTCTCGCAGCCCATTAGTCTATCTCGATCCCGGGATTCCTCGGTCTGATCCGGCGCCGAAAGAGCCGTTACAGCGGAGGCTCTCCCTCGGCGTCTTCTCCTCGGCGAGGAAGAGCCCCTCTCGCCAGATGTCAGCAGGCGCCGAGCGTGGCGTCGAGCCGCGGAGTGCAGAGCGCATGCCCTGCCGCTGGAAACATAGGTGCGTCGCTCCCCGAGGAAGAGCCCCGGGGGTTGCGGGCTGGACCCTCGGCTCGGATTCGCAAATCGCTCGCGTTACATCGCGTCGCTCCGCAAATTCGCTCGGCGAATGGAGGCAACGAGCTCGGCTTGGAATCGCAGCTGACCGCTGCTTTGAGAAAGAGCGCTCGCGCGCGGGGTATCTTGGCGATATCGGTGGGGGTGGCAGCTGACTTCTGGGTTTCTGGGTTCGCTCGCTCGTCGCTTCTCTCTCTCTCTCTCTCGAAGTTCGGAGTGCGCGCGGCCCGAATGTGGAACAGTAGGTCAGCGCACTCCGTGACCCCCTACTCTCTCGCTCGGCCTATACGGACGACCCTCCGCGATCGCCGCCGCCTGCCTTCCATCGCCCCCCCCCCCCCTCCCTTGCACCTCTAACGTGTCAGTGCGTACGTACGTTAGAGGGGAACCTATATTCCGGCCGATACGTCGATGATGCCGACTTTTGCGGCTGTAGCCGACTGTTGCGCGGCTCCGCGTTCCGGACATGCCGGCCCGGGCCTTTAATTAGCGCCGATGTGGAATTCCGCTGGGGGATTGTTTTTATTGGATGACACGCTTTCGGCCCTCCCCCTAAGAGCAGTCTAGATTTTTGCATGCGAGAGAGAGAGAGAGAGAAAGAGAGCTAATGGAGCGAGCTGCCAAGGCTTTTTGCTTTTTCAGCGGGGAGAGAAGTACGCTTTTTGGGGGGAGAGGGGGGGGGGAGCGGCAAACTAGCACGAGAACTCAAATCTTGCGAGTCTATTTGCATAGCGATCTAGAAAGTGGAATATTTGACAATATGTCATTGTTAAGTTAGCCCAGTAAAAAGTCACTATTGTTGATTAAACGAGGCGCTTCGCCGCTAAAAATAGCCTCTAACCATCAGCAAAAGCGAGAGAGAATGAAAATTATGAAATACTCGCCGCTGAAAACTCGATTGTTTACGAATTTACGCAAGAAGCAATTAGTATCGGTAACCAATAGCAGCAGCCTGATCATTAAAAATGGAGCCGTACATCGCGGACAAATTCGACATTGGAAAGCAAGGGACGCGACGCGCGAGGATAATAACGGAATTACGGAAAGCACGAATAATGCCCTATTAACAGGGCGCATTAGATCGCGCGCAAAGCCCCGTCCGTCCGTTAATTTCGATATTTGTTGCTCGCGGTCGCGCGCTCGCGCGTTCCTAATTATTGTTTGCTCGCGGGTCAGCACTCAATTACCGGCGATTACCGGGAAGAAGCGGAGCGGCTCCCCGCGCGGAAAAAAAAACTTTGAAATTCTAATCTCGTTCCGACCGCAGCGGCTGCCCTCGAATACTATACGAGTTATGCTCGTCATGGCAAGCAGCCTTACTGATATATTTTTTGCCGCAGATTGTAGGGTAAAAATCGCCTCGGCGCGGAAAGCAAAGAGTCGAGGAAAGTAGTCTAATGTCGCTGCGACGTTATGCGAAGTAAGTCGGCACTGCATAGATATTTTACCTTCTGCGATATAGTTATTGTCTTGAGTAAGTGTGCTTAAGGCAGCGCGTTGAAAAGAATTTCGATCTGAAAAAGTAGCTTCTGCGGAATAATGACGGAAGGCCATTCATAATTTCAGAATTGGAGACCGATAAAATAATGTGACCGCATTTTTTGTTTTTCTTTAAATCTATAACCACTAAAACAGATTTTATCAAAAAAAATAAAAGTCCATTACTTCCAAACTAATACCCAAACTGAATTTCTAATAAAATCCGTTCCAAAGATTTTCATCAATTTTAATTTATTAAAGATTGTTTTCGCGCTCCAAAAATTGTTTACTCTAATTCAGCAGCGAAAGCTCATAAAAAGCACCTCTCTCTCCCTCTTTGACGGCGCCAAAAAGCGGACCGAGGAGAGAGAAAGACGCCGGAGAAAAAGCTGCGAGTCATCTTTGAATGTTCATCGCCGCGTGTCTCATCGCCTTTTTCTCTCCCGTCCGTCCCTTGGCCGCGGGCTCTTCCTCTGCGCAGCGGCGCGAGAACAAAAAAAAAAAAAAAAAAAGAAGCCCTCCTCGATACGGCCGCCGCTGCAGGACGAGAATATCTTGCTCCACTTTAACGGCGCTCTTCTTTATCTGCCTGCCTTCCCCCGCCTCCCTTAATCATTGGGGGCCGCTATTGAATTTTTAATAATTGCGAGAATTCAGGCGGACCGATTGAAAACTCGGGGACGACAAAGCGGCAACGGATCCCGTTGTCGAATCGCCGCTCTATTGACTGCGCCGAATGTCCAAGAGAGAGCTCTGCGGCCAATCGAACGCGATTGCCGTGCGCTAATTTTAACGCGGGCTCTCGAGAGAGAACGGAGAGGAGGCACCGCTGCTGCTTTTCGCTTATTTTCGATTGCGGGACACTTTCCGAAGATTGCTTCTTTATGCGCTGAGAAAATCCAATTTTCGGTTGACTCGTCTAAAAATAAGCGCTCTTACAACTCTTTTCGGGAGAATAAATTGTTTTTAAATCAGAGCGAGCTCTTTAGATCGGAACGTTTTGAAAAGGGGACTGAATAGAAGAGAGTTTGCACAGCGTAATTTAGCTAAAACACTCGGCAGGAAAAATAGCGGGATTTATTTTACCTAGAATTTTAAGCATTGTGCACTTCAGGGCGAGCCATTTTAATTTCTTATGTAGTGATTCTACAAATATTTGTTTCACAATTATGCAGGCTCTCAAAAAAAGTGGTCTGAATTCGGGACAAACACGTACTTTAAAATAAGCGTATCCTTAAAATTCTTAAAGATCAAGATATCTCAAAATTCAGAGGTGATGGCGCAATTCTAAGGTCCGATTCGAATTCAAAGGATCGAAATACCTGTGAACATTATATGTTTTGATCTCAAGTTCAGAAAATTTTTTCTGCGAGCGCGAGCTATTCACCGACAACCTACAAAATACGTCGACTTAACGACAAATATTAAAAATAATATCCGCAGCCGTCAAGGTCCGTATCGAACATCCGCCACCTTAAAGAATTAAAATTGCGCCCCGAATACATCGCGGAAGGTTATAGCCAGGTATTTTCAACCTCTAGAACCACTGAAAAATGAAAGACACGGGCAGCTCCCCCGATCATCGAATCGGACTCTGCCTGGTCCTCGTTCTGACAGCCGCGCGCCTTCACGAAGTGATCAATTCTCCGGCCTGCTTTCCGCTCTTTGAGCCTCCGCGGATTGTCAGTTTTCAGAGGGAGAGAGAGAGAATACGGACGGTTTCATTCGTCTGAAAGGCTCGGAACAATTTATCGTCAAATAGCACGTCAATTTTCCCTCGCCTGTTTCGGACTCAAAGGCGCCGGCATTGACGCCGCTCGACTTTCGAGCTGCACGAGTCGACCACCATGACTGAGACGCCCCGAGAGGGGATCTCGGCAAGCAGCCGAAAGTGGAGCGAAGGCGAGTTAGAGATGATGCGGAGAGCTCGCAGTTTGCGCCGCCTCGCGCTTAAGCAGAGAAAAGATCATGCCCTGGATGAGTTTGCACGGGATGGAGTTGAAAATTCGTTGAGTAGTCAGTTCTTGGGGAAGCGAATTAAGTGTTGTTCTCTTTATGTTACACTGAGAACTGGTAAATGAGAAATAAATTGGAAACTGTAATGGCATCTCGAAGTGTAAAAAGTAAAGATTTTTGCAGATTCTTATAATCTGGGTAAAAAGGTAATGTAAATTGACTTTATTTCGATAGATATATTCGATAGAAAGATAAAAAAGTCGATTTTTATTTTTGGAAAAACTTTACTTCGCAAATGGAGCGTAGATTTCAGTAAACAAGTTAGACCTACTTCAGTAAGTTTTTTTCAGCTTTTTTTGTAATTTTATGAATTTAATATTTGAATAAAGTTCGCGAGAAGAGCAAATTAAAAAAGTGCGCCCGAAGAAAAACTGAAAACAATTTTATTTGTTGCGAAACCGCGGAACTGCATTCATTATTTTAATACAACGTAATTTAAATTGGAGGAAAAAAGATGAAAACTGACTTTTTTACGAAATGATTTATTTGAAGTTTTGATAATATTATTTCAATCTAAATAAGTTGCAGGAAACTTGAACGCAGCTCGTAGAGTCTTTGATCTCGTTAAAGTCCTGATCGCAACCATAAATTTTAAAGAAACTTGTTTAAACTTTGAATTTGTAATTTACATGTAATGAAGCGAAAACAAGTAGTTAAAGATAAGTATACATTATCAGCATCTTGGAATAGATATTATCATGTTTAACAATCCATTCAAAATCACGAATAACATCTTTTCGAAAAAAAACTACCCCTTTAGAAACGTAACGTAGTTAATCTTGTTATTTATACTTTGTTAAAACTAAATCACTTTACGAAGATAACACGTTAAAAAGCACACCTCATTACGCAATGAGAAACTCTTTAAACTCAATACAGTTCATCAACTTTTTTCCTAAAAAAAAAAGACTTTCCAAAATTAAATTTTCAAACAAAACTGTAAAGCCGTTAAAAGATGATCCATTACTAAAGTCCAGCAGCCTAATTCGGCCGCATCGTCAAGCTCATTAACTTTATAAAGCGGTGAAAACGCAATTCGGCTATTTACATAAATCACAGTCGGCGCGGCAATCGCAAAAAAATCGGCGACAGCTAAAAAGGATTCCTAATTAGGGGGCTTAAACACATGAGCCATCGCCGTAAATTTTGTCGGCGGCAATTTTTCGCGCTCGAGCCCCCCCCGAGCGGAGAACAAAAGGGGGGAAGGGGAGTCCATTAAAAATTTAATGGATCCTCAACGGCTCTGGCAGCGACTCTCACGACATCCTCCTGTTTTGCATAGCTTTGCCGAAAAAGATTGACATTGTTCCCTCGTTCAATGCATTACAGCAGCGCCCAAAGGCTTCCTTTATCCTCTCTTTCCCGCCCCCTCGGCTGCTTTCCCCCCTCTCTGTAAGCGATATCGCGTCGATGCGGAGGAGAGAGTGAGAGAGAGAGAACGGCTGAGCGCGAGGCTCGACTCTAGCGACTGAACTTGAAATAGTGCTTAATCATGCGCACTCGCGTCAGTTTTCCTCGTTCCACTCCACTCCTACACGTTCTCTCGTACACACTCGCGCTCGCTCTCTCATTCTCTCTCTCCCTCCCTCTCCTTTTTTGATCTATGTTGCGTTATCCACTGCTTTTTGAGAGCCGAGTTTTTATTGCACTGTTGTGCTGCTAATGTATACATTAAAGTGTTTTGCACCGCGGACGATAAATTCGAAAAGTTATGAAAATTAAATAGAATATTTGAGGTTGCTGAAAATTTGAGGAATTTTATACAAATAAGAGGATATAATAATTCTATCATTGTTCAGCATTGAATGCTGGAAATACGCAATAAACGTCTCCTTGCGGAATTATGTCGGATTGTTACAAATAAGTTATTGTCAACCTAAAAATGCTTTGTAATGGCCCTGAACTCGAGATATTTTACTGATACAGGTCTACTTGCCAAGTAAAAGACCATTCTATTATTGTAATTCTTACAGTTTCTTTCTGTACGCAGACTGCATTTGGACCCAGCAACCGTTTTCTGCTAATATATTAGCATGCATCGTTAAGTAAACATAAAATCGTAAAGTAACGTGAGTCGGCTAATGCAATAAAAAAAAATAAAAAAATACAAAAAAAACAAGGCATAACGATTTTGGCTGCAATAATTCTCCCTCTTTCGTACAAAATTGCGCTCGCAATTATGATTTTTATCTCTCCCCTGTGCAAAGCGCTACTCAAACCACAGAGCGCTCTGAATTTCGCGGCGGCAATTCAGCAATTAAATTCAAAAACTCTCTCCGAAAAAAAAAACGCATGCATAAATCCCCCGGCAAAAGCCACTCGGCGGCTCATCCTCGTGCGACTCTCTCCCGCTCCGAAATGCGCGAGTGCAGAAAGGCTGTACACAGAGAGAGAGAGAGAGAGAGAGAGAGAGAGAGAGAGAGAGTGAGCAGGGGGAGGGGGAGAGGGGGTTCGGCGCACCGAGAAAACGGCAACCTGCAGGTGCAGAAAACTTGACCGAGTTTCGCGCAGGAAGGATGCAGAGGGAGAGGCGCCGACCCGGATTTCGCAGCCCTACGCGCGCCGCTTCTCCCCCCATGTGCTTCGAGAGCCGGCGAACGAACCCCCATAGCAAAAGGAGGGTGGGGGGAGGGGGTGGGGGGACGGCCGGCCAAGGGAGTGGGGCGCACTGTTTTTTTTTTTTATCTCGGCGCGCTCCATTTTCCGTTTTATCCGCCGGCGCTCCGTGGCCCAATTTCCCGACGCCGCCGAGTCGCGCTCGGGACGCGACGGGAGGAGAGGCTCGTTGCCGAGCTTTCCGGGACTCGGCGCGATTATGGGGCGGACATTCGCGGATGCAGAGAGAGAGAGAGAGAGAAATGAGCGCGCGTTGCTAGGCGGAACACTTGGGGTTTGTAACGGTGAGCCGCGATGTGCACGCGGCTGTATAGGGATTCGTTTATGATCGGAGCTTCGCGGAACTTCGTTACCGGGAAATTTAACGAGCGTTTCCCGAAATTATGCGTTAATAATTGTGAGGCGGTTATTGGAGAGAATAACGGCCACATGCGGAAAGGATTAATTAATACGGAGTATGGAAGGTTCTTAGAATTTTTCAGCCCCGTTTGAAAAAGGTAGAAATCGAGGTTTGAGGCGCACGTAAACTCATTTAAACTTTTCTGATTTCAGACTGAAAAATCTAAATAACTGCTTTGAAAAAAAATGTATAATATGTAATACTTTGCAAGTGGATAGTTATGATTATGATGCAAAAAACTGAATAAAAAAAGAGAATTAGTCGCTTGAAGTACGAAACATTATAATTTATGTCATTGTCAAACAACTTTTTGTAAAAATATGAGATTTTGATTTAAATAAGTAAATAAAGTTTCTGCGAACTTTTATTTTACAAAGTAGGACGGCAACAGAAATTATTTTTTCAACTCTTTTTCTATGAAAATGCAGAAATTCAAAATTATTTCGGGGTACGATATGAGAAGGGTATTTATAAAGCTCCGCAGAGTTATTCATTACTCTGTAACGGAGAATCAGGAATGATAAAATCATGTTTTCACAGTTCAAAATTCTGCGAATGAAATATTACAGGATATGTAAGAGCGAGGAAGTAAGTTTGGTCCCTCGTGAATCGCCGGGATACTTTTCTTTCATATTGAAATAATAAATGAAAAGCTTTTAGTTTGCAGCCAGGAAAAAGGGCTGCGATGTTTTTTAGAAAATTAAAGGTTTTAAATGTGAATTTTAAAAACAAACAGAATGTAAAATACACAATTTTTTAGCCTTCTATATTTTATTTATTAAGCACTCGGCGTATTAATCATTGCATTCCGCTGTATTTTTAGCAAATTCTACGAAAATTAATTAAATAAACTAAATAAAACCCACCCCGATATTTAGCTTTCATTCATCAAACGCATTAGTTTTTCCAGGAAGTCTTGAAAGCCGAGGGCCGAGGATGATATGAGTCATTCGAGAATCCCCAGTTCCTCGTCCTACTCTACAACAGTCATTCTGAATTGTTCCCAACCACTACTTCTATTCGCAAGTTATCACCAGAATAAAACTGAAGATGACTCACGCATGCGGTAAGCAATGTAACGATTTTTCCCGCAAGTATTTAAAATCACATTTTAGCCTACAAAGGAAAATAACTTTCAAAATAAATTCGCCGAGAACAAATATTTATTCGAAGGCTTCGATTTCGAGAGATCGATGCAATAACATTTTATTTACAGGACGATTGTCGCCGGTCCCGTTCCAAGAAATTCATACACCCTCCCGCGATACGAAAAACAGGAATATATAACTTTTTACCGGCGCCTCCAAGCTGTTTACCAGTTTTTCTCCCCGTTCGCTTCGATATACGTACTCATATGTAAGGCTGGCTGCAGCTGCGGTGTCGGGGAGACAGACAATACGGGCGGAGAGGAGAGACGCGCATCGCTCCGGAGAGGAAGAAAAACGAGGGCCGGAAGATTGCGAGAGCCAGCGGAGCATCTAATTTTCTAAAATGCCGGCTCGTCTCTCGACGCGGCCCGGAAGTTCATCCGCCTCCGCTCGGGGGATTTCGAGAGGTATTATTTATGGCCGGGGTTTGGCAAATCGAATTTCTATTCCGGGCTGCTTGTTTTTCTATTGTGCGCCGAGAGGCGGAGGGCTTTTGAGTGCGTCTTTACGACGTCTATCAGAGTTCCCTCGGAACTGGCGGGTTTATTGCCAGCGTATGCTTGAGTCTTGGTGAATAAAAAATTGCGAGGGTTATGAAATTTCGAGGCATGTTTACAGTTTATTCTTAGGCGCATTGTACCTCGTAAACGTGAATTTGTATTATTTAACATTCATACTTTCGATGGAATTTTTTCGAGATATTTTTACGAAGAGAACGAAAAAATAAAAAGTGCAAAAGGCGAAGCGATAAATTTTTGCCGAACCTCAAAAAAGCAAATACAATATGAAACGGTTATTTTTTAATTAAATCTGCAAAGTAAATTTGTTTTGAAAACAATTTTGGACTGTTTGCAGAGAATTTATCTTCTTGTTCGGTTGACTAGTTTATTCGAAATTTTAAGGAGTAGCTGAGAATTCATAAACGGAGAAAGGACAACTTCGAAAACTTCAGAAAATGGAACAATTTCGAATCAATACTATCGCAAGCGCAGCTACGTATTCTGCTTTTCTCGTCCTCGTAAAACAGCAGATTTTTTCCTTTTACTTGGATTTTCTAAAGTTATCTCCGCTTCGTTTGTGTACTATCAGTCAATATTAAAAATTAAAGGAAAAATGATTTTTAAAAAGTTAAAAATTTCTCGAAAATATTGTAGATTTACAAAACGGGTATCTCTAGCAACTGTTCTACTAAATTATTTCATTTATTTTATTTTGAATGATTAATTCGTCCCGTCTTCTTCATTTTATTTTTATTTATGAAATATATATCTTTCAGAAATCCTTGAATTTAAATTTAAAGCATTTGCTGGGTAAATAAAAGAAGAAGCTGTAATATCTTAATCTGCAAGGAGTCAGACGAATCTGATGTAAAGTCGTAGATGCGCGACAAAATCTTTGAATTAATTTAACCATTTTGCTAGATAACTAAAGATTCTCCGGTTATTCTTCAAAGTATAATTTCGACCCTATATGACCTAATTTTCTAAACAGAATCCGAAGCAAAAACTCCTCCACCACAAGAACATTCTCACAGTCATCAATAAAGCATCTCCCCCGGCGCATCTCCAGCTTTCTCTCGAGACGATCCGCGAACTGGCAGCTTCTCAGCTACTCTGCACTTAATATGCGACGGGAGGATAGAAACTTTTTTCATAAGGTAGATAAAAGCACCACCGAAGAAAAAGCCCGTACTCGTCATCGTCGTCGTCGTCGTCGTCGTCGGCGGCGTCATTTCCCGTCGACGGAAAGCGACGCTCGCCCAGCGGAGAATACCGGAAGAGCTTCCGCATCCAAGGCTCGGTTTCCCTTTTGTTTTACTCACGCGTCGTCTCGGCGTTGCCAGGCAGAAGAAGATAAAAATGGGGACCGTCGCTGCTGGTCTCTTGTGCCCGGAAATGGAAGGGGAGGGGGGGGGGGCGAACGCATTAGGCCGAAAGCTAAAGCACCGAGGCGAGCTTTTCTCTTTCTCGGACCGTTTATATTCGCCTTCGACGGAGCTTTCCCGGTGGCACAATACCGACGGCGCTGTTGGTCTAAGCGCAATGCTCGTTTCTCGGTGTAATGTTTTGTTCGGATTTATGCTTACTGCACGTACTCGCCTTAATGAAGGCCGAGATGAAAAACTCGCTGCGCTTTTTTACGGCCGAATCAAATTGAAAATGGAAACTGAGAACGGACGTTGGAGCGCAAAATTAATTTCGAATTTGAAATTTATTAGAATAAAACTGGTAAAAAGAGAGGAGCTTTGCTAAAAAGTCGACAACTCCCAGCGACAGATACGAAAACCCCGGCAAGCATCCCTCATCTCCGAAGGCTCGCTAATACGTCTGGCAAATTGAACGTACGGCAGATTTGCAGCGATAAACCCGCGCGGAGGTCAAAGGCGCGCTGCTTGGCTCTTACGTGCTTGCAAAAAAGAAAGTCACCGAGGGAGAGAAAGAGCGGAAGGGTCTCGTGAAAGCAGGAGGGAGGGCTTCGGCTGAGGGCTTTGTCGCGCTCTTCTCGGAACTTTTTGAATTTATCGGCCAGACGCTTTTTAGCCAGGACTTATTCCGAGCTTTTTTCCAAATTTTTATTTCAGTTGTTGGGACGATGAAAATTTTGTGAGATTATGCACGTGTTTCTGGATAGTTATTTAACGTGAAAGAAAGACTGAGTCGATACGAGTTTAATAATTTACGATTTTATTAAAAAAAGAAGTCAATCGTCAGCGAATTCCTTATCGCGCTTGAAATATTTCATATTTTCGAAAATCCAGCGGAACCAAAACAAGATAACTGGCTCCCAACCACCCCGAAAACAGCTGTCCTCGAAAACAAAATAAACTTTCGAAAATTTTCGCTGGCTGGCAGCGTCGCTCGCAAAATATCCCCCCCCGCGAAGAAGTTAATTTCGAGTCCGGCGAAGTGCGCCGTCGCGATAAAGCTCGAGCTTTGTCAAGTTGGGCGTGAGAATTGGGGTCAGGCGAGGAGGCGCCGATTTTCTTGGCAGTCCCTTCGCGCTCGTCTCGCCGACGCCGCGCGACTTAATCGGATCACTCGATCGGCCGATCAAAGGCCCTTATACTCCTTTGCATCACGCGCCCCGCTCACACGTGCACGCAGGCTTCAGGCCTCTTTGACGGGGGATGCGGACCGGCTGCGCGAATTATGGCGTTTTAGAGCTGTTGATTATTATTATTACATGTATTATCGGCAATTGATCATTTATGCACGTGTACGTTATTCGGGGAAACGAGATTAATGCGCTGGAAAATAGAGGATTCATGTCGATAAATAATTGGAAGGAGAAAGGGGCGGAAAAGGCTTTTAACGATTTCTTTAAAAACGATAGAACAGTAATTGCTAGACGTACGTCACACTTCGCACGAATGACTTTGTCGATCTCGCTAATTGGTTAATTAACATTTAAATGTTAAATAAATGAACATTTCATCTTTACAGGTAAACGAGCACTTTTCGCGTTTTAATTTGACGCAGAGACGCGAACTCAATAACAACGCTGGGGCTGATTTTATATAAAATTTAAAAATATCAAGGTGAATTCGTTAACAAACTGGCTCCGACCAAAGGGAGAACTAATAAAAGCGCAACAAAGGCTCATTCGCGTAGTAGCTCCCACAGCAGTCATCGATCTTCCGTAAAACAGATTTAATCAATTTATTAATGTCCCTGCATTATCTCCCAATTTTTACATCCCAAACTAATCAATTTATATTCTACTGGAATGTTAAGGATCAGGAAGATAAAAATAAATATTATAATTTTAAACTTTAATGTGACCCACGATGAATTTGAAAAATAACTAAATGAATAAAAATTATGGGCATAAAATAAAATTTTCCTGAATATTAAAATAAAGTAAAAAACCATTGAACATAATAAACAGAAATTCGTATATTAGTCAAGTTACGAGACTCATGCTATAAACAAAGCCGCGGAATTCGGGTAAACAAAGCGCGCGACGACCTAACAAAGCACGCGGCGGCTAGACGGCGGAGCGCGCTCGAATAGTAAAAGACGTTTGGCTAGTTACGCTTAGCCTTCGGGAGGATCAACATCGGAGGGCTATCGCGATATGTACTAGCGACATGTTAAGACCGTGTTGCTCGTTTTCGCGGACGTGCGGGGATTTGAAAATGTGAGTACGAATAAATTTTAATTTATACAAAGGAAACGAGACAGACCTGGGACGAAACGCAATAAATTAAATGCATTAATAATAGATTTGAAAATAAATATTTATCGAAAATAAAATCACTCGGCCAGTAGAAATTGCGAATTAGATTAATTTTGTAAGTTCTGTGTTTATTTATGCGTACATTCCTAACGTGGAACTAACAACATCTTTGGCGGAGCAGAAAACTGCATAAACCGAGAGAGTGCTTCCGCAAATCGAATCAAGCCGAATAACAGCGTAGAACCGCCTTCCATCAGCAGGAAAAAAAAGGCCATCGCCTCTCGCCAAAGAAGAAAGCGTCGAAAAAACAAAAGGCCGCCTCTGCCGGTCGATTCGCAGGGCGTTCTCCGTCTCCGAGCAGCGATCGTTCCGTCCGTAACGCGATTTCGATAAAGGGTCGGCCTGGAATATAGGGCGGCCTGAAATTTCAATGCTAGGGCGGCACCCCCAAAGCGGCGCCGTTGTTGTTCGCGGGGCTTCGTAAGTCAAGTCGCGCTGGCCTCGCTGCATGCAAGAGCCGCGTGCCGGCGAATGCAGAGTGCGGCGCGCGCTGATTAATCGCCGGGTAGGTAGGTGAGGATGCGTGCTGCCTTTGTACGGGTTTTTGCAGAGAGAAGTGGCTTTACAGGAGTGTCGAGTTTCGCTCGATGGTCAATTGACCGAGCGAGCCGAGGGTGTCGACTGGAAAACCGACGAGGTTTTGTCAAATCTATTAGCTGCTACTCTTCCGACAGACACTTCGAGTATTTAGTTTTAAAGAGATTTAAAAAAAAAAGTAAGGGCCGCAGGCAGGACGGAAATAATTGGCAAAGATGGAGGAGCAGGTGGAGAAGCGAGAAATCAGTGGCAATAACGAAACGGTTGAGAGAGCGAGCACGTGCGCTCGGCGCGCTGGCACGCCGGATTTACCGTCTCCTTACACCGGATAACGCGAATAAGGTTTCCTCTTTCGGTTTTTCCTCCACCGACGCACACACACGGCCTTCTCTCTCTCTCTCTCTCTCTCGTCCGCGCCTCCACGCCCCAATCGCCAAAGCGATTCTCTTTTGAGCTTTCGATGATGCTCTCGATCCTTTATTTGCGTTCGTCGACGATTTGCTTTTGTTTACGCTTCGTCGTTTTAGGCCGCCTCTTTCGCGTTTTTGGTCGACGGCTTTCGCGTGGAAGGTAATGGATGTTTTGCTGCAATCAACTAAAGAATAGATTTCTTTTTTTTTGTTTTTTTTTTCATTTCTGCCGGTGGTAGTTTACGAGAAAAGTTTGAAGGAAATAGAACAGTATTTTAGTAACATAACCCGGGATATTTCGATAAATGATGCACAGTTCTTGGCATTTACATTTCCCATTTTTCAGACCTTTGAAAGCTCAGTCTAGAAAATAAACGGGAGAGAAAAAGAACAAAGGCTTCCGCGCGCATCTTGCTCTCTCTCTCTCTCTCTTTTCTTTTATATCGACATCGACGGGGACAAACATCGTGTCACAGTATTGACAAAGGCATTCGTGCAAGCTAGTCGATAGTCATCGATAATTATTCCGCTCTCCCTCCATTACTGGCATAACTTTTGAAATCGAGGTAAAACGTGAAAAAGCACGCGCCTCGACGTACGTCGGGGGAGGGAGGGAGGGGGAAGAGCTTTTCAAGCTTAATAGAAAGACAAGGAGGGAAACGGAGCACCGAAACGGACGCGAAGCCGAGTGAAAAACAGTTGGTCGGATTGCAGCGGAAAGAGCCTTTCTAATTCGCTGGCCGATTCATCGAGCTTTTATTTTTCGTTCCGGGGATTCTTTTAATTATTGCGCCTTTACTTTTTCGATTACCCCGGGCTTTAACGCTTTTTCGTTTATCGGAGCCTTTAATCATAGTCTAACTCAGTTAGAACTTTATTTACCTTTGATAAAGGTAGCTTTCTAGGTCGCCTGTCAATAATTAAAGCGGACGCGCAGCTTAATCACGAAATTAACGTTTTTCACTGAAAAGCCCCAACGCACCGGGAAATTCACATTTCCGCGCTGTAACCATCGTAAAATCGCGCTCCTCGTTCACTTGCACGATACGATCTAATAATTCGAGAAAAACTCGTTGAATTAAAAAAAAGTTGATGATCCCTCGGCAGCTTTCCAGCGTAATTTGAGGGTACTCGAGTTTTTCACGCTCAAGACTTAAGATCAGCCGCGCGAGCTTTTGTTTACAATGCGCTATGTTCTATCTGCGTTAGCGCACTTTTACAGAGACAACCCCATCGGCCGAGCGCCACCTCGGGGTTATCCATCCGGCGAAACCGGTTCAAACTGGATCAGCCGGGAAAAGCTAGAAAAATCCCGTCTGGAGCTAATCTTTTCTCCTCGATAATTAACAGAAGCTAACGACTCGACGTAATGAACGTAATTATCAAGAAGATTGATGGAGAGGCACCCGAACGAAAAGCAAGCGAGCAAAGAGCGTGCCTCTCCGCGTTACGCATCGGGTAAAAAAATGTCAGCTCGTCGGAAAGAAAGCGGCCCTCTCGCTTAGCGCACCGAAAAATACGGTGCTCGGGGGGAGAGAGCAGCGGAGGAAGAAGCAGAGGCAGAAGAAGAGGGACAAAAGCCCGTCGCTCGGGAGAAAGAGCGCTCGGCGGCTTACGCGCGCGCTCGAGAGGGAGAGAAAGAGAGGTGGCACGCGCAATGCGGGTATTGATTCACGGCGGCGTCGGCAGCAGCAGCGGCGGCGGCGGCAGGCAGGCGCCCCCCCAAGTACGACTCCCTCTCTCTCTCGGACGTCCCACGGGCGATTCTCTCTCGCACGCGTGTCTGCCTCTCGCGCATGCATACACGCACACACATACACACGTGCAAGCGCGTACAGCACACTACTCTCACCCACCCGGCCGCCCTTCGATCCGCCTCGCTCCTTTCCTTTTTTGCGGAGAGAGCGCCCGAGCGAGAAAGAGAGATGAGAGAGAGGGCGGCTGCGGGCCAGTAGTCGCGCCAGGCGAATTGATTTTTCGGCCCTCCCTCTCTCTCTCTCTCTCCCTTACTTACGCGCAAAGGAAAGAGAGCACTGGCTCCCGAGGCGTGTGTGCGGAGCGCGCCCGTAAACACGGGAGCGTCTTCGAGTGCAGCCGAACGGGCAACGACAGCGAGCTAAAAATAAGGGCCGCTGGTCAAACAATCGAACGGCAATCGATAGCCCTCCCTCTCGGAGGAGCGAAAGCAGAAAGCCAGAAGAGAGCTAAGGACGCCGATGGGGCTTTTGCTGCACCACGCCGCCGAGCTCGCGTGTCAAGTAGTAAGAGGCCGCGTTTGCTCCGGCCGATGCACCGGAGCCTGCTGCCATCTGTGGGTTCGCCCGTTTCGCGGCGAGCTCGTTTTTCGTGTTTACGTCTTCTTTAGGCCGGATGGATTACCGTTTACGAGCTGCTGCTTGGAATCGGAAGGAAATATTCGGAGATAAGAGGGTCTAAATGATTTGGTTTATGACCAGCGGCTTTTTGTTATCTCTGAAGGCAGGCCGAGATATCGAAGGACGATAAGGGACGATATTTCCCTAAGATAAGGGGCGCGAAATGTAGCTTTGGTCGGTACGGGTGAAAACGACTCTCGTGATTTACCCCAATTACCGTGTCGGTAACAGCTGTTGCTGATACAACAACGATCGATAAGCTTGCAAGCTCGAGCTTTCGACTTTGAAACGGCGGTAGGTAAAGTCACCCGTCTGTTACCGACTACTAAACAAAAGATTCCTGTTTTGGAAAACAGACATATACATTGTTTTGAGCGACAATACCTGTTGATTTTGTGTACTGCGTGCTTTGGCGCAGTTACGATTTATCCGATGTTTTATTTAAAATCTCGTGAATCCATCATTTTTATTTTCACCCACATAAAGTTGAAAAGAATTCATTGGATAAACTGCGCACAATGTGAGCAATAAATCTTCGAGTTTGTGGATTCAAAAGTAAAGAAGATATTGAAATCAGATATTTGCTTCTTTGTAAACTTATCTTCTTTTGGTAATCAATGATTAATGACATAATGATAATTTTAAGTACAACCATCACTCTTCTCGACGTTTGATAACGTTTGATATCAAATAATAGACTATTTTGTAACGTATAACAAGTAGAAGAATCTTACTATTAAATTATAAAAAAATCTGCGGGATTTTTAGTAGAGTAACATTAAATTTTCCATTCAATTTAATAGGATAAAGAGGCGCGTCAACGCCATTATTTTTAATCAAGTTATTTTTAAAGTGCAATAACTACAAAAGTTAGTTGGTCGCAAATATTCAGCATATTGAAATTTTCCCTTTTATATTTTCCTTCAATTACGCGAATAAATTAATTGTCTGCAAACAACGCCAAACTTTTTGCTTACGCTGGTTTAATGAAAAAAAGTATTTTTAGGTCAAAAACGGAGCTCGAAACGCCAGTCTACTTTTAAAAAATAGATAAACATGCAGGTTCATCGTCGTACTACGTAAATAAAGTTTTTACGTCAAAAATATTAATATTTTATAACGAAAATGAGGACTTTAAAATGCGGTTTTAGATGAAAAGCCGAAAATCAATACGAAATTTATAAAGTGATTTTAACCTTCTTTTTAAAAAAATTAGCAAAAGCAAATGCTTTCCACTCGAAGCGATTTATCTCGAACGTTAAAAATGAACCGATCAGGCTTTCCTTTTTTTCCTTCTCCTCGGCTACGTGCTTCTGCATCTCAAGGAGTTTGAGAAAAATCGCCATCTTTCAAATGCACGAATGCGGCTCTTCAGATGAACCGCCGCGATCAACGGAGGATAGCAGCCTTCTCCCAGACTCTTCTCCATTCATCCGAAACTAAAAAAATAAAATAGCCGAAAGCAGTGGTAAACTCACATGATGTCGCCGAGCTTGAGCCTGGTCTGCACGAGAGCGCAGTTCTTGTGATCGCTGGTGGTGACGGCGGTCCGGCGGCGGGCGTACCTCGGGGCGTCCGAGGGCAGGCCGGCGCCGGACTCGGAGTTGCCCCCGGCATGGTTGCCCCCAAGGCCCGCACCTCCACGCACCAACGGGCTGCTGCCCCGTCGACGCGTAGATACGTGCCGGCCTCCCACGCCGCCCAGCATCCTGTAAATTCAAAACCAATTTCGTGAGTTTGTCCGCGTGGCCAATCAACTGCAGTACATAAATTCATATTAGCGATCGCTGCAATAATTAGATATGAGCGTTAGGAATGCGAGTGGAGAGGGGGGAAAAGGGAACAATTTTTTCTAATCGTGCATTTTTATCAAGGGGAAAAAATATAGCGGAAGCATTAAAATCGACTTGTTTTGCTTTGCAGTATTTTAGGTCAAATTACAGGTAAAATGTAGTGAAACACATTTTTTTTCCCCCACACAATTTATTTTATCTACATTTCCGCTACACGAATAGAACAAAATCATTCCTTTAAAAGCCATTTGTATTCTACACATAAATTCAAGCCAACTAATTTCCTAGGCCAATCGCCGCAGCCGTAAAGTAGACTAATTGAAAGCAGCATTTTTTTCCTCTCTCCTCGGGGGCGAATCGATGAAGGAGGGAAATCTTTCTTCTAATACCAGGCATTCCAACGAAACAAAAGCACGCGATTTGTATCTCCGAAACGGACGGCTTAAGCTAAAATTAATGAGGAATTTAGCTGACGCGACAGTCGCGTGACCTTTCCCCGCTTTCACACCTCCGAATCAACCCCGATTATTCAAGGCGCGTCGATTTTCATTAATGCGAAAGGAAAATACTGCGAGCGTCGCTCGATTTAGAATCACAAGCGGATTGCCGGGGAATTTAAAAAAAAAAAAAAAATTCCACCCAAACAAAAATACATCCGAACAAACAGGGCGGCTCGCCGTTTAGAATATTCCGCTCCGGGCAAACACGAGGAGCCTTGGAAATCGAAAGTCGTAGTGTTTTATCAATAGCGCGTTAAGTAATTGTAAACAGAGCTTTTCAATACGCCCGAATTCAAAATGCAGAGCGTACAGAGCCGCGCGGGGCACGAATTATCTCGACGAATGCGAGAGGCACGTGACGTTATGCCATTGTGGTCGAGCGACATAAACGCGCCGCGGTTTTCCATCCGTAATGCAAGTATTCGCTACGATTGAATAAACAGAAACGACTACGTGGAGGGGGGAGAAAAGTTCTCATCTTATCGAGCGCTGCTTTTTTTAGAGGTTCAAGGTCGCCGGGATAACGGCTATTATTGGGGGTATGCAAATTTCTAATCGAATGCATAAAATGTAAAATTCGTTTTTGCATACGATTATTAAGGACTTATCATAATGGCGAGGAATGGAGCGCTGGCTGCACACTCGCCGCGAGGAAAATACGGGCGATCCCTTTATTCAAATTTTATACTCGAATCGCATTTTTTATTACTGAAATCTCATAAATGTGTATGACGGGAATTCGTTGCTTCTGTAATGCATGTTACAATATACCGAGGAGCCTTTTTAAAATGATTTGCGCGCAGGTTAAATCGCCTGGAAATAGCAGTAGTTTAATGCGCGTAAATCAGCGACTGGTAATTTCTGCACAAATATCATAACTAGTTAACATCGCTAATGGGATGCAATCGCAGCCAGTGATACACAAAGTTAGAAAACAGATCGAACGGTATAAAGAATCTCCATCCATCGCACACCGCCGTTTCCAAGAGCCGCAGCGACAGCAATTTCCGTATGAGGAGATGAAAGCTTTGGAAGAGAACGGAAGAGGGTCTCTCTCTCTCTCCCTCTCGTCCCTCTGAAAATAACGAGACGCAGGTGGAGATCGACTCTGTTTCGCTCGGGAGATTTGACTTTCTAATTCTGGCGATTAGCCCCCCAAGTACTTCTCGCGACCGATGCATCGCTAAATGCCCTCTGACCTTTGCGAGCTCTCGACTGGATCGTCGGCCTTTTGTCGTCTTGACGGCTCTTTGTTGACGGAATTCAAATGCTCTTATAAATAGCCGGGCTAAAAGCTTTTCAGAGCCGCTGGCTTGTTCGGGAATTTTGTTGAAATTGAATTAACGAATGTTCGAAAGTGAGTTGGGCTCTTTGTAATGCAATTAACAACTGGAGAGTAGCGCCGACCCTTTTCAAGGCACCGATTAATTCGATCGCTCGTTTGTAAATAAAATAAAAAATTACCGTAGAATTTGCATGCGAGTAAATTAATTAGCGCTCGAAAAGGGCCAATGTTTTATGATAAATAAAATAATTGAATCGTCGAAATCGCGAGAATTAATTGTTAGAATTTGGTATTTTTAGAGGGCTTTAAAGACTCTTTGCAAATTTAATAAAGTTGCCATTTCAAAGGAAAATAGAATTAGCGATCCTATTTTCTAACAAAATCTAATATTCCAAAAATGATTAAATTTTTAGCAAATACTTTTACTGCTAATAAATAATGTTTTCTCGAAACCCATAAACTGTACCATGATTTTCTTAATCATAATAAAAACTTATCAACCACGAATCGACTTAGTTCACGCTGTAAACCTGTCTTCACAAGACTATAAAAATTTAATCTCGCAGGGTAATAAAATCCCCGAGTACTTATACAAGTACAATATTTAGAGAAATGCACCCAATCTCTATATATTAATCGGAATTTAATAGCTAATATCAACCCAAATGTTTCTTCCCAAAAAATATCACAACCATCCTGAAAATTTATAGTCGGCAGATAAATGAAATTCTCCTCTCTCCTGCCCATAAAAGCAGCTCTCGCGACAAAAAAAAAGCAGTCGCCTCCGCCGATAAGTTTTGCAAAATATTTACAACCCCCCAGAGCTGGCCGAAAATAGTCCTCGAAAATAATTGAATTAATTGCATCTTTCATCAAAAGGCAGGATCGATCGTCGGCGGCGAGTGTCGGCGGGCTGCCATATCGTAAATTAATGCCGCTGCCTTGAACCTCTTAAAAAAAAAAAAAAAAATTGCCTGGTATCGCGACGGTGCATACAGCACTTTTTGCACCGGCGGTCGATATACAAACGAGCGCCGAGCGGCCGATCGTAAATTTCGAGCTCCCTCGGCGCATAACCGCCCCCGTGTCCTGCAGCGAGCCTCCAAATTATCTGAGAGCTTATTAAGAAAGCGATCCGCGGTGAGTTACGCGAATTCCTCCTGCGAGATGATTCGGAATTGGGACGGAAGGTCAAACGTTGAACGAGTCGGATGGCAATTTGTCGACCAGCGATGAGAACGAGCGTTAAATCGAAATGTTATTTTATACCAATTGGAGCTGCCTTTTGAAGCTCGACTGAAAGGGTTGTTGAGCTTACCTTTTCAACACTTACTTTAATCCGTCCGTTAAGTAGAATATCAATTTTTTTTTTTTTTTTAGGCATGAAAAATATGTATAGAGGTGCGCGCGCGCCCTTTTCAAATAGAATCGCGAAACTTTGAATTTATGGAATTCTGGCTGAATGGAACTTTGAAAAGTATCCAAGTTTATGAAGGCTCGGAAAGCATAAAAAATAACAATGCAGTACTCCTTCGCGATCACACGACTTCTGGTACCGACCAAAGGGAGTTTTTCGAAAACGCGGAAGTTTTTATTTTTATGTAACTCGGCAACTTAAGGAATAAACTTTCTGGTTTTTATAATGGAAGTTTTGTATAGTAGGAGATATCTCCGTGTATTTAGAATTATTACTTGTGGGAAACTTTGAAAGGCCAGAAATTATTTCACAAACGTGGAAGATTTCGAGAAAATAAAAACTGAATCCTATTATGCAGACGATTGCACTTTGCAAATGCAAATTCACGGTTGAAAGCTTTTCGAATAAGAGCCTCTAGATGTATTAATTCTATTGTGATATAATATTCATATATAATATTCGTAAAATTTGAAATAATTATTTTAGAGATTAATGATTAATTCATTGCATTGATGTAGTTGAAATTATTCTAAATTGTTACGTTTAAAAATAGTTTTTTAATTTTTTAAACGTTTTTTGTGCAAAAACATTAATTTAACATAAATATATTATTGCTCTTTTTAATTTCAACATAAAAACCTGCACGGCTTTAAAAGGTTCAGAATTCTATTTTCCCGATCAGAATAATTTTTAAGGCAATCGTAGACTCCATATTGGTGCGAAAATTACCTCTCAATGGAATCCAATCTTGGACCGACGCAGAAAACACTTCCACACGACGTAATCCCATTTTGATTTCTTTTCTTACTTAACACGAGGCTTACTTTTGTCTGAAATAATATCAGGAAAAATAATTCTACTATTCAATAAAAAATCTTAAAGATGTTTTTCAAAACGACAATTTAAAATATTTTTATGTCAAAAATGAAAAATAAAACGAAAACGACGAAAAAACTATGAAGAAAAATATTTTACAGGCGGCTTATAAATATTCCACGTTATACTCTCAAGAGGATTAGCTCGTTATACCGAATTTTATTTCGTATTTGTAAATCTTTAAAGTTTTAATGGAAGTTGGAGTGTTGAAAATATTGTTTTAACTACTTGAACCTAAACCTGTAAAATTGCAGTTTTAAAAACTTTAGTCCACGCAAAAGTTTAATTACAACTTAAAAATTTTCGCATTAAATTAATTTATCTTCAGCAGCGTACTTAAGTTCCAAAGAAAAGACCCTTCCGACCCTAAATATTTTTATTTTCTTTCGCAGACTAGTACATCAATACAGCATTCGTGTTTGTCGTGATATCAATCTCCCAAATCACTTTCAACCAAAAAAACGCATACCCCCACCTCCGAAAACGGTACTAAAAGCTCTTAATTAAACACATCCTGCTAATCCTCTGAGCTCATCAGCCTATTAGGCGGCAAGCCCATTTGCAGCGCACACAATGCACTCCGGAAAGTAATTATCAGTTTCCCGCCTCCTGTAGGCCTAAAAACTTCGCGCGCCTAAGTAGCAAAGCCTCTTGTCTCCCCCTGCATCTACGGTCAAGTGCCAAGTTCGAAATTTCATTGCAGTGTACCGGGAGAGAAGTGCATGCACTATCCTACGCACACGTCGCTAATGACACACGAGACGTTTCGATATACATGACGGATCGCAATAATATTTGCGCTTATCGACGTAAGGCGACGGGCTGTTATATTACGTCCCGATCCGTTTCATCGCTGTAGATGCAAGGTAAATATTAATGAGTGCGCCATTGCAAAGTACGTTATTATGCGGAATTTTCATAAAAAAAAAAAGCGATGAAGGTGTAATAACGATCGTTTTGCGGAAAATGGTTAATAATCGCTTTAGTAAAAGGGCGCACGCGTAAAGCGGCATTTTTATACTTTCATTCGATGCGCCTATTTACGTTTCAGCTTGCGTGCACAGCTGAACAAGCGCGCTTTTAAATATTATTTATTCGCAACGAATATTTAATATTATCGAAAATACAGGTCGAAAGTAATTGCGGGAAAAAATGCTGGAATTCAAAATCTTTAATCCGTTCTTTAGAGCGGATTTTTATTCAAGATTCAATATAAGTTCTGAAGAGGGTTGCAATTCTCCGTAAGTTCTGAATTATCATGGCAATCGATATAAGTAACCTTGCTAAGTGAACTATGAATTTTAGATCAGCGGGGCGGGCAATTTCATTCCCCGCCGTTGACTCTTAAACAACATAATTAATGTAATTTTAAAGTAAAGAATCCGTAATTCCTCCTTGCTTGCCTTCGCTACGACGTAGAGGTTTATCGCATAATCAATCATTTTCCCAAACCATCTGTACCCTCTATTTACCTTCCTCCGTCACGCTTCGCCGAACCATAAATTAAACATCAATCCCCTAATTACTTAAAAAGAAAATAAATACTTTAATCCAGTCGGGCAGGCAATCCGGCCCCCGGGCTAATATACCTTAATCAGAAAATGACGGAAGCGCGTAATTGCAGGCGCATATTGAAGTTTTTCCTTCGCAGCTTAGCGTTATAATAACTATGTAGTCGTGCACGTGCAAACTTTCACCCCGCCGCGAAATTATCGATTTATCCCATCGGCGACGAATTCAATTTCCGACGAATGGCCAAACTTCCGGCTCTTTTCGAGCGCGCAACAGTTTCGCGCTGTATCCACGCGCGCGCGCACGCCGCGACTTCGAGGCGCGTGTAATTGCAACAGGCCGCGGCGTGGCTGCCTGAATTTAATTAATTAATTTTCTGTAAGCCGACTACCGAGAGATTTCGAAGTTTCGGAGGAGGGGGATCGATGGGGACATTATTATTACGCAGTTTTCAAAGGTCGCAGGTTTAGTTATTGATGCATATGGAGAGCTTCGGTTCGAGTAATTAAATTCAAGGTGCACTGGGTACGAGAAAAGTATTAATAATTTAATTAATTCTTATAAATCCTTTACGTGTTTAATAAAACGAGATTTGGTTATATAGTGCAAAAAAAATAATTTAATGCTATTTTAAAGCACCCGTCAACTTGTTTTTCGAATGAAAGAACTGCCTTAAAATGCATAAATTACGGCACGAAGAAAATAAAGAAAAGTATATCGTAATAACACGGGTTTATTATATACAACGGCATAATTATTGTACTAACACAATAGGTATTACGGTGAAAAGCGCGAGGTTAAGATTATAGTGGAAGAGCACATTTGTTGTTGTTTTAAACGTTTTTCGAAAAAAAGAAAGCAACAGTCGCAGGGGCAAAAGTTTAATTAAGGCTCACCAGAAAATTACGGGCTTTCGGGAAGGAAAATAAATAGAATTTTTACACTTGAACCTGTAGTTGCGACGACGGGTTGTCTAAAAAGTCAAATTTTCAGTAAAACACTTTAATTGCATAATTACGTGCTAGACGTATGAAAAAAGTCGGTTGAATCTGGGAACTGTTGAAACAACTCTCTTAATTCAGTGACGATCTCGAAAGCGAACTTTTAAACGCGAGCATAAATCCGCTTAATAAACCGTTTTACAATTTCATTTTCAAACCGCAAAATAAGTTGATGCCTCGAAACGTCCTTGGCCCGCAGTTTCACGATAGCCTTAATTATTCTATAACATTACCTCGCGCGGCAATGAAATTTTTCCCCGATTACATTACAATCCGCGCTGATTGCAGGGTTCGCGCTTGGCATCGAATCACATTTTGAGAACGTCAAATTTCCGTCCACGTAACGGCACAATCGAATCCGCGCTGCGTGCGTCCCTCGCTTTATTTACGTCCCGTGACGCTCCTAATGATTCTTAAATCAAATCGTTCGAGCGGCGCGCCGTAAATTGGATATTCATCGCCACCGCGATCTCCATATTCGCGCGCTCCTCTTTATCAGCATTATCGCTCACCGCGCAGGCGCCGATCGCATTTTTCGCCGCGCTTTAATACGCTGTTTCGCGGGTAACGAGCTCTGTTTTCCGCGCGACAGGCGGAAATACCTTTTACGGCCTGCAGATGTTTTTATGCAGATGCTGGGTCGCGAATTGAACGTAATCGAATTGCGCCGCAAACTCGACGGGAATCGGCGGGACGCGCGAGGAAATGCATACTTTGAAAACGTGCGCGTAACGTAAGATGCTTACGTTTTTCTGAGGTATCAAAGGCAAGGATTTTACTGAAAAGTTACTTCTAGAAAATTCGAATAATTTACGTGCTCTCAATATTTCTGCATAAACTTCTCAAACTGTCTACTTTGAAATTTCTTTTTTAAGTAAAAAAAGCTGCCTCTAAGAGACATTTCGAAAAATTTACAGTACATTTATGAAGTCCACTGCAAATAGACTTGTATTTTCTACTAAATTATTTAGCTTTATCAAATTTTCTCTCAAAATATACTTCTCTCTAGATATGCAGCCTATTCAAATATTCCATTAACTCCAGTCACCATTCTTCTTGCCAGATTTCACTTGATAATCATAACAGTAGAACTACTCCCCAAAATCATCCTCTAAAATCAGTTCCAGCGCTAATTGTCGTATCTAATTAAAGGGGAAAACTGTCTGCCGAAGCTGCCGATCGTCGCGATGAAATGTGGGAAGACTCGCCGTCAGACGAGCGGATCCGCTGGCAAAAACCCTTCGCCGAGCGCGATTTAATATTGCTCACTCCGGCTAAAAATACGAAGGGAAAGAGGCGCCGAGCAGACTGCGGTCGCTTTGCAGAGGCCCTCGACGCAAACGACTCCTAATGGGATACTCTCCGGCTGTCGCGAGGCGTCTTTAGATGCAAACGAGGCCGAGGAAAAGGAGTCGCAGCTTTGAGCCTTTTTTTTTTTTTTTAATTATTTGAACTTTACTGCCTTGGTTTTAATGCCATCGCGACGAGGAGATGATGGGATGCTAGATTATTGATTCGCGAAGTAAGAGGTTGTCGAACAGCGATAACGAGCCGCGTTTGATCCGCAAAGCGACGGCGGATCCAACTTTTCAGGCTGAGCTTAGCGTGGGATGTGGCAATTTCAATTGTTGAGCAAGCTCTACCCAAGAGGCGCTTTGACGACGAGTGATACTTTCGGAGCATTATCTGATAATTCCCTGCACGATAAACGGTTTGCGTAGGCATTGACGTGCTAGACAGAATATTTTCCTAAAAAAGTAAAAACAAATTTTTTTCTCGTCAAAAATTTTTAATGAGGAAGTCACCGACGTCAAATCTTCTTCGCTCGACTCGTACTTCGAAAGGTATTATTTCTGATAATTGGAAAAATTGAACGTTAAAGCAACCCCAGCGTCAGAATCCAGTCTCTCCAAGTGAAAACTCAGCTAATTAACCGAAAATCAGGCTCATTCATCCCGTCATTCAATCCGTCCCCGGCATATTCAATTATCGAATGCAGGTACTCGAGATCTCGACGTCGGCGCGCATTCAGTCACTGGCAGCAGCAGCCAGTCGATTAAGTAAAAGACGCGCGGCAAAAAGCGCTCCGCCGAGGCGGCCTGTGTGTGCTCGGCGCTCGTGAAATTTTGAGGATGGAGCAACCTGTTGCTAGGCACCCGCGGGATCTCCCTCCTCTCTTAGCTCGCCGAGCTCCAGTTTCGCTCTCCGGCTCTCTCTTGCCTCTTCTTTTCCCGAGTCGGAAGCCAGAGAATCTGTCGCGCCGGGAACTGAATTTTGTAGCTGGATTTTGTCTGCGTGCCTCAGGAGCGACGGACGACGCGGCGCATTGCGATATTAGCAGCCGTTATTTCAATTGGCAAAGTCAATTAAATCTAAGCCGTGATGGAGAGGGAAGTCACTGCTCGTTGATGAGTAATGAGTAAAGTCCATCGATCATTGTCAGTTAATTTGTTAACTGAAACTTAATAATAATTAATAATCATGTCGAAACGGGTGACAGCGCCTCGCTATTCCGCGTAATTAAATCAGGATCATCAATTATGAGTAGGATATCTCGAAAATTAAAATACTTTAATTGAACTCTTTATACAATTATATATTTGTTTTAATATTCATCCCGAAATCTTTCAATTTAGAGTAGAGTTTAATTTACTTCGTCGTAGCTCGGGTTGAGAGTAATAACAAACTGCCCTCTCTGATCCATTTCTCTTCCTCACAGTTATGGGATACCACGGAGTGCTACTTCCGGGATTAAATGCCTTTATCTTTTATTTCTATTACGGAAAAAACATTTTTGCTGCGAGGCGACGGAAGAGATGAAGTTTATGCCCGGATTTTAATGACTTGTAAACAAGTTTGTTACGGCGATGCAAATTCCACCTGATTTTCAAGATGATGTCGACGTAAATTCTCTATTTTCTCTCAAGAACTGCCTTTTAATTTATACAAGTGCCACAATTTAGTTTTTTAAGTCAAATTATAAATTTTACCTGCAATCTAATTTACAGCTAGACAGCGCAATAATTATTACGAGACAAGCAAAGTTTTAATTTAACTACCTAACCAAAAAAATCGGCAGGTACGGCTTTAATTCCATATCTGACTTTAGACCGAAAGCACTTGTTACTGTTATTACACGAGCAAGCCTCTCGAAGCAATATCGATCGACAGCACAGTTTGACTGGCGTTACTTTTAAAGCATTGAAATTAGCGATTCACGCTAGAAATGAGGATTACATCCCTCCTTCCAGCAAAGTGCTTTGGAACGTCTCATTACTATTTCCGTTTACACCTCGCAGTCCGCAATACATGTAAACGTTCTGCGCAAGCCGCGAGCGAAAGCGATTCAACGTTGCGTGTAACTACAGTCGTTGTGCAAGTCGCTGTGCTACGAGCCCTTTTCGTTCTTTTCAATTGCGTTTTAAATATTCAAGTGCCGATTCATGTATTGTGAACAGCAGCTATCAATTTGGATTTTTTTTTTTCAAATTGTAGCTTTTTTGAACGACGTATTTTTGCTTCGGAAAATTAGGGTGGAGTGCATTTTTACCTGTAATTTTCGGTAATATGTATTTTTATTGGAAAAAGCTTGACTGTAAAATGGAGAGATTGATTCTGAAATTACGTTAATTCGTAATATCGGAATGAAAAAGCTTTTATGTTAAATAAGCAATTAATCAATCAATCTCAAAAGTGCACTTTGCCGTCGAATATTTTAGTTTTGGCGAAAAGGTCGATCCATCAAATCTACAGTTTTTTAATAATTACAGTTGCATTCATTTTGATTTTGTTCAACGATGTATCATTCTATCAGACTCGTTCACGTTTATATCCAAGACCGTACGTATGTAATTATGTATGGCTATACGAGGTATAAGGCATAACTGTAAAAGGTTTTATATGACTATACTCTGTTCCGAGGATGCAGCCATAAAGAAACAAAATTTATATACAACCACGCACGAATAACTCTCTTTTTACATACCTCGAAGGCTGTACGTCCCATCAAAATCCCTCTCTGGCTTTCGCAACAAAAAGCCGGGACTCGCTAAACTTGAACTCCCCGTTTTCATAATGAAATCGGCAGTGTTTCGAGGAGCTACCGCGAATGAAGTAGCCATCATCGGCCCCTGAAAGCGGGAAATTAAAAGAAGGGCGAAGCGCGTAAATGGGCCGAGCTCGGATGTCCGCACTGACTGACGTGGAAATCGATTTCGGCCCCCATAGAGGACTACGAGGTGCTAAACCGTACGCTCTCTCTCTCTCTTTCTCTCTCTCTCTCGTACAACTCGCTGTTAAATTAAACTCCGCGTTGCCCGATGCCTGTCTTATAAAAGTCGATCGAGAGCAAATCTCTCGCTGATGCTCCCACCCAGGCAAGAGGAAGAGCTTACTCGATCATGCTTATCGATGTTTGTTTTGGGGGAAAATTGCGGAGAAATTTTCCGCCGGACGGTCGGAGCTGTTGTCTGCGGCCAGAGTTTGATGGAAAAGGATGTGCTGCGTGCATTTTGGAGTTGGGGAATTTTTGAAATTTTGTTAGCTTTCGTTTTTGTAAACAGTGTACAGGCAACTTTTGATGTAAATAGTATACCTTGTCAGTCAATACTTTTAGAAAAATGAACTGCTAAGAATTTTAGAAAACTATAACGACGTACATTCCAAGGGTTTCTAATAAAA
Organism: Ormyrus labotus; assembly: GCA_035582975.1. Lineage (NCBI taxonomy): Eukaryota > Metazoa > Arthropoda > Insecta > Hymenoptera > Ormyridae > Ormyrus > Ormyrus labotus. Next base: position 14,990,532 of record JAWWEO010000009.1, read on the forward strand.
AAGCTTGCAGAAAATTAAATTGATTTACTTATAAAATTCGAATTAAACAATAATTCCATTCGATTTATGCATCAAAGTAATAAAAATTTTACTGCAAATATAAATTTGAAATAATAAAATGCCAAATTCAAGCTTTAATAGAAGCAGAAAATTTTGTAGGTCACCGCATGATCCGAATATTAATACTTCCATTTAAAGCGAAATTACCTATCCGTATCCATTTCCCGGGCCGTAACAAGCAGCGAAACTTTTTCGAAGCTCGCGCTCTTCGCTCTTGTTCCAGCGGGCTTTAAAATAGGCTGCGCGGTACTTGTTCCTCGCATAAATCTCGCTTTTTCTCGGGGCGGCGCGCGCAAACAAAGCTCGGTGAATTTCAAAACTCGGCTCTCACGAGAAGGCCGTCAGGCCGCCAAATCGATTTCTCACCATCGAGAACTTTCTTACGGTTCATCACGTGACTATAATAAGGCGTCTCGAGCGGAGTTCGATCGCGAGCGAAACTTCTTTTTTACGCTCTCTCCGACAATTATATTCACAACCGAGAGTTTAAAGTCCTTAGCGAAACTTCCTCGGCTGTTCATTAAAATTTCGCTCTCGACGTTACGAGAGAGGAGAGCGGCTTTTTTTCGAACGAAACGTTGCAATTACCGGATAGGGGTCTCGGTTAATCTCTGCTGAATTATCCGGAAAGCCGCGCGATATACTGTCTATTGTCAGTATATCGCGAGTGATCTCGAGAGTTAGCCTTTTTAATATCACATTAAATTTAACATGACTTCTCGTTATTTAATTTAACTTACTCCTCGAGTGTCACATTAAATTTAACTTACTCCTCGAGCTCTCTTGGCAGTTTCATCGCTTTTTGAAAAAGCGTAATTTTTTCGAATTTTCAAGAGATGCTTCCTCTCTCAGAGCGCGTCGAGCGGCTGCTCCTAATGCGCGCTCGCCGCACTTGGGCATGAAAACTTTAAGACGCGAAATAACGGCCAAGTTTTAACTTGACCAGTGTTAAAACGTCCTCACGGATAATTGCGAGCACTAAGTCCGGCGTTAATGAGCCTCGTCTCGGCTCTCGTTCTCCCTCGCGCGAATGGAGCTCGTTTTCTCGGCTAAAAAAATCACTCTCTCTCGCCTCTCCAAGCAATGCTCTTACCCATCTCGAATGGGATATAGCAGCCGGGGAGATGCGCGACGCTGAATGAAAATTAGCGCCTCGTTTAACGAGAGCTCTTCCAAGTATTTTTTTCTCTCTCTCGAGCGTTTGCAGTCGAGTATTTTGTTTTGTGGCGCGATCGTAAAGGAAAAACTTTATTTTATTGCGGGTATTCTTTGATTCTCTGCAAAGCAATGGATCTTTTTTAGAGTTCACCCAGAACTTCATCTTTTTTTAAATATGATTCATCAGCACCCGATTACTTAATGGTTCCTCGCTTCATCGCGGAATAAAAGTTTTATCCCACCGACAGTGCAGTGTAAATAATTCCCGAACTCTAAAAAAAAAACAAGCAGGAGACCGAAGAGTGCGGGGAAGAGAATTAATAACTAAAACCGAAAAAAAAAACCCTCGAAGAATTTGTCTAGTGCCGCGTCGTAAACCGCCCCGCGGTAAACTCGAAATTAGCCCGGAGCGTTCATTCACTGGCTCCCCCCGTCGACCGAAGTAACAAGTTCAGCCTGCAACGCCACTCATCCTATAAAAAGTCACGCGAGATTCCGCTCTCTCGTCTTTTCCCCCGGCAGGGCCCCGCCGAAAAATGCGCCGTAACTTTTTTTCGTTTAACCCGGGGCGCTTTTGAATTTTATTGAATTTATCGGCCTGCGCGCGTGGCGGGCATAAAGCAGTTACGAGGGAAACGGGTGCCCGGTGCACGTGCGCCGAAAATCGCCAAGGTCGTTGCTTTTACTCTGACGGCGGCGCGTGAAAGTTTATGAATGCGCTCTCTCTCGGCGCATTCGCTCGAAATGGAGGAGGTTATTTCCCGCGGATGGACGCTTTTTACCTCCGTACACCGAGTAAAAGCGTTGATGGCCGGCTGGTTGCTTAGGAATAGCGGAAGTGTGTTTTTGGTTTGAAGTGGGAGGGGCGGAAAATGAAACGGACGGAAGGTTTAGTTTGGAGGGAGCATTTTTCATTGTTATCTTTTTGGACTTGCATGCATCGTTTGTCACTGTTCCTCCGCGGAGGCGAATTTTCTTTCTGGGAGTTAAATTGCGCGGAAACTTGTTTAGAAGAGTTTCCGGGGAAAAAGAGATCCGATATTGAATTTTTCACTTTAATAAAATAAGCATTATTACACTTCCGATCCTCGTGACAAAAGCCTAGGTGAAAGCCGATATCGAGACCTTTTTTTACTCCCTCGTAAAAATTTATGCCCCACCCTGAATATCCGACGATAAGGTCTACGAAGATCCTGAAAATTCTACCGAAAAACCCCCCGGGGGGGAGGGAAAAGCTGGGGTAATTCCGCGCGAAAAAAAGAAGAGGTAATTAACGTCGCTCAGGCGGAGGCAGCAGCCGCTCCGCGCGTCTCGCGCCCGCGCGCGCGCGCTAAATTCCCGCATGAACGTCAGTTATATTTCCGCGCTAATATCTCGAGTTTCCAGGCGCCGGTGGGGCGCAGTCGCTCGGCTAGAATTTCCCGCGGCTAATCGCATCAAATCAATACCGAAAGTAATCTAATCAATCGGTCGCGATATACTCGCCGAGGCCTGACTTCGTCCTTTATCTGGCGAGCCAGCATGCTGGTTCATTACGCTGTTTCGATTACGCGCCGAGCTGGGATACGCGCTCCCAGGATTTCGGCGAAGAGGGGGGGATTTTTCGGGGGCTTGGCGTTTGTGCTACGTTGGCGCTACGTTGTTTGGTGTTTGATTGCTTATTTCGGGACTGATGCAGTTGGGAAAAATTTGATTTTGCCTTTTCCTCGGAAAATAAGATTCATTTGTTTAAGGTAGCTTTATTTTTAAATAAAAGAAATATTTAAAAATATGACAATTGCATTAAAATATCGACTTCGCCCGAGTTGACCTTCCCTAATGTAAATTTAATTTTCAATATTTCGCCGATTTCTAGCGTCTCAAAACCAATAAGCTCTGGCGCGTCGGCTTGGTTGAAAGCTCGTTAACACAAGCACCAATACCTCGGCTACGTCGACGGAATAAATTAAGCTCACCGTTTGGCAGCATCTTGCCATAATTATTACTCCCTCATAAAGCCAGCATATTGATAATACCGGGTCCGGATTGAATCGCGAATACCGTCCGAAAGGATCGAGTTCTTTCGGTTGATACTCGGCATTAAATGCGAAGTTGCCCTTAAAAAAAGGCAGTTTTACAGGAGGCAAGAGCATATTGCGCCCCGCTAGTCTTCGCGCTCGAGAGTTTTATTGCGCGAGAGGCATCTTGAAGTTTAGTGACACGGACTAAACTGAGCCGGGTAATAAAACGCCCGGCAACACTTGGATGTATATTAGATAATTTTATGCAAACTCTTGCTTTACGGGTAGTATTAAACTCGAGAAAATTCGCGTCGCGAGGCTGAATTATACCCAAGAGCGGGGGACGATTTTTTTAACTTCAGTGCTACTTGAAGGTAATAAGGGATCTGTAACTGCGTTGACGCTTAATGAAAATCTGCATCCTCGAGAAAATATTTGAATTTGCAACAACAGACAAACTTTAGAGCTGCACAAATAGACTTCAAAAAGCAATCATTCATCCTTCGAGCCTCGAAGTCGGTCATTTGCATTCATTAATCTTGAAAAACTTGCCAGCCAGCCGATCCTCGTAGAGAATACATAACTCGCCGTCCACGTCGAAAGGAACTCCGAGGCAAAACGTGCCTCCGAACCGCACGCCAATAACTTCTGACTATTATCCGCGGGCTATTTCCACCGAATGTCGCCGGAGGCTGCGGAAAAATCTGAAATCGAATGCTGCCTCCCCCCCCCCTCCCCCCTACGTCGGAGGTGGGATTTTATAAGCTCGCAGGGGGGTATAATCGCGGGGTAATCTGCTTTGCATAATAATTCCGTCCGACATCTTGAGGCCGCGTGTACAAAACCGGGTGACGTTTGCATATTTATCGCTGACTAATTTCGTGCTCTCTCGGACTTCCGCTTCCTGCGTCTGGCTCTGCGTGACTGCCGCCCTTTTTTTCTTTCTGCTCGAGCTGAAAGCCAGTTGGGCTTTGTAAGCGAGAAGTGCTCTCTTTTTGGCGCGGTTTTAATGATCAATTGTTATTGCCTTTGTGCCGTCGAGCTATCGAAGAGGTTCGTGTTGAATTGCCGTGATAATTTTGCACGGATTGCGAGGATAAAGAAGGACTGTTCGCTTTATTAAAAAAATGTGCGGAATTCGAAGGAATAAATGTAAAGGAAAAATTCTAATGTAAAAGAATTAAATTGTTAATCGCGAAAGTAATTTACATCATATTCGCGTTAAAATGTATGTTTTAGATGTTATTAACTTACCCGGCGTATTCAAATAACTTTAATTCATTTATCACGGCGAGGATAATTACAATTTTACTGGGTACTGTAATCTTAATGCAAGATATAATTTCGTGTAATAATAATAACATTAGTTAAGTACTCCGCGAGCTGGGTACATAATTTTGCATCCTACTTCAGCTATATTAAGAAAATTATATTTTACTAGTAAAAGCGGTTAATTTGCAATACTCATAAACCAGAGCCAGAATAACCGAAATATCCGTATTAAATTTTCGTTTCTCTTGTTTGTTTCTTTCTTTACAGAATTTACAGAATTATACGAGCTGAGAGCCCTTGCAAGAAATAATAGATAAATGGTCGTTGAAATTAAAACAAAGTGAACTCTGGTTACAAAAGCTTTGAGAATAGACTTTAGAACTTGAAATAAATAGCAGGAAAGCATTGTAACTACGGTTAAATGTTGTTAAAACGTTAGGATTAGAAAGAAAACAATTGGGATTAAGTGCAATACGTTCATGAAGAGAATTCACCTGAATGAAACTCCATATCGATTTAAGAGAGAAAATACGGAAAAGCTTTTGATGCAAAAAGAACCTACAGTGAATAGTTATGGCAAAGGGTAGGGCGCATGAGGGATATCACTGATATAATCGAAGCATTTATATGAATAAAGCTCCTAAGGAAACGAGCTTTCGGGATTGAATTAGCTTCTCCGTGGGCGGGACTTTCATAAAAAAGCAATTTCAAAATCAGTAAAGTTCACTCGTGGGTGGAGCTCTTATAAAAAGTATTGTCCAAATTGAAGAATACGCGCCTTGGTCGGAACTGTATTTTTCCGATCTTAAAGTGATTTAAAGGTGGGAACTTTGAAGCAGCTAAATATACCGGAAAAAAACATGAGGTTTTTAAAACGTTATTAATGTTTTACGAAGAGATTAAATTAGTTCCAAGCAGACAAAAAAAGTAAAAAGAACGAAATTTAATAAATAATATTTAAATTAAATAAAAGTTATCGATGATAAAAGTTGACTTTTATCGAAATTTTGTAAAGGTTCCATTATATTATGTTTAAAATCATATTATTCCAAAATAATTTAAAATTAAATACGACAGTCGAACCATATTTTATCAAAATTTTTCATTAAAAACGAAAAAAATTTATTGACGTCATGAGGATTTAATTTATTTTTAGTCGGTTAAAAGGGGGTTTCTAAAATTTGAGAACATTTTAACGCTACGATTATTATTTTAATTATTATAAAAATATATCCTGATATTACATTTCATTAATACTCGTAAAAAGTTGTTTAATTACTGCTAGCTTTTATAATAAATCTCACGAAACAAAAATAATAAATAAATCAAGTTTCCCGGAACAGCTGCTATTCATTTTTATAAAATGATTAATATACTTGCCGCAAGTACAATTTTTCAAACGACAAACTACCGATAAGTGATCGAGCAGGATTCGCGCACTCTTCCCAGTACAGCAAACGCCCTTCAGCGGTAAAGAAGCAGAAAATGCGCAGACAATCGCGCAGCCTAATAGCTTTAAAGAATCTATAAAAAAAAAAAAGAAAACGCGTGCGGCGGTCGGAGCATCAGCATCAGCCGCGGCTTCCACCTCCGCAGCAAAGGTATGAATTTTCTTTCGACACGAGCCGCTGAATGCATTGATTTTCTGCCAGAAGCGCGATGGCACGGAAGGAGCCCACCACGTCGGCTTATACACACAGCCCAAGCTGGCTTGGCAAAAAAAAAAGAGAAAAGGCGCAGCTACTACCATCGGGCGACGGGATAATTCGATCAGCGCGCGATTTACTCGCGTCTTTCCCTTTTTCCCCGGGATAATAAAAGAGTGTGTCTTGAAAGAGCCGGCGACGGTTTATCTGCACCTGTTCGCCCGGTCATTCGTCACCCCGGCGATCGCGATAAGCCCCCCGGCCGCCTTCCCGCCTGTCTGTCCGTCTTTCTTTCTGCGTTGCGCGTGTCTGCGTGAAATATCGATTCGTAGTCCCTGTCTGTTTAACGCGCAAACGTTCCTGAGCTTGCGTGAGCTAATTGCCGGCTCGGGGTTGCTGCTAAGTTTGTGCGGCCGGTATTTGAGTGGGCTGTTTTGAGGGATCGGCGGTTTGTTGTGCTTTTTCGAGCGATTGAATAGAGCTGTACCAACGAGCGTTAATCGTTCTTTAAAAGTTGTTGAGAAGCAACGCGATTCTTTAATTGTAGAAAATGAATAAATATTAAAGAGACATATTTAGACTTTTGGATAATATCAGTACATCTTGTATGCGTACATCGACTTTTCAAGTTTCACGCTACGATAAGAGTTATCTAAAAATCACTAAATAAACCGTCTCTTCATTTCTTTTGCTCGCAAAAGCATCAAAATTGCTTCAACGCGTGTTCGTAATAAATTTTTGAATTTTTGGTGGTTTTACGTTTAAATTTGCATCTCGAGTGCAAATCAGATTCATCGGATACAAAGGAGAAAATTGCAAATCCAAACCATCGATATGGCCAGTACAATGCACGGAACAAGTAGTAACGCCCGTATCAAGTCAGACTGAAGGTGCAATTTTGAGCGAAGCTCTCGGAATAACGTCTCATTTCGAGGACGTCAGAGGCCAGACAGTAGTAAAGTGCAAAGTGGATTACTGGAGCGGCTTAAAGCTCCTTCAAGCTCGTCTTCATACACCTTTCCTAATGAACAAATTGAAAATGGCGATCAAAGCCATCTTGATAACTGTTAAATAGTTTTATTTTGCCTATGTTTAAATTAATGGAAACTTGTTTACAAAACTTTTCAAAATTGATAATTAAAGACGAGCCATGAAAATGTAATTAATTATCTTAGAAAAAGTTGAAGTTTTAATTTAATTTAGAGAAAACCTTTAATTTTACCCGGCTTTACCTCGTCAAACAAGAAATATTTGCTCTTTTTTCTATTCATAATTTTACAACTCAGTTTTACAATTTAACAAGCTGCGACACAACGAAGTTGCCGAGAAAAAATAATTTCACAAACTTTCTTTAAGTTATAATTACAAAAGTTGAGTAAATTGATTACTTGGACGATAGACAGGAGCCTTTATTCATCACCCAGCAGGATTATTTTTATCAGTATTTTCTGAAAAGAAATAACAGACACGAATGTCGTTGTAAAAAATTGACGTTCGATAACTATTTCTGGCCACGTTAACTCATCGTCAATTTACTTTCCCTCCGTATTAGGTCTTTATCAAGTACACTCGTTCGTTATAAATATAGAGCAATCTCAAGGTAGCTTCATTAATTAAAAAATTTCTTTAAATATGCCAAGTTTGCCCTGCCGGAAGTTAAAAAACTCTGCTCATCTTACTTCCGATGTAAATATAGGCAAAGGAATATAAGGCAGGGCAAACGAGAAGTCGAGAGAAAAAAGTATATTTCAAAAATGAAACAGTGTAACGTCGCATAGGAGGATCAACAATAGTAGAGAGTCTCAGGAACTCCCGGGGCTTGAAGAAATTTTTCTCTACCTCTCCCACAGCCGTTTTATAGACGACGATAAAGAAGAGTATAAGAGCGGACTTCCGAGAAGCAAAAATCGTATAGATGCATTCGGTCGGATTTTTATTTATGCAACACTTGTTATTGAAATATTGTAAAGTGTTTTTCAATCGTAAGAAAGCGGCATTCGTTCCCTTTTGCTTCTAACATTTATTTAAATGTAATAATTTTTTTCCGGTTTTCTTAAACTAAATCTGTTTTTTTTTTTTTCAAAGAAATGTACACAATACACTTTTTAATATACTAAAAAGTATTAAAAATTGTTCACCTCTGCATATGCAAATAAAAAGTTTTTCATTACTACAAATATTCTTTTATATCCAGTACATTTTATTTGCAAAACTGTTTGGTTATTTAATAATCTGCATGAATATAGAAATTTCGTAATTTGATAAATTAAAGAATAATTCTTCCATGTCACTACTACTATATTTCATGCAAATATCAGTACCGAATTTTTTGAATATCTGATTTTCAACAGCGTAGGTTTCATTCGAGTCATATGTCCTGACAGTTATGCCACTAATTCGTGTACGTACAAAATTCATCCTTTTCAACCAGAAACAGTTTTTACATATTTGTATGCTTGGAATCCTGCAAAAAGAGCTTTTGAATTTAAACAAAAAATACCTTTATACTGTAAGCTTCACATTTTATTTTCATTATTAATCAAGCGAACCAACAAAGCTTCATTAAAGTGAAAGGAAAACTTTTTATTTACTAATGTTGATGTATGTAAATAGTATTTTCTAACGAGTTGATTCTATTCAGAAAATTCAAAATTGCTTTAAATACCCAGTTTTGAAAATTACCAAAATTTCACGATCGTCATTGAATCAAACAAAAAACTTATTCCCCGCGGGAAATATTTCAATGGTCTAATCACTAACCAAAACAGATGGCGAAAATCAATTACTTTATTCACCGGCCTGAATCGACACCTCGCCCAAAAGATAAAACGGCTGGATCGATAGAAACTATCAAAAAAGCAACTCGAGATTCCGGCCCGGCAAACACTGCTCAAACGACCGAAACCAAGCCAGAAGCAAGCTCGAGCGGGGAAACGGGGGAGAGAGAAAGAGAGAGACAGAGAGAGAGAAGGGCATTCGTTCAGCTTTTAACGGCTGCGAAGGAGGTAGTAAAAGGCTCGTAGGCTCGCGCAGGGCGACGCGTGTAAACCTACTTTCGCGCGCGGCCGGAAACCGATAAATAAGGACGATGGCGATCTCTGCGCGCGGTCGCGCATGCACAGGCGTTAACGGTTCCAGGGCAATGGCGCCCGCCGAGATTGCCAGATTAGCGCCGAGCACTCGATAAGAACACCCGGACAAAACCGCTTTAAAACTTCGCCGCAGCAGTTCTTTCGAATTCTCTTAGCCGGGAGAGGCTTGAAAAACTTGTTGCTTTTCAGTTCGGAGGAGAGGATTTGCCGCTTCGAGTGGATATTCGGGGTGTAGGCAGGACCGAATAATGGAAGCGATTAAGCCGGGTAATTGCGAATGCTTCATGAACGTTTTATTGGCGCACGTTTACGAGAATGTAAATCACAGGCATAAATTTTTGGAATTCCGTCCTGATATAATTTTGGAAAGTAAATGTTGATTCTTCATAATTATTAAAGAAAATGTATTTACGCGAGCGTCTCATTTTTAATTTAATTAAATTAACAAGGTATCAATTATTTTAATAAGAACATTCAAAGATTACTTTAAATAAAGCAGATGCATTCGACAGCTTTTCATTAAGTAATTTCCGACGTCGTAATCGTTGAATTACTTCGCAAAGTTGATTAGCAGTCGCTCGTTTACCTTCAACTAACTACAAGGTGTTGTTCATCTCTTAAGGTGCTTACTTAAGAATTTGCGCGAACTTTAAAATTCCATTTTTTAAAATGTCTTTTCTGCTTGGAAATTTTCTCGGTGCAAACTTAGTTCTCGAGTCGCATTTAAAATTTATCGAAATTCTCTATGCTAAAGAGGCGGAAGGGCAGGATATACTTTTGAAACGTACACATTGATTTTCAATTTAATATAATTTCGAGAAGAAAGGAATCTACAAAACTTACTTTCTCCCATTTTCTGTTACAAACTTTTAGTCAAAGTGTTTTGAAAAGAAAAGTTAAGCATGCAAAAGTTTCGAGTAATCTTGTACCATACCTTTTACCGAATAGTTAAGAACTTTTTTGGAGACTTGGTTAACTGAGATTTTTTTTATCAGGAATATTTTGTTTTATAACACAAACGCACTGTTGAAAAACTATTTTGAAGTAAACCCCGTTATTACTCCAGTTCATGACTCAAATGACCCAAAGTTTTCGTTAGATGTCTGTTTTTCTTGAAAAATAGACTTTTAAAATATTCAATGTAAACCCAAGATAAACCTGCATTCACTACTCTCGTATGTCAAACTTAATTATAAATGTGCACGTTTTTACGTTGCTTATTTTGAATGTTTCGTTGACCCCCGATCATACGTGCAAGTTAAACCTACTTTCTATAAATCTTATATTTTATTTCAACTTGTTATAATAATTAGCAAATCCGTTTTACAAAAAGTAGCCTTGAATTACTTCCAACGATGAAGAAACAAACAAAATCACATTAAAAAAACCTTACAACTCACATTTAAGTATTGACAATAAAGAAACTCAATATTTTTTAAACAAAATTCAAATAACCCAAGAGAATCAAGACCATCCGTCAACCTCTAACCTACAAAAATCCCCGTAAACTCCCCTCAATCTAGCAAGGACAAGCGTCTAAGCAACCGTCAGGACCTTAAGTGCAGGCGACAGCATCTGCTCTCTCTTGACCCAGCCAGCCTCTCCTCACCTCTAATGAAAGTACGAGTAAAACGAACCTTGGCCCGCGTAACGAACGCAGCAACAATAGCAGCACCAGCAGCAGCAGCAGAAGCAGCGGCTCCTGCATAAAACCCGAATCGAAATCTGATTACGGTGGCGACGCCGGGCGACTATGGCAACTGGCAGGGGGAGATTAGTTTATCTCACGCTGTGAGCCGCTGCAGGCCGGACCGCCCCCATTATTACAATGACGGCAGCGACGTCACGCGCACACGCGTACAAGCCGCTATCAGACCCGGCCATCAAATAATAAAAGTGCACCGAGATACCCGCGACTGTGCGTACGGAATATCAGGACCGAAGCCATTTCGAGGGGGAAGATAATGGAAGAATTTCGAGGAATTTTGTTGTTATACGTGGAAATTAGGTTTTTAGACGCTTTCAAACTAATTGCTTTGCGGGTTTATTCAGCGTATGAAAAAGCATATTTTTCGACAGGTTTCACACACCTTTTATCCTTGTTCTAAATCTACGTACCTACTCATAACGGCTAATCCAGGTTAACCGAACTTACTGCATTCAGTAGAAGGACTCAAATATGGTCAGCCGTACGAACGGACTATTCATAGACATTCAGTGTCATTTAAATCCGTGCGTCTTTGTACTGTAGCCATTGTCCCGCGTCCTATGAATATTCCCTTTGAATTCTAAATCCAATAAGCTTACCGATAATTTTCTACAATCGAACTGATAATTGCCTATCTCATAAATGTTTGTCCACCGTGCAGCGTAAGAAAAGTGCCCCTCGCCATTTCTCATAACAGGTTGCACCGAGGTAGGGGCAGCTCCGCGACGCGGAGAAAATGAATCGATTGGAAAATGCGTCTTTATTAGAAACATAAATCTCCTGTATCGTAGCTTTCCAACCGCGAAGCCCCCAACAAAAGAAAGAAAGGAAGAAAGCACGCCGAGTAGGTATTTGTCGCAGAACTTCGAAATGCTTTTAAGGAGTTGCTAAGGTCATGCGCACTGTGTCTTAGGAACTAATGCGCTGACAGTTTGTTTGGTTAAAGTTGTAAAAAAAGAAAAACTATATTATTCTAGGTTAAAACAATTTTAGTACTTGAAACGACCGTTTAAAGGACTTCTAGTCCCGTTAAAGTTTTGAATGTACGATTTGCATTCAAGAAATGCATAGACCTTTTGAAAGCTCCTCTAAAAAAGTTGAGCGAAAGTTCAACCCGACAAAAGACGAAAAATCTAGGAAAACTCTTTTACTATCCTAGTGCAGTTTTCTATAGAGTGACAATCAATTTTTATATCCAAGGTGCATCCTAAACAAAATTCCCGGCCACCGTAAAAATTTTCCACGAAGAAAAATACCTCCGGCGCTCTCGCGCATGGCAACCCTTTCTTTAAAGCGAGAGAGAGTGCAGCCTCTAAAATTCAAATTTTTTTTAAATTGTCCTCCTCAAAGAAAACGTTCCCTTACATCTGAAAGAAACAATGCGCACAAAGAAATGTTCACGCCTTCCTGGCCTTAAAAATTAGTCCAACTCCCGTTCTAATTTTCCACTTTTGTCCACATCGCGTTCAACGACCCCTACTCCGATTTAAAAAAAGAACTGCAAATCCCGTAATTCCAACAGCTCTCCGCAGACGGGAACAAAAAGCGGACTCGAAACTCGGCACTCTCCTCGCTCGGTGCGCGCGCTCGGTAAGCTCGGCCGAGGGAAAAAGAGGGGTAGGCAGGCAGGCAGGCTGCCTCCGGGCACCCTGTTGCTCCTCCGGATCAATCCAGGTATATATACTGGCTGGCTGGAGCTCTCCGTATTGCGCAGCAACGCGAGCGGCTGTGTCGAATTCTCGCGTTGTAATGCGGCGTGTCCGTGTCATCGACCAGAAAACCAGATGATCACCGGCCTGTATCAAGGCGTATAATTTAATGGCCCGCCGCTGTCGATGGTTATGAGGAGAGACAGCTTCTGACCGACGGATTCGCCGCTGAAATGCGGCTTTTATATGCGGCCTCGACGTGCACTTGTTCGCGGCAGGCGCTGCTTTTTGTCGAAGCCAGGCAGGATATTGGGTTTTACGAGGCTCGATGTAAATAAATGAACGGTCAGCATTTGGAATATTGAAAAATGGACGGGTTCGTTGCTTGTGAATTTGATGAAAATTTTATTTTCTCAGCAGTTTGTCAACAGAAGAAACGCGAGCTATTCTTGACTGATCGACAAGGCAGAGCGTGACAATGCAAATGTTTGGGTCTAAGCTGATAAGCGAAAACAGCCGGAGGATCGATACGTAGTATATGGACCGCAAACTTTTGCGCGGGAAGGACTGTATGGGACGCCGTCTAAGAATACAAGCGAAATCGAATTCCACCGTTAAATAAGTCTCGCGTGAAAATTGAAGGCTGTCTTCCGATATAAGGTCAACTAATTTAACTGTTGAAAGGCTTCACCAACAACAAAACAATGAGCAAGTATTGTGGGAAAATTGTCAATAAAGCCAGAGAGTCACTCGGCAAGCTCGATTAGGAAGCCGAATTCCAACGCGTAACCCCGAGATTTATTTTATTGCAGCATCAGCCGGAATAAGTAGCGCCGTAAATCAAAAAAGCATCGACAAAGCAATCGCAGCGTGAAACAATCGACAAACAGCACTGCTCCACTTCCAGCGTCTGCGACTATTGCGCGGCGCCTTATAAATAGAATCGAGTCCGTTTGCAATTTCCTCAGCAAGTCCAATTAAATCTCGCTCCTCGCGAACGGAAGAAAAATGCAAATGTCACCGTTTGTATATATATAGGCGCACGGCAGCAGCAGCCGGTAAGTTTTAAGTGTTAAATTAAAAAAGTTCATTAAAGACACCGGGCGACTGACAGGCCGCCGCTCTCGGGAGTAATGAAAAAAAGTAGCCTGGATATTTCGATTTCCTCGAGTAACTATAGAGCGAGAGAGAGAGAGAGAGAGAGAGAGAGAGAGAGGAGCTGTCCGCTCGTCACGTCCTGATACAACAAGAGAGAAAGAGAGGCTGTGACTACGTCGGCAAATGCAATGACCCGTCAATGGATGCCTCGCGGCTCTTGAGGGATCGAATTTCCCAAGTGGCTTGAATAATTCGGAATTGCGCGACTCTCCCGTCTTTGTGCCAAGCTCGCGCGCGCGCGCGTATGCGTGTTTGTGTGTGTGTGTGTGTCTCTGCGTGTGGGCAGGCGCAATCAAAATGTTTATAATGGAAGGCAATCCGACAGTGCGCTCGCGTCCTTTATTGCTCTAACTCGAAATAGACTTGCCCGGGCCGGCCGCTGCTATGGTTTTCGACCGAGTTTTTCACTTTTTTCGATTGCCGACCGATTGAATGGAAGATCTGATTGATTAAGGCTTTTACAGTCGCGAGGAAGGGATTTTGTAGACGGACCCTTGTAAAATATTCGAGTAAAAGTTCAAACTATTTTTTTTTTTTTTATACTCCTCCGAGGGACATCAAATTTTCAATTTTCTTCGCGAGTTTTCCGTGCCGTAGACGCGGTTGTAAATTGTTAAACGATTTTCACGGTATGAATTTTTCATGAAACTAAAATTTCGAAGAAAATGCGAGGGCTTCACGGGGATTTAATTCCATACTCTAAATATTTGTCGCGCAAAATTCATAGATCGCAATGAACGCGCGTTATGTATTCATCGATTTTTCCTTTTCAATCGTCAATTCAAAAGCAATTCATTACCGTCGCGTACTTATTTATTCTTCGCTGTCAATTATTTTCCCCCCGGCCTCGTGCATCATAGATTTCCAATGCCGTGCAAACGGATATTACCTTGTCAAGTTACATATCGTATCAACATCTGTCGTTTCCTCCGCGTTTTCCCCCAGGACTTGCTCCTCCCAAAACTTTTCTCCCTGGCAGTGGTATTTTTTAGTCTTGCTCGACCCTATTAATTAAGTTATTAAAAGCGATTATTGAACGGATCTCTAAAATAACCTAAAAAAAACTCGCGAGAAAGTTTGATGCACCCTTTGAGGAGGGTAATGAGGTGACTTTACGAAGAATCGCGCCGAGCGCTGCAAAGTTTAACGCAAAGTTTTTCTCCGAACTCCTCCGAGTCTAGCGGCTTTGACGAACCGGTATTTTTCGGAAGCCGCTGATGGATACGCGATACCTTCAAATATTTGTCCTTTGATGGGAAAGTCTACTCTGCAGATGAAGAGTTTTTTGCCGCGAGATTCGGAGAAAACTAGATTTTTTTTTTAACCCGCGGCAAGAAAGCGCGGTATCAAAGAGAGGAAATGCACATATTACACTGGGAAAAACAGACTCTATACTCGCGTCTAAAACTATTCGGAGCGCAATCAAAACGCAAGTCCTTTATCGACAAATACTATATTCATACATAAATTTATATAGTTGCTAATATTTTCTTTATAAAATACACAAAAATTTTGAGTGATCGAGTTCCGCTGCGCCTACTAATGCTTAACTAAAAATTTATAATCTCGTTTGAAAGTTAGTTCCTCATTCCCATTCATAACTGTTTTAGCGGTGAAAATTAAAGTTTTTGAGCATGCAAGCAAAGTTTCATTCTGCACTTGGCGAACTACTTAGTCATTATATTAGCATTTACACCGCAACACTTATATTCCAACGAGTTTCTTGCGTTCTCAAATCGAGAGGAAAAGCGACCCAATTTTAGGCTCGTAGCATCGTAAACAAGATCAAGAATTTCAGCCGTTTTTTATAAGTGCGCCAACGATATAAATAGAGGGCCCTCAAAATAAAAGAATCGAATAAGTGTTAACGAGTATACATGTTCACCGGAGCTTGGGAACAAGATGAAAATGTAATTTTTAACTAACAAAGGAGTCACGGCCAACTCTTGAGATCTTTTCACCGACGAACAACGACGTTCGTCTACACTCCACGCAGAATTTTTTTTCAAAGGAGCTTTAATTTACTTCCAGAGACAAAAAATACAGAACCTTAAAGCCGCCAGCTTCAGTTCCTCCAAATTAATGGCAAACAGACTTAATAAACTCAAAAGACATTTTTCGATATAAAAAAAAAGTGCAGATTTAAATCCAGCGGCAAAATTCTCGGAACAAATTAGAAAAGCAGCTTAACGAACACGTCGCACTTGTAAGCAGCTTTTCACTTCCCTTATATCATACCTCCCCGCCGCAGTTACGCAAAGTATACATACACGAAATATACACATGTGAAATCTACATCAAAGCCGGCCGGGTACAGCGGAATCTGGCTTCGAAATTACAGATCGCATTAGTGTCGATGCGGAAAATAAGAAGAAAGCAGCGGTCCGAGGGGACGAAGCTCCCCGGAATCTCTCCTGGGGAATTATTTCGAGTCCGTTACTTGGGGGATTTATCTCGGAATGCAAACACGCGACTGTAGGGAAATCGGACATTTTCTCGAGCAGTTCGATTGAATGAACTCCTGCGGCTCTCGAATGATTGATGCAGAGTCGCGCCCGACCGAGAAAACTTTCATATCTCGACGAGCAACGCATTAATCAAAGTGCGAGGACTCACGCCTTTTCATTGTCGTTAATAAACATGTGTTTTCATGTCGTTGGAGAGCGTGATTAATGCGCACGGAGGGGGTTAATTGTTAATCATTTTTAAAATAATATGATATCAACGTTTTTATTGAAAGAGTGCTTTTTTTTTCTACTTCGCCGAAGCAAAGGAACGATCGATTGATTTTCAAATTCAATTTTCAAACTCTCAACAACTCTGAAAATTACTTAACGATCTAAGCAAACATCAGCTGAGAAAATCAAACTAGTTTCTAATCCCCCAAACTCTTAACAGCACTAATCTCAAAATTACAAACGATCGCCTCGACAAAGTAAGGAGCTCCTCGCCGTCAATGCTACTTTGGCGAACAGCAGCTGCGAAAGAAAAACTCCGGCGGCATCTAACGCAGACTTTCCTTGCTCGGGGAGAAAAAGGGCAGCTATCGGGAGTTGTTCCCCCTTTTTTTTACGGTCGACGTGCAGCCCCGGTACATTCGATCGAGTGTAAGTGAACGTGACGCGACTCGCGAACGACTCCCTGGAAGAAAACAGCGGCAGCGTCAGTCCGGATAAGAAAAAAAAAGTTTCCACGCCGGAAGAATTGAACGCACTTTATCGTCCGCCCCGCGAATAAATTAACTTGATCGGGTTTATTGGGCGTTAAAAACTTGGCTGCTGTTTGTCGGAAAATTAGTCAAGTTTCCCGGGGGAGCCCCGGAAACGAGCTTTGCTTGGAGATAGGGAATTAATTAATGTATATGCCGCGGATGTGTGCTCAATGATTCAACATCAAACGACGCCTGGATCGGAGTAGACGCGGTTTCATTTTACTGGGATTAAATGATGCTGGTCCGGTATAATACATTGGATAAATACAATTGTTTTAACAGTAATGCTTCAAAGACTATTGTTTAAATTTAAAAAAAGAAGAAAAATAAATAGTACATTTTCTTCAAAAGCTATTTTAATGCTACTTTCGTGCAAAGATTTAATAGAAAGGGAAGCTGCTTTAAAGCATATCTGCTTGCTATTCAGCAAACATACCATACCTAAAGAAAATGAAGATTTGAATATCTGCGTTAAATTCTGCGCGAAATTAATTGGACGCGAAATTCATCCGTTAAATCTGTCGTTATAATTTAGTTTGTAAAATCAGAAGCACAATGCCAAAGTCAACAAAGCTGCCATCAATCCTCCTAACCAATAAAAAGACCCAGCTCCTAATCCTACATCAGCCCGGCAATATGCAGCACCGCCAAACCCCCTCTTAATCCCCCCAGAAAAAGGTCGCATGCAGCTGCCATTATTACCAGGACTGATGGCGCGAAAACCGAGACGTATATATCTCGGGCGACCCTCGCCATCCGTCATTGACAAAACGCCGAGAAATAACACTCCGCAATCATTTATACGCTCTCTGGAGCGGCTGCCCTGAAAAATTGCCCATCTCCGCTGGGCTCGAAAATCTTCGCCGCAAAGCTGCTCGAAACAATGGGATTCTGAGATTTCGAGATTGCGGCCCGACGCTTGATCGAATTTCGACTGAGAGATTTTCGCGGTCGCGCGGGGGCTTTTCGCTTTCTCCGGGAGCTGCGCCGTTCGATTTATATTTTCGACGCTGCCGCGGATACCGCAATCTATTTTCGACTGGAAAACGTATTTGGCCTTTTCGGCTTTTAAATTAAATTAAACCGACATTTTTTGTTTATTGATTTTTTAGTCGCATTTCTGCAATCGAAGTCGAGGGAAAAACGAGGGTTTACGGAACTGATTGTTTTCACATTACGCTCAATGCCTTATAAAGCACAGTCGCTAAAGTTTATTAAGCTTGACAAACTTTTACTCAGTATTTGCGAGTATAGTAGTTTTTTGCCCTAATTCGTCTCTGATAAGCGCAAGAGCAGCAACGGGCCAAGATTTTAATTACGTCTTTACTCGTTACGGCCGATATGAATATTCCACGTCGCAGCGCGTTTTTTTCAGTGTACAAGGCTCTCGCCTTCTGCAATGTTGTCAATTTTAAGTTTTTCACTTCCATCGCGACGAGAAAAAAGTAATTTTTGCTCGAGTAGCGAAATTTTTGTTTTTCAAAGCCTTTAAAGGAATTAAAAGGTCCTCGTACTCGGCATCCCGGGTCCTCATAAATTATCGCAAAAACGGTTGAGAGCCGAAAAAACGAAATATCATTAAGCTAGAAACTGCAGGGAAAAATTAAAATTTTAAACCCAGTTCCTCGAATTTTCGAGCTCGCTTTGCAGCGGCCCGGCGATACTTGTTTCCAGCTCCGTTTTTTGCAGGACGCGCTTGAGGCCGCGGCTTTTGAATATGCACAAAGCGAAAGTATCTCTCCGGAAGATTCGAAACTCCGCAAAAAGCACTCCCTCTTCCTCCGCGCTCTTCACCCTCCAGACCTCCGGAGATCAGCGAGCGTAAATTCACGCTTACTAAAATCCCGGGAAATTCGGCGAGAGCACTGATAATTCATTTGTCTGCTCCGATTTTTAAGCGTGTCCGCGCGCGAGCGGGGAGCCGCCGGCGGCGCGAGCAACAAGTTTATCGATCCGCCGCGTCCTATACGCCGGGAGCGAGCGAGGCAGGATGAAAAGTGCGCTGCCATTGTGAGGGAATAATGCGTTTGGTAATGATTATCGAGCGTGTCGACTGTTATTGTTATTGTCGCGCGGATGCGCGCCTCTTGTTTGTAACCAATTAAATGCCAGTCCCTTTTTCCCTCGAGGGCTTTTGTGCGCTAATTAGTTCTTATTGTTTCGGGGTTATTAATATGGATTACGGGCGAGTATTGTTGCCGGCGGACGCAGTCAAGGTGCATGATGTACTGCCTTACGCCGCTGAGATTATATTTTCTCCAAGCTGTGATGCGTGAAATTTCAAGAATATGGAGCATGATAAATAGGTCCGAGTAATCGTTTTATTAAAATGCATTCGTCAAAAATTTGTTAAATGTTTTATTAGAGTTGGAACGATGTTTATAAAAAGCTGCGATTAGCAGGAGCTGATTTTTAATTTTTAATACCAGCGGGAGAAATTGCCTCGTCAAAATTAATGAGAAATTCTTTATAATCTAAGGATACGGCGAGAGATACCGCAAAAATTGCTTTGCGAGTGCAATGAAAATTAACTCGATTCACGAGCGGTATTAGCACCCTAATAATTCATACTGAAAAAGTAATTCTAGTCGTTTCCCCGTGTTTCATTACCACCCGAAGTAGTTAACAATAATTTTCTCCTAAAAAAATCCTCGCTCTACCTAATGTTTTAAAAAAACTATTCCTCGAAACATCTTTTTTATTACAAAAGTTCTTTCGTACTGGGGAAATAAATAAAAGCGAAAGTTGGTCGAATGCAATCTTCGCAATTCTAACTCGCCTCCGATTCATTTCGTCTACTTCCCAAGTTTATATATCGGGGCTTATATATAATTAAAGAGTCGCAAACTTAACAAGTAACTTTGCTAATTAAGCCGTAATGCGTTTGATAATTTTCCTATTAGAGAAGTTTGCCGAGTAGTAATTTATGTACGAGAGAAGCTCACTTACATTATGTCAAGTGTCTCGCTAATACCGCCGAGTGATATAGACGCACCAGCGATTCCGTGTGAAAAAGTTACGCGACTCGGTTCACTGAACTACAATCTCCTTCTCGATCTGGATAAGTATTTGTCGATTCTAGCTCGTTTCTACATATATGTATTATATTTCAAACCAATCAGAAGTAAATAAGCATAGTGTAAAAGAAACTTTATGATTTTAATTTTTCTAACCTTGACGAAATATAATTTTATCTCGAAGTAAAAACCAGAGCATAAACTGAACGTTTATCATCGCGGTCAGGTTAACAGAATTCGGTCGTAAAATTGGCTCGTCCATGTTTATTTTCGGCAGCCCGTAAACCCCCAATAAACAAACGAAGCCCTCGACAGTTTCGGCCGATAATTTCATCAATTTTATTATCTCGATAGGGCCTTCTAATTCATCGCGTGTAGGTACACGAATTCGTGTGCAGGGAGATCGATAGTACTCGGTAATTTTCCCCATATTATATGCGCATAAGTCGGCATGTGCAATTTGCGCTTTACGATTGTCGAGTGCCACTCGAGTATATATCCACGTGCGAGCAACAAGATATTTTCCCCTGGCCTGGAGAGCTGGAAATACAAATCGGCTGAATAAAAGCCAACATCGACGGTGTCTCGTCGAGTGAGAATTACCTTTAGCTCGATTTTTTTTTTTATAAATAAAGATTACTTTCGGTTATTTCACAATTTTAATTAATTAATTATGTATTTTTAAAATGAACTTAGGTAATGAATTGATATTTCAATGAATAAAATTAGTCCTTCTGTTGCGCGCACAATTTATTAATTCTTGATTTTGGGATCATTAAAATAAATTAACGCGCTTCATTAAAGTTCATGAAATTTATTTTAATCAAAAATTCTTATTCGAATAACACGTTTGAACAAATTTTCAAAATATAAATGTTACAAAAATGTTTTAAGTATTGACTTTGAAGATGCTTCTAGCCGTATCGCTTGATGCGTCGGACCTCGAGACTAAGCGCGCACCGAGCGGTGTCTGAAACCCAACTTGTCCTAACCGAGTGGAGTCTAAGAACCAACTAACTGAAGGGAAGAGTTTCCTTGGTAGAATACCTCGGTGGTGACACTTTTTTATTGCAAAAACGTGCCTTAAAAACGGCGTTAGTTTTAAATACCTTTGTTAAGTCTTGACTTTGGTGGAAAAGACTACACTGAGAAAAATGTTTTCTAAAAGTTACTATAAATGTACGAAAAATTACTATAATTTGTGGTAACGCAAGGA
>JAWWEO010000009.1:15011818-15083688 GCA_035582975.1 Ormyrus labotus
GTCTCATTGACTTTCGTGTCGGATTGCTGTCTTGCAGTTTGTACGGGTGATTGACCGCAATTTTTGGCTGTATAGGCTTTGTGCATTTTTTTAACTTACCATTGATGAAATCTGTTAAATTTAGTTCATTAAATATTTAAAAAGAAATAAAAAGATACATCTTGGGACGTAACACCTTCTATTTAAATATTTGTTTATTTATTCTACAATTCGGTTTTCATTGCTCTCAAGAGTTGTTATTTTTTATCGAACTATTCGTTTTACCATTTCCATTAAACTGTCAAACAGTATCAGATAATAGAAATCAGATACCGGCTGCCGTTACATTTAAAATGTAAAAGCGCAATGAATTCAGTTATCGACAAGGGGCCAATATTCCTTCAAAAGCCAGTCCAATAACTACACGGTCTACCCTAAGAATTCATTTGCAAGCTCCATTTAAATTACCATAAAAAACACAAAGAGCCCCGAGGCACTCAGCCGGTGCTTTTTGATAATACCCTCGTCTCCCGACAAAAGGCGTCGGGGGGAGGATATCCGATTGCAGCGATCCGTGTATGCGAGAAAATCTTTACTCCGAAATGCCGGCTGTTGTGTAGCTACGTCGGGAAGGACTTATAGCCGTAATTATGAGTGAAGAGGGGAGGGAGGCAAGGATGAGAAACCCCTCAGAGTTGAAAATCGATCGAGGCCTTTCTCCGGGGATCGACGAGAGGGAGAGAAATTGACAGACCGCCTGTGCTCTTGCATAGCTCTCTGCCGCCGAGGTATAACGGCCATTTTCTTTCTATTGACCGAATTACTTAATAAAGTGCGGGCGATGCTTGTTTGCGCAGCTATTCAAAGGAAGCTCGTTTCGACGAATGCGTGCTGGCTTGTTTTGATTTGATTGCGGCCGCCCGCGGTTAAATCGAGCCTCCGCTTCTACCGTGAAATTTTAATCCTAATTTAGATGGATTCGATTTGCGAAAGAAATTCTGGCTTTTGCATAAAGGATTATTGGCAAAGAGATAGCGTGCAAATGAGAGGATTCGAATTTAACGGAAGCGACGAGAACATTACTCGCTTCCGACTCATTTAATACACTCGCTAAATAAACGAAAAATCCAATTTCCGGCCGTATCTAAAGCCTCGCGAAAATCTGCCAACTAAAAGTCATCTCTAATAAAATCTCTAAATCAAGCTTTCGAAAATCCATCGCGCCAGATTTCGCTGCGAAACGATAAAAACACACAGCGGCTCCGCGCGGAAAAGGAGAGACGCGGAAAAATAAACGAATCGACGTCGTGCTCAGGTGAGATAACGCCTTTAACGAATCGACAGTCACGCGTCCAAGTCGCGCCGCTCATCATTTTACTCCGCGATAAAAGCGTCTGGCTCGCGGCGATGCGGTCGGAGTCACAACTCTCGCCGCTCTTCGCGGCTTACGTAACGATCGTCGCTGGTAATGCTCCGGAGAAAGTTTATTCGATCAGAGGGTGTTTCAGATTTTTTTCGTCTTTCGTCTATTTTCAAAGCTTTAATTTTATTTAATTGAAAGTTTTATAAATACATTTATTGGAAATGAATTAGCTGCAGAAACAGTTGGTCGGATCCTGTTATTTTAATTTATTTTGCCGTCGCTATTAAGCCCTGGCAGCATAAGTAGAGCGACGTTAAATAAGATTAAAAATAATTTATTTTGAGAAATATAAATAAGATAGCAAAAATTATAGAAACACTTTTTGGAGAAGAAGGATTAGCCCTTTTTCAAAAAAACTTTTGATGATTAAAGATCTTCCCAAAAACCATAAAACCCAAATATTTGATCGAAGATAAATAACCCTTTGCATAAAACATTATTCCTTCCCATTTATAAGGTAATAAAAATATTAAAACTTCCAGAACTTCCTACAATGCCCATCTTCTAAGTAGTTTCAATCTAATAACAGTAACCATTCCATCGAAAATGTCTGCCGTTAATGCAACAGGCGCATGCAAACAAAAACTCTTTACACCCAACTTTTCTCCTACCTAAGCTTTGCATCCTCCTACCCGAGAAACGTTACTTCGATTTCGGCTGAATTTTTCAAACGCGCGCGTCGACGCGCTTAGATAACGCATCGGGGCCCGCCAACCCGGTCTCGGAAAAATTTCGAGCGTTAAGAATCTCGTCACGACTCGGTGTATTATGCATGCGCGGGCCATTGTGCGAGCAGCGCAAAAACAAGATTGCAGATGCTACCTCGCGTATAATGAGGCGGGCGCCTTTTGTGAATTTTTGATGGAACGTGCAAGCCCGGCTCCGAGCGATCGATAATCTTTTTAAAGTAAATTTAATACATTTTTTTTTTTTAGATTTTCTCTTTTAAAGGCGAGTGAAAGGAATATTGCATCGAATATCGAGTTCGCCGAGTATTATTTAATACAAGAGGAGGGAATATTCATCAAAACACTTGAAAATCCATTTCGGAGTTATTGTATAGGGTTTGATTTTCTGGGAAATTCGATTCCGAACCATTTCCTCAAAATATTATCGAATAATTATTTCCCTATTTCATTACTGTAAATTGTAAAGACCACAGAGAGACTAAAATATGTATGCATAAATAATTTTCCCTAAAGCTGAGAATAGAATTAGTAAATTAATTCCGGCATTGAGACCAGCTTAGCCTTTAGTTAGGGCGAGAATATAGATTAGCTCTAGTGAATTGGGGTTTGAAGTGTTTCGCTCGATAAATATCAGAAGGTATTAAACAGCTCTTGACCTGCTTTGTCGCATTAATTTGGAAATTCCAAAATTACTACAATTCTTATAAAAACAATTTGAACCAATGTCGTGCCGTCAAAATAAATTCTTTAACAAAAATTAATGCAACGGCGCCGATAAACAGTATAGTTTACCACCTGTTATTCATGAAATCACTAGAAAGTCAAATCATCCTCCCTCCCCTGGTGAGAAGCCTCCCTAAATCAGGACTCATACGTGCAGCCTATTAATTTCATTGACTTGCGCTTTCTCCCCGTTGCATGACTCGGCCGGGGAAAAAAAAAATTGCAACGATCCAATCTCCGCCCGGAAAAAAAGCTCCCAATCACCTCGGCGCCCTCCGCGCTATAAAACCAGCAGCGAAATAAAATCAAAGAAGGGTGAGGCAAATCCCCCGAAGCCAATATACGCACGAGCCATTATCCAAAACGCGATCCACCCTGTGGGACCTTTGTACGTGAAAGAGAATGAGAGAGAGAGCTTGCAATAATGCTTCGGTTTGCGGATCTGCCGAGCAATCGATGGAGAGAAGAGGGTGCGGATCTTAGTGCTCGATTTGCCAATTACGTGCTGGGCGAAGGTTACAATTAATTGGAAGGTATTGGAGGTAGAGAGTTTGGCGAGAGAGATGTAGTTATGAACTCGAGCTCGTATTCATGCGGCCATTAACGACATGCGTATTTTAAAAGGCATCAATTAGTCAGTTTGATTGCTGCTGCCGAAAATGACTCGGAACTGTTGCCGCGTTTATTGTAATTAACTTGCCCGAGCGAACTTTCGATTCGCGCTTTTTTTATTGCGGCCTGATTGCCATTCGATTAGCGAGCGTTCGTTAACAAACATTTTATGAAAAAAATTGATTAAGGTATTTGTTGTTGCTTTTAATGGGGTTTTTTAAAGCGCACTTTATTTCGTACGAAGAATTAATAAACTTTTCCTGATGGAATTAAAAGATTCCTGCCCGGGTTGTCGAAACATAATTAACAAGTTGCCTCGATCCGGTGCAAGTAATAAGCGTCGGTGCCGCCGTATTATCCACCCTCGGGCCGCGCCTCGGCGCGAATCGAAGTATCGTTGACCTCGATCGATTTCTCCGGCAAAATTTCGAGGGAGTTTGCGGTCGCCGTCTATTACGTCCTGCGAAAATATTGTTCGTCCGTCCGCGAATACGATTTAACTTGCTTAACAGGCTGCCCGAAGGAGAAGGTATTTCATTTATTCTGCGCTATCGCGCCGTTTCGACTTTTCCGAGGGTTTTTGTTGGGCGAGGAGTAGTTGAGGGGTAGCGACTGAGGGATGGATAGATGAATATTTCATTGGCTGGATGGATTTTTAATGATTGTTAATCGAGAATAAATGGAAATCAGGGGGTGGCTTTCATAATGTTGCAATAGCCGATAAATTACTATCATTCAAGAAGTCAAATAGACTTTCATTAAAACGCTTTTTGTAAAAACCAGATAATCAAATTATCCCGCTAACAGAAATTTATTAATGCAAAATACTGCAATATCTAATAACGCGAACTGCTGCAATATCCGAAAAGAATTTCTGTATTCTTTCCGATCTACATCGCACATTTCAAGTAGTACAAGTCAACGCGCACCGCGCCCGCGAGCAATCCTCCTCCCTTTTGCGCTCTGAAATATTCAAATTCGAATAGACGCGCAGCGCCGTGAAAACCCTCTGCAAAACAGGTCCCCGTCCCGATAAAAAGGGGGAAGGCGCTAAGCGCCTCGACGCATATCGGCTTGCGGCGCACGTCCGCCCCGACGTTGCAGCGCGCGGCGTCGGCAAAAAGAAACGAGGCGAGAGTCTGCGTGCTGCAGCGAGCGCGGGAAGCCCCTCGCAACAGGTGGGCCCTCGGCGACGTCGCGCGTGAGCTTTAAACCGAGCCGTGTGCATGTGCATGTGCGCGTGGGCGCCGAAGAGCGAGATCAATAGCTCTAATTGTTTGCCGCGCCGATGCCGGAGGGGAGTTGCTTTTCTGGTGCGACTTTTTTTACTTGCGCTCTTGACGGATGAATGACTTCGCTGGAGGGTAAGGAGGATTTCGAGTTAAATATTTTCGGAAAATGAGCTGGGAGCGTTTAAAAAATATTTTTTTGATTAAATTTTAATGACTGACAATTTTAGGTCGTCGAGGAAAAGTTTCAGTCTCTTTGCGGAATTTACTTTAAGGAATTACTTTGAGTTTGTAATGATGTCGTTCGCCGACTGAGATGGCGTCCATTTCCCGCGCCCGGATTTATACTTTTAATTTTAATAAACCGCGATAGAGGCGCGATACAGTAAATAATTAGGTAATAGAAGTAGAGGGGATCGTGAGGGTAGACGTGGGAGAAGGATTTCCTCGAGGGAACACACGCTCTGAGTTCCAAGAAGGAAGCAGCCTTGCCTTTCCATAGCTTACCATCCCATACGATAAAGGATTCGGGGACCGAGGGACTCGCCTACCGCATCAGACCCAGCCAGCCGCCTTTCCAACCTCTGCTAGATTTTCTCAAGAACACCGAGGTAAACTACATCGAATTCTCATTCGCGTCCGTCTCTTGCGCGTAGCGCTAAATTTAATCGATTTAAGTTCGTTAGAAGTGTAACATACTAGGCAATAAATCAGTATTAATAATCGATATCGCGATTTATTGAAGTTGCACACCTATGCACGATCCCGCAATCCTTTGAAGTAAAGGTGAAAACTTTGTTTTATCAAAGAATTTGCTCGCTTGATAAAAAAAAATCTTATTATGGATAAAAGTACTGCTACAAGACAATAAAATAAATTGTCGTTTTAGTGTATAACGTAATGTAAAAACTCAATAGTCTTCTGTAATCTCATATCAATGTCAATTAAATACGAAGGCTCCGTTTCAAAATAACTCCGACAATAATTTTTACTGCTCCCAAGCTTTTCTTTAAAGATCTCTCTAAAAAAAAATAATTGCATCCGGCTCTCAATACCGACGCCTAAGAACAATATCGTTACATCGCAAAAATCAATAAAGCAATTAACTGCCCTCTTCCAGGAGATTACTTTTAAACGCGACCACGAAGAGTAAACACGCACATACGCGTGCAATCAAACAACAGTTCAAACCAAAAGTCAGCCCTTTGTGCAGCGGAAAATCCGGGTATTAAAAAATTTTTAACGAGCGAGCCAACGAAAGCTGAACTCTGCAGCTATCCAGCTTGTTTTCGCTACGGATACAATTAATCCGCCGCTTAATTGCGAGAAAACAGAGGTACCAGAAAACTAAACAAACCGTGCTCGCGCGAATATCCGGCGTTAATACGAGCTCGAGAGGGATGAGATATTTTCACGAGAGATGCGGGAACTTCCCCTCCTCTTTGAGGGAGTTCGTCGGTGCCTTATTTATTACTCGCAACCTTTTGCGTCTCGAACGCGAGTCGAGCAGCGGGATGATATATTAATAGGAGTTTCAGGGGAGAGAGTAGTTTTTACTTTTAGGACTCGGGATTCTCGAGGGGAAGCTGAACTTTCAATTTTATGATGAGTTTTCTGAGATCGTGACCACTGAATTATAGATGGTTCGTTCGTCCCAATGTTGCAGAAGTTAAAGCCTATAATGAGGTAAATAAATAACGAGGGAATATGAGATATAACTCAGTTTCTATCTCATTATTTATTAAAGTATCTGGTTATCAGTTTCAATGTAATATTTTAAGGATGTACGTTTAAATAATAAATGAATACTCGTGCAACTGACAATGAACGAAGCTAAGGTGTAAAACATTTAAAAAAAAAAAGATCTGGATAAATAAAAATCTGCTTCCGGAAAGTAAAACTTCAAATAAAGCATAATCCAGCAGCCAAAATTAATAATCTGATTTTGGCAAAGAGTGAAAAGGTTTCCCCTAAAAGGTTGAACTCGCCAAGCTAAAAATAATGAAAAATTCAGCAGTGGCGTTGTGTAATCCGGGAGGGGTAAAGGGAGGAGAGCGCAAACGAAATTCATTAAGAGGTCCCGTCGCGGCGCGGCACTCGATATCATCATTTTTCACGCGCCTCGCATGCATAATTCAGGCGGCGGCGGCGGCGGCGGCGGCGGGTGCAAAAACCCCAGGCGAAGAGAATCCTTTTGAAAAAGACGGCGCGGCTCCTTCCTTTTCATTTGCGCGCGGCGCAGTATCCATCTCAATTTATCTTTTTATCTCCGAGCTTTCCCCCGGCTCTCGCGTCTTAATTTCCCCCCTGTCGCACAGAGAGAACAGAGGAAGCTTTCTTTCGCCAGGGGGCGAAGTCTCCCTTTAGGAGGGGAAGAGAGAATTCTCTTCTGTTTCTTTTTACGTCTGTCTCTCTCTCTCGCTCTCTCTCCTTTTTGTGTGTCGCGCAGAAATCCTGAAGACCCGGCTCTAAAATACCATGCAATCCACTTAAATGAGGTCTCTGTCTTCTATACGGCCGCTCGTGTGTAAGTATTCCTTTTTATGGTCGCCGGACGAATCTTGCTAGAAGTTTTCGGTATAATGCATCGATGTGTACAATGGCAGAGCCCCAGGCGTACTCTTCTCTTTTTCGCTTCTTTATTCGAGCTTTTTTTCTCTCATTCTTCACCATGAAGACTGGGTATGAGGGGTATGATTTTTAATGAGTTTCCTATTCAAGATATTGACAGCTGCCTGTTAGAATCTATTGTCCGCTTGTTCATCTCCGTCCTGTTATTTAACAGTTCTCTTTACTGTTAGTATTTAGTAATTGAAGCGTACTCATATTATTAAATGCAGTGATGTTATTAAATTTAAGGTTTAGTGATTTCGTAGTCAATTTAATTTTAATTTAGTTTATTATTTTTGCTTTATGATGAAATTATTATTCAATAATATTGCGACATTAATAATAAAATGAAATAAATAAATTCTAAAAAAGATTCTGAAAAGTGTAATTTTACAAAATATAATACAAAATATAAAATTACAAAGTATAATCTTACAAAAAAATATAATTTGTTGTAAGAGACTTGTACCTTTTTTCATTTGAAACCTCTTAAAACCTACACTCGCAGAGCAAATGTAAATAATCGTCTTTATAAAGTCATTATTCCCGGGCGAACACGATAAATTTCCCTAACTTTAAAGTCGATCCAAACTTTCTCTGCGCTAAGTCTACTTTTCTCGCGACACCAATTCTGCACTCGAATCTACTTCTAACATCCCGGACTCTTCCTCGCGTGGGCCCAAAGCACCTCTCGACAACCAAAAGTCCTTCCGATTTTTAATACACCTCCTTGCAGTTTTTTAGGGAAAAGTCAATCAGACAATCAAATCGAGTCATCTTGTTTATTATTCCGGCGCTAAAGTTTTATCGCTGGCGCAGGAAACTTTTTCCCTCCCCTCCGTTAAATCGCTAGAAAGCAATTTCAACGACGGAGGCAGATTTCGAAAAAGAAAAAAAAGAAAGGATTTTACGCCGTCAAAGTTTCCCCCCGGAATTGTTGCGCGAGCCCGTAATCCTCTTGACAAGGAAAAACGCCGGGCTGCCGCGAGCTGTAGCGATTCGATTCGCCTCGAGATTCCTCTTCTTCTCCTGTTTTTTCTCCTTTCCGTCCTAAGCGGAGGGAAAAGGGATTTTTTACACGCACGAAAAACTGTTGCGGGCGAACCTTCTTTTCCGCGTCCATTTGTCTTTAGCAGCTTTTTCAGTCGACGGCAGCCGGCAATTTCTCTGTTAATTAACAAGTCTTTCAGACACTGGGCTCGCTCAAATTCCAGATTGGGTACAAAGTTGACCGTAAAGTAGAAAATACAAATTTCCGCGTGTATAATAATTTAGGGGACTTAAGGTGTTAGTTTAAAATAGAGTAAATAGTAAAATGAGTTTAAAAAAATCTAAAGTATTAATTTAAAAAAGAGAACAATCATTTAAACTTTATCAGAAAATTTGTTAGTAAAAACTAAAAATTATAAGCTCAACCGCGGCAGTATTTAACAAATTATATTCAAATTCAACCCCCTCGGGGGAAAAATTGTGAATAATCTTGATTGCCAAGTGCAAGCCCCTACGCCCTCTAAAATATGAGAAACAATTATCTCCTCGGCAGTCCGGCGAAGCTAAAATAAAAAAGCCCGGTCTACAAAAAAAAATGATTAGCTTATCATCCAAATAAATCGGTGCTCCCTCTCGGCGTAATTTTAGATTAAATAAAAAAAAGGAGAGCCGCCCGGCAGTGTTGCGTGCGGCATCAGTCGCCCGTCAAAGCAACCCCCCCCCCCCCCCTTTACCCAGTGAAAGTGGGGTCGAAGTTCAGGAGAGACCGAAAAAGAAGTCGCCGCGGCCGCAAGAAAGTCGACCGGCCGAAGAGAGAAAGAGAGAGAGAGAACGACAGATGCTATCTGTCTAATTAATGGGCCAAGATTACCGGACGGCGTGTGACACATTTCGGCGCAGGCGCGCCGCGCTTTTTCTCCCCGCGCGCGAGGAGCCGCCCCCGGGAAGATACGGATTAAAAGATTATGCCGGGCAAGCCGCCTAACGACGCCGTTTCCGCGCGAGAAACTTATTGCGTTAACCCTCTGCACTGAGCGGGATGGCGCAATTGCCGCTGCTTTCGCTTCTTCTTTCAACCTCCCCTCTGTCAGTCTTTACGTCTATGAACTACTTATCAAGTCCATCTACCGACTTGGTATTTTGCTGCGGAATATATGAAGACTCGTAAGCTAGTTATATATAAATATGACAAATGTCAGTTTCAATAATTCTGAAGTTTATTTTCATTGCGTTTAAGATTGATTATCAAGAATGCAACGACAAATAAGTAATTATAAAGGTACGCGAGACTAATCCCAGATATCGTAATATCGAACGAGAGCGTCGTGGAAAATTCGAGTAATGAACTGCAGGTAGAACATCAGTAAAATCCCAAAGCAATCGCTAACCACGCGAATCACATAATCCACTTCCGAGGCAATAAACCGTCATAAGATCCAATGTCCTACTTCTTTTCGATATATAACGAACGAACCAACCTTCCCGCACTAATCCGACCGAAGGGAGCAAAAGAAAGATGCTAATCCGCCAGTCCACCTGCTTTTCATCCGCCCCATAAAGCCGAAATGCCGCTGTATTACTGATAACGATGATTAATTTTTCTTTACTTCTGTTTTTTTTCCAGACTTTCCAGACTTTTTTAAAAGTCGTTTCTACGAATGGCTGTTCTGCACCTGCACAAGTTATGCATTTTTCCTACCTCTCTTAATTGCACCCCTTTGTAATTGTGCTAAAAGAGTAAAAAAAAAAAGAGTAGATTTTCCCCGCAATGTTTTCAAGATAATCTAGCGCTACCCGATAATCTCATTGAATCCAAATCCTTTCCCCGAAATAACCGTTGGCGCGCAGGGCTAAAAGGTTAATTCAATTTTTGAATCTCGCGAAAGTCGCGCAAATCCCCGCTGGAACACAAAAAAAAACGGCACCTCCCACCTCCTCCTCCTCCAAGGAATTTCAGCGACGCTTACTCGAAAGCCGGTCATTTGCAGAGCTCCGCCGGCGAAATATCAGATTGCCGGGGCTCCCCAGTATACGTGACCGGACCCCGACGGCAGATTGAAACAGTGCCGCCTCGCGCTTAGTTATACATGCATTAAGCGAGCTGCCTTTTCAGAGCGAACGAGCGTACGTGTCGTTCCGCTACTGCGAGAGGATCAAGCCGCCGGAGAGTTTGTTGCTATACGTGTTACAATCCTTTCGGGGACTGCAGCCTCGCACTGCTTGTGCCTCGGTGATTTTCTTCTCGCCCCCGCGAGGATGGTAAAAGGAAGCCCGCTTTGCTGCCTGACGCGGCGGTGAAATCGTTTCGAATACGTCGATGAATGGGTCATCCGCGCGAGTTCGCGTGGTAATTAAAATTGGAAGCGGGTACCGGCGGATTTTATTGTGAGTCTCTTTTATTATGTGCTTTCAAACTCCCTTATTTTCGGAACGCTCGTTTCTGGAATCGGAAGAAAAATTCCACAATGCTTTTAGAGCAATATTTGTACTTTTTCATTGCGCTAGAAGAGACGAGGAAAGTTTCGTGTTACATTCTATTCAACACAACAGAATAATCCTCTCTCAATTTTCGTGCAAAATAAAAGCTAAAATATAATTCAGAATTTCGAGTTTTGTAATAATTTACGTAAATGAAAAAGTCCAGTACTTGGAAAATTCAAAAACGTGACGTTTTAGCGATCTCCATTTCAATCTCGGCCGCCGAAGGTTTCGGTAAAACTCCGCAAATTTAAAGTTTTCAAACTCTTGCTTGACTTAACGCGATAACCATCTAACATGTATACTTGTGTATAAAGTAAACATCCCGCTTAGCTCTGCACACGACTGCTAAGCTGTTTAATGCCTATTTACGAAAACTTTACCGATACACTTTGAAAAAGTTTCGATTAGCTGGCGAAACTTTCCCCAAATAAATAATCCCATCCACGTTGATCCAATTCCCACCGATTCCGGCAAACAAGAAAATTAGCATTTCAAATCGAAGTCCCCCTCTCATTAATAAAATCAGCTCCGTCTTGCCGGCAGAGCCTCCGGCTGCAAAAAACGTCGCGTCGTTAGCGGCGATCTCTCCGCCTAATGAAATCCAGGCGCGAAACGAATCGGCGTCTCGAGGGCAGGCAAACAGATCCGCGGGGCTCTAAATAAAACGGACTCGCGCAGGAGGAGCTCCGAATCCGGACGCCCAGGCACGTCGATCGATGCCCGGGGTGCGTTCTATATATACACACTCGCGGGCGCACACTCCGCCGTGTACATAAAGCTCTCGTTCTCTCTCTCTCTCTCTCCCGCGCCGTTCCGGCTTTTCCCTTTCGTTTTTGCCTGCCGGCGTTTATGGGCTCTCCAAACTCTCCGGGGACACCGAGCCAACGCAATCGCCCACTACACCAAGATAGCCCAGCCGCCTTTGTGCAAAGAGACGTCGAGGCCAGATCTCTCCGGCTGTTGTTGCTCCTGTTACCGGTATGCTCGGCGGCGAGCTCTTCTTTTTTTTCCTCTCCTCGGATCTGCCTGAAACGTACCGATTTGTCGTCGGCCGGAGGGAGCGTATACAGTTTTTGCGAGCAAGTTGTGGGCTCCGCCAGGTTTAGGGGGTTTGATCGAGAGGGTGCGATGAGTCGGACGGTATGATAAGAACTTTTTTGCAGATAGAGATTTGGGGAAATGGACCAATAACAAGGTCTCTGATCGTTTTCGGTCAGTAGCTGCTGATAGAATTTTTTATGACTATACAACAATAAAGATACTGTTAATTTATTGGGAGCTAAAATACGACTGATTACCAAAAACGTTGATTGAACGTTACTTTTGTACCAGAAAATAGCAATAAATAATGATTATTTACAACATAAGCAAGCAAGAAAATAAACTTTAGACAATAAATCAACAGATTCAGAACGAGTGCGATAGATCGGCGTGAATCTTTTCATCTAAACTTAGCGCTTAATCTGTTTCTATTCTCGTTACTCCAACGTTTATTCAATTCTTTTGTACGATTAGTTGTTCCCGCTGATCCGTTCTATCATACTATTTTCTTCCGCTGCTTGTTTGCCTCACTACGGTTAAATCGGCGCTGTTTGCAGAGCGGCTCGAACGCTTTGATTTTTTAGCCCCGCTTACCGCGAGCGCGTGGAGGGTTTCATTTTCCCCCGGGGATTTATTTCGAAAATATACAAGCGGGGCAAGCGAGCAATGGGCCGCGATACAATGAAAAATATTCCGATCCAGCAACAATCGGATCGTTGTTACTTTCCAAGCCGGCTTTTTCCCTCGTTGACAGATAATTAACGCGCCATTTTTTTTTACGCGAAATACCTGCCGACGAACCAAGCGTGACCTGCACTTCCAGCAGATTAAATTTCGATTGGATCATCAATCACTTAAAAAGTGTACACTTCTTCTTTTTACTACATTCTTAAAACTTGAATATTGCTTTCCTTTAGACGGCTGTAAACTTCTATGGACATTGCTTTATTAACTTTACGGATATCGCGCTTTGCTTATATAGTTCATAAAATATATAGTTCGCAACGAGTCATCCCCTTCAAGCAGCTTATCAAGCTCAGCTCTCGAAACTTTAAATCCGCCAGATCTTTACCACATATTCGCGAAACATCAAAGTTCCGGACAGACTAATAAAAAGACAATCATTGCATTCGTGCTCCAAAGCAGGAAAACTGTTTAACCTAATTTCCTTTCGCAGGCGCACTCTGAACTCATACCTTCCGAAACACAGCTTCAAAACGGCGTCGATATACCTTTTATCGAAAACTCGCATCGCGCCGAAATAACGAGCGTAAAAACGAAACTGCCGGTGCAGCGCGGTGACGAAGCGAAAAATCCCGCGAATAATTTCCAAACTCGCAGAGCGCGACTGGCGCCCCGAAACAATGCCCCAGCGCGCTCGAACTTCTCCAACTCCGCTCGGCGAATTCATCGACCATTCCGAGGCAGCTTGTATACGCAGAGAACAGAGGCCAGGCCGATAAGAGACTCGCGTCCCTTATCGACTAACAAACGCAATCGCAACGTTCGCCGGTCGGCTAATTAACGGGCCCATAGACGGCTAATTCCTAATTATACTCGATATCGCGGGAGCGAATGGCGGCGGGCTCGTTACGGCGTCTGTGTATATAAAAGTGGACGCGAGGCGAACGATAAGCTCTCTCGCGTGCCGAGAGACGGGTAACGCGAGCCGAAGTGTAAAGCGAGAGAGGCGAGGAGGGGTATTTCGAGGGCGCAGCGAGGATCTTGGGGTCAAGGAATCGTGAGTTGCATTTTTCGGAGGAAACGCAGCGAGATTAACGCGATTAGGGGGCTGATTAAGGAGAGGTAAGAGCAGCTAAGGAGCTTTTTGATGTTTTAATTAACGTAAAACCGATGCTAGCAGAGATTGATTAATCTCTTGTTCGCAATGGTCTCTTGTGATATGTGCGTGCAGTAAACATTTAAGATTGGAGGGAAGAGAAGAAAGATAAATCATACAAATTATAAAAGAAACATTTTTATTTGAAAATCTGGAAAAGACCAACTAACAAATGTTATTATTCATCGTCAATTGTTTACAACAAATTAAAACTTATTTTTAGAAGATAAATACTTTTAAAACAACCTTTTTCTACTTGATCTTATTATTCCAATGCAGTAACATTCAGGACAAACGAACTCTGCGTGCAAAAACAGACAATCCCTGCCTTCATTCGGGGAAGCGAACAACAGTAATTTACACTTGAAAGGAGCATCTATCGATTTTATTCAAAACAAGTTGCTTCGTCAAAGTAATCACAAAGCCCGCCGACAGCAAACTGTCCTTAACGTTCGCCTTTTAAAAACTTGAGCAGAGAGAAACACTCGCATAAGCGCCGTCGTTTTTTGTGCCTTTTTTCCTCGCAATTTATAATTGTTTGCCCGGCAAAGTGAAATGAATTTCTTCGGCCCGGCGGAATAGTTGCGCGACGCGCGAGAACGAAGTCGCCGCGAAATTCAAAGTTTTCCTCGAGTTCCGAGCGCGGCGCTTAAATTCAAGAACCCCGGAAATTTCGTTACTTACAAAGAATCCATTACCGTTTAGTGACTTCAAAATCGCCGCTTCGATATCGACTTGCTTTTCTAACTCGGATATCGCTTAATTATCCGATCCCGAGGATTTTGAACTTTTAAAGTGTACTTTAACTTGAATAGTTAAACTTCCTACTCGAATTTGCATTTACTTAATATAATAAATTAATATCTCGGCCCTATTGGAAGTTTTCGCTATTATTTGGCCAATTTTTGACGAATTTTTGTAGACTGACCAAATTTGGTCAACTGCTCGAGAGCAAAGTTAAATATTATTTTAGTTTAATTTAAATTGATTAAAGGAAGACCGAACGTATGTGTTTTTATTAAAAAAAAAAAGTATGAAAAAAATAGTGCAACCGTTGAAGAGCAGATAGGAAATCAATTTAAAAAATTGCAATGAAATTCGAACTTGCCGCAAGTTATAAAAAGAGAGGAGTTTATTGATGTTGCGGATATATTGATAGTTTTACGATAGTTATTATATAAACATCAAACTTCTTTAACGCAATTCGTTCGAATTACTGTACGCTTCGAGAACTCGTTAACTCGGTAAAATGAAAATTGAATTTAAAACCTACAGTTTAAGCTTTCGCAGCAATTCCTTGGGCTGTTTAAACAAAAAATTATCCTAAATACCAGAGAAACTAAAAATAAACTCGTGTTTAAAGAATGAAAATTAAACATTGTTATCCGCCTCGTTAAATCCGTGAATAATCGAGCATGTTTTATTTTAATGCTCAATCAGACAAAACTTTTGATTTAATTACGGCAGCAATCTTCCCGAACTCCAGATTTAAAGGGCTTCACCCTGCATTATTAACGAGTCCTTAAAATTTCGACAAGTCAGGCGATTTACGAGTAACAATATCCGCAGACAAAACTATGTTATCGAGTAATTGTTTAATAAAACATTTAACCTCAAAAATTCATTTAAATTGCCAAATATAAAATTACCACCAATTCGCACAAACCATCTTGGCATTTCGCTATAATATTTATAAAAGGAATTCGACCGCCCGATGACAATAAACTTGAAACTCTCGTAAAGCAGACTCCGAAACTATCCAAGCGAATCAGCGCTCCGCACGACCAGTCAGCTCTCGGAAATTTGCGGCGCGCCGTCATTTCTAGAAACGCTCCCGCGCTCGGCAAGGGCAGAGAGTCGCGTAGCGCGAATCAGGGCGCAGTGTTGGAAGGGCCCGTCTAAAATAGCGTTCGTGCCCGCGGAAGTTGCGACTCTCGCAATGCGCGTCGGAGAGAACTAATAAGCATAATTTCTTTCGATGGTCGCGCCTTTCTTCGGAACAATAGCGGTTTCGAGCCGTTAATTTATGGCTCGCGAAAAAGCCAAGTTCTTCGGCAAACCGGACGGGGGGTATTGTCCGCGGATTATTTACGGAAGTTTCGCGTTTTGTTTGTAATCTTTGGTTTTGCATATCGATTTTTTTATTGCCTCGTAGAATAGAGTGGATTTTATTTGCGCAGTGCATAAATAATAATTTTTGTATAAAATTTACAATCCATTGTAACTTGCAACCCAAATTCAACTAGAAATTCCCCAACAATTTCCTCGCCACAGCAACAACAACTCTACAAAGCAACTGCAGATCTCGCTCGAGCGTTCAAATTTTCATCGCAGTCGACATAAACCACTCAGCATCCCGTCTAACCGAATAGATTAGCTCGGCGGGCATCCGGGGGCAAACAAAATCGAAGAAAAGCCACTCAGACGACGTCACGCGGAGCGGCCGAGGCCTCGAAGCCGTCGTGCTCTGAGCTCAATCAGCGCGGGGCCCCCCCGCGAGCTGCGTAAATGCACGCACGAATGTGGACACTCCGATATATTGCCTGTCCGCGAGTTCGCATTGAAGACCTGATTGCGGCCCGAGGACGCGGAGAGCGGAGACGAAGGCCGAGCGAAGGAGAGCCAGCTGGAAAGAGGATGCTGATTGGGGATTTCGGGGCTTAGGATTTTTCGTTTTGGAGAAAGGTTTGTTATGACGCATACAATTTTTCGGGTTAGTCGCACTGTTTTCTTTTGGATGGTTATTTAGTGATTTTGCTGAAATTCAGCGCGGTAGTTCGAAAATAGGTTGGAAGAGAAAATGGGAAGATTAGTAAATGTCTTTGTTAGAAACGAAAATAAGAAAAATGTACGGCTGATTGGCAAAAAATAAAGTTTTG
The DNA here is from genome assembly GCA_035582975.1 of Ormyrus labotus. Taxonomy (NCBI): domain Eukaryota; kingdom Metazoa; phylum Arthropoda; class Insecta; order Hymenoptera; family Ormyridae; genus Ormyrus; species Ormyrus labotus. Next base: position 15,028,315 of record JAWWEO010000009.1, read on the forward strand.
AAAACCATTCGCAGTTGAAAACGTTTTTCGTATTTCGAGAAAATAGTAAATTACAGAAGCTAGCATCCGAAATATCTGTAAGACTCGTATTTTATTTATTCATTTGACAACAAGACTCTGATAAATATCCCCGAACTACCGTTCCATCTCCGCAGGTATTTCCGTTAATACCGGCCGTTTTGTACACTCCTTCGCCTCCATAAAACTTCACAATAACTCGTTCACCCCATAAGCCGAGGTGCAAAAAACTCGGCTCACACATTTTCCTCGCGCAATAAAATCGCTGCGACCCAATACAAGCTCCCAACCGCCTTGAAGCAGAAAGAGCTTTTCGATTCGGCGTTGAAAGGGGTCAGCCGCCAAGGAGTAGCGACACAGACTCGCTCGGACGCCCGAATAATGCAGGCGAGATCGGCCTATACGCGGACGGGAAAGAGTTATAAAAGGTAAAAATATTGAAATTTTAAAAGCTCCGCGGAACCGTTCCGAAAAATGTCCCAGTCGATATAAATCTTTTAGAAAGGCCGTTTTTATTATTTTGCCCGAGGGGCGAGGGAGAATGCCAGGTGGCTGCGCGCTTGAATTGTTTTCTGCCGGGGCGAGCGCTTTAATCTGATCGAAATAGCGTTTTTTTGGGAAAATCGAACATGTATACACTCTAATTTAATGAAAATATTGAAATGTTGCTTTAAAATTTTCTGAGCGTCTTATATTGTATTCATTCAATCATATAAGCTCTAAAAGCAAAATGAATTTATATTTTAAGAACATTTAAAACTGATAATGGTGTGTAAATCATAAATGTGTTTTACAAGAAAATTGCTCTAAAAGCGTCAATTCTACTAAAAACTTTAATCCCGCAATTATACTGCGAAACCAACGTCCCCCACAAAAAATGAATCAGCACCGTCGGCCGCAAAAGAAATCGCGACAGGCGTCACTATCCCGACAAAGCCTCGTCTATTAACTCGGAGGAAGAGCCTCGAGGCGCAAGCTTACGCTTACCCCTCGTTTAATTTTCTTTCGGACCTTCGGATCTGCGAGCGATGCAGACGCGTTGCATCGGCCAGGCCGCAACATGCGCGTTAATCTAACGCCAGTTCTAATTAAACCGGAGCTACAGGCGACGCCGGCCTCAGACATCAGAGGATATTACCTCCTCCCCTCCCCCTCCCCTCTCCTCCTCCACCTCCCCCTCTGCTCGCCGTCCGGAATTGTCAACGCGGAAAATTCTCGTAAACGGAAGTTTCATTTTTCGCGCGACGCCAACTGATGCGCGCTTTATTTTAGACGGAAATTGAGTGATCCTCTTTGGCGGACCTGTCGATTGACAAGCCGAAGAAAGACGAGGGAAGGATTATTTTTAAATAAAATAGAGAAAGGCATTAAAGGAAATTGAAATATTAATTTTGTGTTCGGATACGGATTGGGATTTTTATATCGAAAATCGTCAATTTCCAATTATCCGTTGATATGATTAAAAGCTGATATGGTCGGATAAGTAATTGGTAAATGAAAAAATACGATAAAAGAAACTAATTGAAACATTTTATAAATTATAAAGGAAGAATTAATCCATTTTACGATAACCTCCATTAAATTTTAGTTGATTATTTAACGTTCATATTTTCAATGGCGCAAAGGACACCTGCCACGTAACTATTTCGCGATTAAATTTTAAAAAGCCGTTACTCGGTTAACTCGGTGTTCGAGTATATTAAATAATTGTAAAATTCAAAATTATGACGGTAATAAAATATTTACAGCGGAATAAAAAGCGTTATTGACATTAAAAAAAGTTGTTATTTTATCGATTAAATTACGCACTGCCTCTCAACGCGCATTAAAAAGCTTATTTATAAATAGATTGAACGCTTTTACCGCTCTTGTATTGGTGAAAAAAAATTTATAGCTAAAATAAATCACCCGCCGAGCTTCGTTCGTTCATCGCCTGACAAAAATAGAACAGTACGTCAAAATTCTCGACGGCGTGCATTTTAAATGAGAAAAGCTTCCATCGTCTAACCTTCATTCAATAACCTTATCAAATTCAATAAAACGAAAGCTCGTTAACGCGGCTCCATCAGCGCGACAGCAGATTGCAAAAATGCATTTCGATTAAGCCCTCGGCGAAGCTCGTCGCGAGGAGCGAGCAAAAACCTGTCGAATGCGCACGCAATTCGTCAATCGTCGCCGCCTATCTCCTCCAATAATAACTGCATAATGCCTGCGCCGAAGCAGGAAAGAAACTCCGCGCTTATCGCGACAAATAATGGTTCGGCCCGTTATCGGGCCCTTGTCGTACAAAGAGATTGCATGTACGGAAAAGGCTGCAGAAAATTATGATGAATTGCCCCGAGCCGCGTGTGCGAATAAACGCTTTCGAGGAATATGAAGCCTGGGCCAATCCTCGGTAATCTAATTGGATGCTAAAATGAACAAGGCGATTCTTTTAAAACAAAATGTGGGTTGCGGAAAGAAAGGGATGGTAGAAATAATCTTCAGCAGTATTTTTTATTATTATTAGGTCACCGCAAACTTCTATTCGCGATATTTTTAATTTTTTAGATAGCAGCAATTACAAAAATTGATAAAAACAATAATCAAATCAATGCTTTTTTATCTAATTTTTATTTTAATAACTTTAATGAAACACTTTCAAAGCTAGACCGACCTCCATTATAGTGATCGCTTTTTACACGTCAGTGACAGATTCTTGATTATCGCGTCAAATTGTTAATAACGTCTTTTTTACATCATATAATTAATTACGTTAATTCAAAGCAGTCCAAAAGTTATTCGCTAAATGATTATTGACTGAAAATTAAAATATTATTAACGTTTATTTAACAGTTTATAAATTATTTAAAAGAGGCGAAATCTTCTAACTGAATAACTCCCATAAACATCATTACCTACAAAATCCGCAATTAAAATAAACCATCAATATATCTGACCTCCTTAAAAAGTCCCCTTGCGCCTCGCTAAAATCACTCCTAGCCGATCCTCCGCTCTATCGACCCGCGAGTTCCCGCAAAAAAAGTGGGGAAATCGCCGGCTCGAAAACGGCAAAATGTGCGGGCCGCTCGATTACGCTTGAAAAAGGCCTCTCGGCAAGAAAACACGTCGCGCGCGTACAAGCGAAAGTGGGGCGCGAAGATCGGCACGTCAAGATTGCTTTAATTAAAGCGAAGATGATAAATAACCCGCGGCAACTGCCCGCAGGTGAACCCCCAAGACCTCCCCCCTGGCCTTTAATTCGACCCGGTGGCCGGGGCGCCTCGAGAGCCGGAGATGCGATCGCGAGAATCGGAAAGTAAGGGAGACTAGCAAGCCGATATCGAGCCCTTCCATCGCCAACCCCCTAACTTCTCCTGGCGCGCGGCGAGCCCGCATCGGGCTCGAGGGTCAGTTTTTTTTTTACGGATGGTTGTGTTTTCCTGCTTTTCCTGAGTTTTTGGCCTATCTTTTTCGGGATCGCTGCTTTTTGTTCGTATTTGACTGTGTGAATTGACATTTTTATGAAGGCAAACATTTTTTAAATTACGTGCATTCGTTACGAATTCAGTTTAGCTTGCGGTTCTAAAACACCTTATCAGCGTTGCAGAATACTTATATAAAACCTTCCGTCCAGAAACCATATAGCCCGTCTGTTCCTTCAAACAAACAATAACCCTGGCTCTCTCCACGTTCCTTTTCCGCAAAAAAAAACCTCTCCTCCGCTCACTGGGCAAACATCCGTCCTTATCAATTAAAGCACTCTTTCTCTCCGTCCCTGCGGATAATAAAATATCTTCCAGCAGGAAAAACATTGGTCGGCGCGCGAAAAAAGCACAGCCTCAAAGTCGCTCTCGCTATTTTTTCAAGCGCTATCGCCGCTAACGAGCCTCGCAAGACGTCCTGCAAGGCAAAGTGCGCTCTCTTTGTGCGCGACGGAACCTCTGGCGGGAATACATTCGGGAAGGTCGTTAACACATCTCGCTGTGCAGCTCTCTCTCAGCTGGTGACGGACACGTGCGCGAGAGTCGCCGCAGCTGCGACTGCCCGAGGAGTTTTAATTGCGAGCGATGCCCTGCAAAGGCGGACCGAGAGCCGAGCCGGATGAAACTTTGCCTGCTAATTGTTTTGCCGAGATTTATTTACGCCGGGTTCGGGAGAAACTTGCCTTTTAGTTAAATACCGATCTGTTCGGTAATTATTTTTTCATTGGTTTTTATTACTTAATCGTTGTTGCTAGAATGCGGTCAACTGGACTATGTTAATTCCATTGGGTAAAGCAGCAAGACCTTTACTGTACATGATATAACGCAGTGATGAAATACTTGTCAGATAAGGAAGGTGGTTGAGTACGTGGCAATTCAACGAATAATGCGTCACGTTTGATACTATCGACTTAACTACGCGAGCCTTTGTAATTTAATTATTTTTAAAATACGTCATTCTCACTTTGCTAATAAAAGCAGTCGTCGGTCTGGCTATCGCACGATTCGCCCAGTGTTCGCGTCGGTAAAATCAGATGAATAAATAATTTGCACTGTTGTACTCGAACATTGAGTCTAACAAAGGAACATCGGTGGTATTTCCTACTCGCAAGTAAGACAGCGTTGCATATCTCAGAGAACAGAAGCGGCGTTATTTTTCCCTGGCAGGCTCTTGAATCCAACTATCCCGGATGCCATCAAAGATCTCAGCCCTCGTGCATACATAACCAGAGGCAACGGTCCTTGGCTTAAGCGCGACTAAGCGGGCTTGTAACTCGGGCTAAGCTGCGGGGGCGCTCCGCAGACAACAAAGTGAATTCCGCGCGAAAACTTGTTGCGTCGCGCTGGCAAAAGTTCAGCGTCACTTCGACCTACTAATGAGCAAGAAACTCGCTTGAAATCCTGGACTCCTCTCTCTCTCTCTCTCTCTCTCTTCTCTCTGTATGTGTGTACACGCGCCGATCCATTAGCTGCGACGGCAGCCTGTTTAGTGGCCACGTGCCAGCCGCACAAAAGCAACTCCCTCTGTGCGAGGCCCGCGTTTGAGCCTCGCTGCTCCAGGATGCGGCTAATGGATGCGGAGGTGGCCAGGTTTATATACTGGCCACCTGCCCTTGTGACTTTTTCGGACGCCGCTGCCGTGCGGTTGCGATGGGAATAGATTGAAAGGGAAGGAGGAGCTTTCCGAAAATATGGCCGGACGGTATGGGACTTTGATTTAAATTGGAAATGCATACTGATCAGTTCGAGCTGAAGGATCGCTAGCAATTTTTCCATCTAAACTCAAACATTGCCTTCGAAATTGAATTTCAACCGGTTTTTCTATTGAATTTACGGGGAATTTCAAGCAAAACGCACTTGCTACCTTATCTAAATATGCACCCGATGTTCAATTATAAATTTTGAATTCCTCCATTTAATTCTACCGAATATGTACGAAGCGCGCGGAGCAGCAAAATCCCTATTAATTAAAGAACCCCCACATCTCGAAATAATTATCCAGTCCCTCCTGCACTCCGAAACCAGAGAGTCATTCCAAAATACTTAAGCCCTCCGCTTCGGTCCAGGAACGAATGAAAGTACCACGCGAAACAGAGAAAGTTTGTACTCTATAAGCAGGATCATTCGCGCACAGAGACGCACAGAGAGGCACGGAAGAGCGCATCTTTGACGACTGCGATTTCGGATTTAATGCCGCGACCGCGGGGCGCGTGTTTGTGTTCATCCGTTTAACGATTGCTTACCGAGTCCGCTTACATTCGTTGCCGCGGCTTTACGGCTCGAAAGTTATTGCTGAGCCGCAGCTTTAGCGCTTGTTTTAATGAAGTTGAAGTAGGCTTGAACTGAAAATTTTCATTGCCCGAATATGCATGAAGTTTAATGCGAGGGCGTTTCTTTTTATGTCCCGAGTTATAAAGATACAATTACCGTTAACGCGCTTTTCCCCCGTTTTCGTTAAGTAATCTTGACCAAATGATTCGCGGGTCTATTCGCTAACTGCGATTGGACCACGTAGCTAGTAGAGTGGCTCTCAAGGATAATACGCGTAATTGGCCATAAAGCTTAAAAAACTTTTTGCATAAGTTATTATGCTGTGATGTGAAGTTGCGCGGTGTGATCTAGAAAATATTGGTATAAATGTTCAACGAAGCATAGTATAACATAGAAATGGATACCAATATCCAAACACCCATTTCCATATTCATGCCAATACTAGAACTTTTTAATTCGTCCAGAACCTTTGAAAGCACAAATAAATTATGCAAAACAGATTTTCCCATAGTTAAAAATACGGTGTATTTGACCAAATACGAGTATGCTCCATGCGCCTTTACCAGCGTCCCCGTCGCGAGAGCTGGGCGATATATCGACTTGCAGATATATCGGCTGATGGTGAAGGCTTTATATGAATGTTAAATGAATAATTTATCGGAGATATCAATAACACGAAAATATTACATTGTTCAATATCTTCCAAAATATGTATTTTTCACAATAAAGATTATTGAATCACTCTGCATAGCGATAATTCATAACCAACTCTCACAAATGCATGATACCTTGCTTTTGCGTAGCAGATTTTGAAACGTAGAAAACTTGCTTTCCTTGCTACTGCATGCTCCATTTTTTTCATCTTCGTATCAAAATCGCCCATCCATTAACAACTGCTTATTAATATTATTAAGCTTAATAATAGTATTAAGCTACTACCACTTAGTATTTGTTATAATAACAGGTTCCCACTCAACTATGATGCCCAGTTCCAAGTCGCCGTCTCCAGAGGTTTATCTTGTAGATTCGGACAGTGAGGACAATTCATCGGGACCAAAATTGCGTGTCGTCTCTCTAGCCTCTTTACAGAGTGGGTCGACAATGAGAAACGGACGGAAAAATGAAGTGACCCTCAGGTATTATCACTTTGTAATTTCTAACATAAGACTATCATAGTGTCACGTATGTATCCGCATGCATCATGTTAGATGTAGTTCTATAATGTACAATCACTTCGTAAAATTAAGTTGTAAATTTAAACCTTTTTTCATGATGGATTCAGCAAATTGAGTGATCAAGAACGATCGATTATAAATTTCGTAGTCCGCAGATTTAAAAGCAAACCGTCCTTGTCGACACCTTTTATGCCGCGTAAAGAAACTATGGAGGAGCTTCCAAGGTTGTGCTACGACGATAAGACTTATTTAATTTTACGCAAGTCTACAAAGAGGTAACAAGTTCAATCAAAATAACAATTGAATATATAACCTAATAACAATCATTATTTTTTTACTGCAGACTTTTTAGACGCTTGTACGCCTACAAAAATTTCAAAGAAGAGTGGGTCAAGAATTATCAAAAATTGTCACGTGATTTTAACATAAAATTAGAAATCGCGACTATAATTTTAAATGCAGCGTGTAAAGGCAATTTGTAAACAAATAATTCAATAAAAACCTTATTTTTAACACACATTTCCTCGCAATAAGTTCCCGTTTGATATGTCATCTTTTTTACGACTATCTTACTGATTAAATTTTCTTAGATTACAGATGGCTCTCAAGGAGCATACACGCATTTAAATAAAATTTTTAAATACGCGTATGATCCACGTGCCTTTACCAGCGTCCCCGTCGCGAGAGCTGGGCGATATATCGACTTGCAGATATGTCGGCTGATGGTGAAGGCTTCTTTAGCAATAATTGCGCAGGAGTTACGGTTAAAGTCGGTTATTATCATGATGCTTCGTTATGGTTTTCCTGCAACTCCATCATCGGGTAAGTTCTATGAATAGCGTTATCCATTTAGAGTCTCATTCTTTTTCTTGTTTAGATAGCTTCTGCTTGTATCCCCAATGGTTGGGTAGGTACTTCGATATGAGGTTTGCGCAGGGTCTCATTCTTTTATACGGTGCATGGTGAATCACTTTTCGTCATTTAATGTCGATATCTACCTAACTCGTACCTTGTTGCTTATGACATTTTGACCCTGCTTATCTTATCTAATAATAATTTTTAAATTTTAATTAAAAACGTGATGTGTGTTATTGAGGATAATGATAAAGCGAGTAGTGTAGTCGAGAAAGTGTATGCACTAAATAATAATCATCTTTCCCGTAAAGATACTGACGATCTAATTATTCACGTTATTTCAGACTTGCGTGACAAACCAACGGATGTGTAAGTTGAAATATCAATTTTTTAATTTTACCTATACAGCCATTAATAAAATAAAAGTGAAGCTGAAGATTCAACATCAAAATTAACAAAATTCTTTTGCATTTAATTTTCAAAGATTGCCCAGAAGAATTGATTAAATTCAAATCAAAATTAAAATCTATTTAGAATATAACTTTAACTTCATATAGACTTAAAAAAAGGCGCTCTTGCAACATATAGATAAGGAGGTAGATGACGTTTCTACATTAATCTTTAATAATTCGTTACGTCGGCAAGAGATCGAATGTACAATTGTTGAAAGGTAAATATACTAATTTATAATCTTTGTGTTATCAAAGATTTGAATGATTCGAATCGTTATTTGGTTAAAAATTCAGAGCATTTAATCGATTTTACTTCATTATTCTGAACATATCGTCGTTGATGTATTATTCATTTTGGGCAAACTCGTTTGGCTTTAAACTTTATTTATATTTTAAAGGATATTCGTTATTTGTGCTTTTAGTTATGAATATAAATTTATTTATTTCGCTGTAATATCAAAAATAATTACACATATTAATTCTCGACAAAATAATGGATAATCATTCGACATCAATACAAGCAAGCAAGATCTAGTAAACACCATCGAACATCCTTAAAAAAATACAAGACAACGAAGAGGTCTGCCGATAATTTCGCTCGCAGCTTGAAAAGATCGAAAGCATAATTTGCGGGGAAGGAAATTTATCCCCCAACATTTTTTCTACGAGTATGAAGTCGTGATTTATTTCGATCGCCGGCATAAGATATCCGAATATTTTCGTGCACTTTATTCGTTTTTTATTCCCTTTTTTTGTTTCACAGCGGAGGCTTTTATCGTAGTCGGATTTCATAAGGGTGTATTAAAGCCCGGGAAAAAGGGGCTGCCAAGCGGAGCACGATGAGAAATCACTTTTAACTAATTCTCATTTCTCTTGCTTGGCTACGTAAATTCAGGCACTTTTTCATTTGAATGCTCGAGACTATGTTTCGCAGCCCCACTCTACAATTTAGAGAACAAACTCCCTGCGTTTCGAGACGATTTCACTCGTTTAAGAACTTCTTCTCTCGTCAATCAGAAAAATTTTATTTATCGGTGAATTGCGCGAAGTTTTTCGAAAATTGCGTACAAAACATTGTTTTTTCAATGAAAATTATAGAATTTTGAACGCTGAATCTGTTTATCTTTTCAATCTTTTAAATAAAACGCGGAATATTATTTTAAAAAAGCATTCAAAAAAAAACTGAATAAATATACTTTTTATGAACACTGCCAATATTAATTAACTAAAACTAACTTTTTCACACCTCTAACGTCAGGCGAAATGAATTTGCAGATCCAGCCAAGTAAAACAAAAGTCTCGAGGAAGAACAACAAGGTAGACCCAGAACAACAAGAAGGTCCGAGGGTCGCAAGCGGGGGCTTATCGTTTCGACGGCGCTATTAATTCTCCGGATGCAGCTCTCCATACGTGTACACACGGAGCTCCGGCTGGCATTATACTTTGACATTCTTAGGGGCGAATCCTTTAATCCTCGAGCGGAATCCTCGCGGCGAGAGCTAAAGGTAATCGATACAGCTGTTCCAACAGGTTGGACAGGCGCGTCGCGCCAAAGAGCACGATAGATAACGCGGCGAGTCGCTCGGCGATTACGGACTTCCCTCTCTTTTTTTTCTCTCTCCCTTCGAGTAGCCGAGCAACGGGGCGGGAGTGAGTAAAGAAAGTTGCTGCTCGAGGGCTGCGGCTTTTTTTTTTCGTGAATAATCGTCTTTTAATCAAGGATGTAGAGTACATCGAGGGGTACATTGCTTGAAACACATTTAGACGCAGATAGTGGGGAGAAATGCAGTGCTTATTGCGTCATTTCTTATTGTTTATTTAGATGACACTTGCTCGCGGTTGTTAGAAATTATAAACACTTCGCGATCACTTATTGTAAAATAAGAAAATTAATGTACTTTATAAAAAAAAATAATACAAAAGTAGCCCAAAGGAAAAACTTGAAATTTCTGCTAAACTATTTTCCCTTGCACAATAAAAAAAAAAAGATAAGGACTGCACTTCTCTTTGCCAACAAATAACAGATCGTCCTCGTGCAGAGAGCTACATTAGAAAGAAGAAAAGACCGATAAACATATACACAACCATCCAGCACATCAAGTAATCCGGTCCGGCGGCACTCTGAAGCACGACAGCTTGCAGCACCTCCGAAGGTAGAAAAAAGCTAAGTCACCTGCGATCTTGAGGCTGTCGATCGCTTGACTCGCGCCGAGTTTATCCGTCAGCTATCGGCCATCCTCCTCGTCCTTCGTCCCATCTTTAGAACGGCAGCAGCAGCAGCAGCCAATCGAGGAACAAAACGCGCACTAAAAATTACCGATTAGCAGACACTCATATCCCGCTAGGAGGCCTTCGCACTCGGGGTCCTAGAGAGATCGGCTCACGCAGCTACGCACATCGCGGCGTAGCTTCCGCGGGCTCGCTACACTAACTGAGGAGCCCGAGGAGCCTCGACTCCGCTGCCAGCAGCAGGCGAGGGAGCCTGCGCGCGCGCGCGCAGTCCCGATTCAATTTCAAACGCCGAGCCGCCGGCCAATCGCCTGCGCCGAGCGCCCCTGCGCACACCGAGCAGCCTAGCCAGGCTTAGGAGATCGGCCTCTCTCTTTTTTTTTTTTGTCGTTCAAAGGGGCGAATTGCCCCTGCCCGCGGGGATTTATCGACGGGTCCGTGCATGAGGCGCTTGTTGCATCGCGGAGGAGGATGCCAGCGGTTTGCCACCTGTTGTGCGCGCCGGATTCGGGCATTCTTAATCGCGTCACTCGCAGCTCTGCGGGTACTCGAGATTTCTGGGTACCCGTTTCGGGAGCTGAGATGGAGTCCGGATTTCGGAAATTAAATTGTCTGTTTAAGATATGTTCGGAACTGCATCGTTGTGCATGGTGAATAGGTTCTTCGAAAAGCAAAGTTTCATTTTGCGAATCTTGCAAATTGTTAATTATTCTGTACTCTGAACACAAAGTTTCGCCTTAAACAAACGATTGAACTTGTGGGTATACATTAATGGGGCAAGTTTTAATGATTGCGTAAAATAATGTTTACAAAAGATAACTTCATGTACACTCCTGCACTGAAACAATACAAAAATTATAATAATATAATAAAAACATTTTTCCTAAATCAAAAGTAAATTTGGCCAATAAAATTTATATATATTTACTTAATTTCACCTTATAAAAGCTAATTTCCTTAGGCATTCGCCAATAAATTGCGCTACTTCAGGCTTCATTTATCGCGCGTTTAACAAGATCAATTATAATTCCCACGTGTATGTGCTTTGCGCCTTACACGAGAATATATGCTGATGAGGAAGCTCGCATGTTTTAGACCGATTATAGTTATGGAGCAATGTCCTTAGATGCTTACTCTATATTTATTGCACCCATAAAATTGAATGCTATATCTCGTTTCAAGTCATTTATTAATAACTAATATATTGTGCTCAGTAAATTGAGCTATAGGCTAATTAACGCGTTGTGTATCTGCTTTACCTGTTTGGAAATTGCTCTGAATACATTATGGCAATTATTGAAAATCAAACTCTACTTAAAGTAAGTAGAATTAGCAAATAAATTTACTGGGGTAAGATATTTCGACAGCTTATTTGGATATATAAATTTTTGTAAAATATATTATTTTTATTTCTTTTTCTACTTTATGCCTATTTTAAACAGCTGCATACATAATATTTCATAATTTTACTTCAAACAAGTCAACTAGTAAGTTTGGATAGAAGAATCTTCAATCGCGTCTTGACACACCGTTCTATTACAGTTTTTCATCAAAAGAACGTAACGGATGCCTTCGCTGTCTCTTTAAATTTGTAACGCAAAACTTTATGCAGACGTCGAAAAAGGATAAAATATGGAAATAGTTGCGTGTTACATTTCTGAAACGTCGAGTATATTTTTGTTTGGTGCGGGATAATACGTCTTGACTGCTGTGCGACGCTTGTCACGCCGAGGAGGCCCTTTAAAACTAACTGAATTTCTCTTCGTGTAAAAAAATTAGGACGGAATAGCATTAAGCTCGGTGCATTAAAGTGTTGAAAAATAAAAAATAGAATATATTTGTAAACTTATAAAAAGAAAATTCATTTCATGATTTTAAAATACTTTTAATTTCAAAATTGTTCTAAGAGTTGCAAAATATGTTCAATTTTTCATTCTTTTTATGAAATCTTTTATTTAAAAATCATATAATAAAATGAATAAATCAGGAAAGGGAAAATAAATGGCAATCGGATTATCTTTAATTTAGCATTTATTCAGGAATTATACAGATATTAGAATAACTGATGTTTTCGACTGATTTTAGACACTCGTAGCTGCGAGCCAGCTGTATTCCTAAATAACATCTTGTATAGTATGATACATCTCAAGCCGAAGGGACATCTTTTATATAAAACCATTCCTATACATAACATACAGCTCAATATAATACTTCAGTTCAACTTTAACGTTACACAACACCAGAATCCATATCGCGCTTTTATTTGTTTCCTTTCTTTGCGCTTTCTACACATATCACGACTTGAGCTTCCGGATCGAGGCTCATTTACATCAATCGAGTGTCACGTTTGCCGTTCCCTTTTTTTTATAACCCTTCCCGTCACTCGTTTGCACGCATCCCTAGTTTATCTCGTCTTCAATTTCTTTCACTAAATTTACATTCAGCTTTGAGAGTAAATAAATGGATACGAGAGTAAATGACGACTTTATGCGCTGTTATTCATGCGGAATTTTAAAAGGTTACTGTATATCTTTTTAGTGCATGATAATATAGATCTGAACCAAACTGTGGTAAAAGTCGTTTTCAAGACTACACAAGATTTGTTTTAAAAATTTACTCTTTACTATTTACAATTGTCTCTACATAGAATTTAACAAGACAAGGAAAAGTAACGGTACACGCCAACCAAATATTTAAAGACGCGATACATATGTTTCTTTGCTCAAGTATACTTTTATAATCGATGTCAAAGCTCTAAAAATTCACTCTCGTAATTACTGTTTTGGATATTGTATATATAAGTATATCAAAATTTCCCATCCAAAACTCGATAACAATCTACCTATCTATAGTGCTGTCTGTAAGATGTTCTAATTCTTCGAATACGCCAGATAAATTGCAAGATAATCTATCTATTTATTTACAATGATTTCATGATATCTGTTGAAAGATAATGATAAAATAAAAGTTTATATAATCAAGACTCTGAAATTTATTGGTAATCCATTCTCCTTCCTTTCTCATTTCTCGATTACTAATATACATATAAATTTCTTAATTCCCATAAAGTAAGCTCCTCGCCAAGATCCGCATATACAATATTTCGACAAAAAACATCAAATAACTATAAATTATACAATTATATCGAAAATAATAAGTAGAAATAACAATTTCATCGAGCAGGATATGTATAAATCATTCCCATTCACTTTGCCTAAGACTAAAGAAGTATGTGGAGAGGATGAAATTGCGATTTTTCGATCCCTGATATCAAATTGCCGTGAAAGCAATATTGATGCTCGTTCGGAAGATTCATTAATACAAGTGACGCACTTTCCAAACGAGTTTTATACTAAGCCCTTGATTTACACAATAACGAATTTCACGATTTTACAATATAAGTGACCAGTACAAATCAAATTTTATTTACTCAGAAAGACAAGTCGTTAAGCTATTATACTAAAATATTACGTATCTTGCAAGGCTTGCCAATAGTTTTGATTTTCAAATAAACTCTATAAAAAAAGGCAGTCGTGTCACGCGATCAGTTAACTATTATCTTAATGTTTCGTTCCTCGAAAAAAATCGAGAAAATAAAGTTTCTCCGCTTTATTTTTAAAAATCCAAAGTAATATCTCAATTCACTACGCTCATCTTTAGACTTGGGCAAATGTTTTTATCTTCCGCAAACGACTCTAATATACCGGTCATCTTTATATATAAAATCAGACTTTCGCGCTTCGGCACACAGACCCCGAGTAATAATTGCTTCTTCGTATCAGCACTTACCCCACGCTTTCTATCTAATGGTTACATCCATCGAACGCGAGTCCGCGACGTGAAATAAGAAAAAATATAGATTTATATTTCTATGTTGTACTCTCTGTTAACAGGAATGAAGAATGAAAAAAGACAAAGAACGAACGCCACGTGGAAAAGAGAGAGAAATAAAACGAATAAACAATCCGGAATTCGCACACGCTACTTGTTCCAACGTGCGCGCAAAATTGAAGCGATGAAAAAAAAGAAGCGGACGAAAAATGCAAGATGCAAAAAACAGACGAAGCCAAAACAGCAAGTCCGCTCGGCCTCTTTATTCTATCCCCAGCGACAACAATCCGTCAAAATATTTGCACTTACAAACGAATTCGCGCTCCATGCATTTATCTCCTATCTACAATCATCCTTTACTTCTCAAATATATATATATGTATAATGTATTTATATCATTTTCCCGAAGGGTAAAAAATGTCCTCCTCTTCTACTTTACTATCCGCAGTCAGCGTAACATCTTCGCGCAACTCCACTCGTAGCTATGCGCGATAAGTTTTCAATGAGCTCGTAGTTTTGCCGGCGGCAGTGTAGTGTGTATTCAAAACTCCCTCGCGCTCGTGTAGTCGTGTGGCTGTGTGTAAGTGAAGAGTCTCTTCGAGGAAATCCGCAGGATAGAGGGGGGAAGAGAGTTTCCGCCACTTACCGCGGCGGATATCTGCTCCGGGGCTGGCTCTTCTGCGATCGATCCCTCAAGTCCACGGGATTGTACATCATTGGTCCCTGGATAGAGGCGAAAGATTATATTGTCGTGAAAAGAAACTTTTCGCTCCCGAGCAAGACAAATAATTGTTACGTGCGCGATGCGAGCGCGTGGAACGAGTTGTTTAATTTAACATTTACGACTAGCTTGTATATACGAGACTACTACGGTTCATGTAGAAAAATACAA
Organism: Ormyrus labotus; assembly: GCA_035582975.1. NCBI lineage: Eukaryota > Metazoa > Arthropoda > Insecta > Hymenoptera > Ormyridae > Ormyrus > Ormyrus labotus. The sequence continues at coordinate 15,043,502 of JAWWEO010000009.1, forward strand.
TCAGGTTTGCTTTTGGAGTAATTGAGGGTTTTCGAATTGAATAACGATTTATACCTCGATAAAGAGAATATGTTTTTACTGCATTGCAAAGAATACTTGTTTACTGAATTAAAAAACGATTTAAAAAAGGGATTTAACGTCGAAGTAATTAAAAAAATATTTAAAAATCGTAAAAAATAAACAGCTATTTTGATTGTATTTTTATATAGTTCTTTTTATAGTATGCATTATTATCTTACGTCTACTTAATATAAATATTATGCTGATTATAAAAATGCATTAAAAAATAATAAGAAAAGCATATGCGATAAAAAAATTTAAATAATGTAATAGTGAATAACATACAATTCTATATGTAATAAATGACAAGCAAATAAAATGAGATTTATGATTTTAACAAAACATATACATACATATCGCACCAAGCTTTCCCATAGTTTTAGAATAATAAAAGTATAATACTCGTGGGATAATTATAATTAAGAAAAAAGCCTATTAGAAAAGCAAATTATTATCGCGAGCTCGAATAGTTTGCATTCGAGATCGAGTCAGCACTTGAAGGAGGGCGGGATGCCGGAGTTGGAGATAGGAATTAGAATGCAATGCTTTTACCTTGTCCCGTTGGAGAAGCCGCGGATCCCTCATTGTGTAGCTCTGAACCTCTCGAGATAGCGAGCTGGTCGAGCTCCAGCGCGAGAGCTGAGTTTTCATGTGCAAAATACAACAATCTCACTAACTGTGACCTTTTTTACCCTGCGTCTTATTGTGTGTCAAGTGTGTACCATACTTTTCATATATTTTTTTTTTTAATACAACCTGTCATCCATTTAGTTTACTTGTGTTACTTAGATTATACCTATACAGTTATCGTTAATTTTATTGTCTGTTTAAGATGATTAAGGTTGAGTGTTTTTCTTATTTCATAAGAGAATATAAGTTACAAGCAATGTCATGCTTAAATAATTACGGATATTAGACGTGAAAGGACAGAAAAATGTTTGTGCATTCTTGTAAAACCATACTCCTTATAAACATATACATTTATATACAATTATCTACAAAGTTCTTTGACTCTTGCAACATCCATATAAATTAAAATAAATTTTGATAACAATATTCTAAACTTTCTGTAGGTGTACAAGAGACATTCGAGAATTATTCACTGTGTATTTTAAAAAATAATGTCATAAAGTATTTAACAAATTACAATTAACAATTCTCGAATTTAAGACACAGCACAATATTTAAACGTGTTATTAACAGTACATTTAAAGCATAAAGCTAGCACAAATAACGATCACTTTTTCAGAACAACTCTAATGCAGCTGGATAATAGAAATAAAAATACATGCACAATATATTAAGCATTTTACAACATTAATAATAGCCTTAGGGCTACTTGTGTTAATTTTTTAAGCTTAAGCTTCACAGTAAACTTAAAAAATTTCTAATAAAATCTATCGTTTGCGTTTATTTTTTGCAAAAGATAGCAAAATATTTACAGTATAATGTTTCTATAATATGAAATTTTTTTCACCAGTAGCCCCAAAAGACAATGAAACTAAAGACGAAGTTTATAAATTTTATCCTTACTATTGGTAATAATTGTTATTTGGCTATGTCATTCTGCTTCCCCAACTGCTTGCAAATAGAAGACATGAAAAGAAAGGTGGATTAAATTTTAAATTAAGTAATTAGAAAGTCTTTGGATTTAATTACTTTTTTCAGCAATATTTATATAACAAATTATTACTAAATGGTTAATCGTATGTTACATTTTTAGTACTTTATTATAATTCTATATATTCTAACTAAAAATATACAAATTTCAAATATACAAAAATAAAACGAATTTTAAAAATACTGAAAATCGTGGCATATTTTCAAAACATTTCAGACTTACAGAACTGCTAAGAATTTATCAATTTTCTGCATGATAAACTAACATTCTTCGTGCAATAAAAATTCTTTAACAAAGGTATGGATCTAATATAATATAAACATCACATTAAAAGAATAACATAAATTTTATACATCACTGTATTATTACTATTGCCATAATCAGCACAATCAAAAGATCGATGAACATACAAGGACGATGCAGAAATGATAGAAAAACAAAACTAAGGGAAAGTTAAGGTAATAGACAAACTTCCGAAAATTAAATTGAAAATAATTCTACAAAATTAAAGTGCAAAAACTATGAAAATTTTCGTATGAAAAATCAGTATGTCTACTACCTTTTACATTCACACTCAACAAATAGACAAAAAAAATAAAACCTACCGATATCAGTAATATACATAAAAGATATTTACTATAGGCTCTCAATTCATTCCGTAAGAGAATATTAGAGCTCTTTATTATACATGGAATTTTTTGAAGTATGAATGATTCTAAACTTACATCTACTTATAAATTTTTTAATATTTTTTGTAACAGAAATTTTTTCATATAGCTTAAACTTATTTTTTCTACACAATATTGCTCTGACATCCTCTTAGTATTAGACGTGAAAATTAATGGGATGCAGAATAAATGTTTAAAAACAATAACAAAAATAAAGTCTAAAATGTTTTTGTCCGGTAATGGTGTGATGTCATAAAAAGTTTAAAAGTGAATGTGTTTTTACTACAATGCGGTTTTTTACATTTAACTTACCGCTTGAGTATTTTCATTAGACTGCGGGACAGCTGCTGGAGTTAAAAAGTCCAGTGGTGCATTTGGATCATTAACTGCAAATAAAAACGTAAATCGTTCATTTTACCATACAAAAGTTCACTATTATCAAAGCTTATATTCTTATTACCAGGTGCAGGAATAAAAAGTTGCGGCGAGGAAGCAGCCATTGGCATGGCGGGCGATCCGACAGGTGTGGGTGCACCGGGTAGCGCCGGGGTGGCAGCAGAGCTGGTAGACTTTACGCCTCCGGGATTCATGACGTCTACGTAATTGGCCCGCATATTTCGACTCCTCGACAGTTTGTACATATTACCACCACCGCCAGTTATCATCTTCGAACTGTTCATGATTGTGCTATTTGCATGTGACTCGTCTACTGTTGCCATGGGACTAGGGGCAACAGCAACAGGAGCTGCAGGAAGAACGACAGGAGGAGCTGCGACGGTAGCGGCGGGGGCTATTTCTGACATTTTCGGTGGTGGTTTCAAGGGTGCTGCACTGCCGCCGTCCTCCTCCTCCTTGTTTGTCCACTTTTTCAGCACTGGATCCCATACGATCTGAATTAAAAAGAATTTTGCTAATTATTATCGTGCCATAATATACCTTTGAACATAAAGCAAATGATTAAGAAAAAATGTTTCAAAGAATAGAAATATTTCTTCTTTTTAAGTTTACTGCAGAATCACTTTGAATTAATGTTAGAAGCTTTTTTAATTAATTCAATAAATACTCTGTCTAGCAAAAGATGGTTAGTAGGTTAACAAATAATATTTTATTTATGTTTGCACAATTTACTGGCCTGACTCCTTTTTGTTTGTTATCAAATTACCAAAAGTATCCTCGATAACCCTTAATCATATAAAATAAAAAACCTTTCAAAGTGATCTACATAAATCTATTCGAGGAATCTAATTATATATAACTTTTAATTTGATTTGAATAAAATAAAAAAATATTAAAAATTGTATATAATTTTCCCCAGTTAATTATGTATAAAATACGAATTTTTAAAGTAAACTTACCGAAGGGTTACTGTCGTCCGGTAGTATCATCTGATTCTTGGGTTTTGGCGCAAGTTTGCTAAATAGACCACCGAACCAGGAACCTCCTCCATTGGCTTGTTTTTTATCCACAGATTTTTCTTGTTGTTTCTTAGCTTCCTGGGCAGATTTGGCAGCTCCCAATTTCGATGGCTCCAGAGACTCAAGTTCCTCCAGAGGATCGTACTGCTTACTTCCGCTGGGTCCCATGGAAATGTTTGGCTGTGGCGGCTGCTGCTGCTACAAAAGAAATAAAAGATTGATCATCGCAAATTTGCCCTTGCAAAGTCTATCCTTGATTCCTCTCTAAGAAGGCAAACTAAAAGGTTCCCGTACGCATAGATCTATGAGGGAGACAGAGGTGGACGAGCAGTAATCAAGGAGACACTTTGCATGCTTCAAACTAAGTGCTTTGATTTATGAACACAGAAATTCGGAACACTCTAGCAAAGATGTTTTAAATGCAATCCAGTGAATGAAACGGCTTATTTGTTAATATTTTTTAGTTTCTTCAAGCGAAAGTAAAAGTCAGCTTTTTCAATAATACTCATTTTATTTTATATAATAATATCATGATCATTTTGTAACATCATTTTGTAACGTTATTTTTAAATACATAAAATCAAGATAAATAGTATAAATGTACAATTCACATCAATGTACACCATTCAAGTGTAAACACGAAATCACAGTGTAACTTTACGTAACTTTACGTCGATCAAAACTATAAAGTTAATCTAATTTTAAAAGCGTAATAAAAACTGTAGAGTTCATAATTAATTGATGCTAAAAAGGTAATCGATAGAACAATCGTTTAATACAACTTTGTTCACAAATGCTTAAACAAAACATTAAAATTAACTGCAAGTAATATATATACATATATATATATATATACATATATATGTGTATATATCAAAGGTCATGCGTGATAAAACACAATTTCTTATTCCAAGCTTGTCGGCGCGTCAATATCAAAAGTCTTGGAGATGTATCGGCCGGCGAGCATCTTCCCGTTGTGCTGGTTGAAAGGAGCGTCGATCGGGTAGGTGCCGCCGAAAATCAGCGGCCGATACCTCGCTCTCTCGCCTAAGAGACTAACGTCATTTTGCCGACTCCATGCGTCTACAGTGTCACAAATTACGTCTTTCCTTCGGATATGCGGAGCTACTTTTACGACCTTCTTTTCCTCGAAACTGCAATACTGTAGTAAAGGCTGGCTGTTGCCATCACCGTTTTTGCTCTTTCTAGATCTATCGGTTGGCTTTTCCAGATTTTCTAGGTTCATCTCCTGGAACTGAATATCTAAGTCTGTAGGCTGCGGCTTCTTTTCTTCCTCCTCTTCATCGTCGGATTCTTCTTCATACTCGATAATTCGCTTCTTCGTAGCACATTTTAAAAAGTCATGCGTCTGTGAACTGGGTGGCCTAACAGATGAATTAACGTTCTTCCCGAGCTTTTCAACATCGGCAGGCTGCATTCGCGGATACGACGTGTTGACTCGTGGATACTTGGTTCTTTGCGCTTTGTCTGCCCTTGCAGAGGAAGCGAACCCATCGGTGTCGAGCAGCAGAGGCGCAACAGCAGCGCTTTCCGGGGGTTTTGAAAGAGGACGACGCTTACGCAACGATTGCGACTCGCGCCCCTCCGAAAGATAGACAAGCTTGGGGGTATTAGTAAGGTGGCAAGCGGGACTACTTACTTCGGGTGTGCTTGTTTTCTCCGCTGGTTTCTCTTCCGACTTTTCCGACTGTCCGAGTGCAGGAGAGAGCGTTAAAGAAAGGCGATGTCTCATTAATTTTTGTGTTAGTCCCACAATCCCCTTAAGTTAAGATGTGCTTTAAGGAGGATTACTTTTAAAATCTTTATTTACATTTAAATTTATGTAAAAAGTAAATATAATTTAGTATCAAACAAATAACGGCAATCCTTCTTAATCTTTTATAGTTCACACCAAAAGTTTTCAACTAATCCGTTGATTAAAGCCAAAACCACAAACTTTTCCAAAACTCAAACCTGCATTTATAAAGCAAAATATCCGAAAACTTTTGGTACATGAAGTTTTATAAGTTGCTCAATCTACTCATCAATAACCCGGAATTTCTTTTTTCTTGATTAGTAAATATAATTAAAAATCATCTGTTATCAGAAAAAAGCTAAAAGTTAAAGAAAAACGTAACGCAACGTTAACCCACCTCATAAGCCCAGTTATTTTGATGCTCCGAGTGTTCTCCATCTTGCTGCTGGGGTGTTGCTTGCACATTTCCGTCAACTCTGGACTGCGCATAATTCCAGTTTCCGTAATCCTGCTGGTCATAGGTTTGCTGCTGTTGCTGCTGCTGCGGTGTCCAGTAGTTTTGCTGATATGATTGATAGTGCTGCTGCGTTTCATTAATGGTTTCATCGTTGTATTGAACTTCGCGTTCGCTAGTAATTCCGTAAGTCTCTTGAACGTTGGTAACTGTTGCAGCCTTGGATTGCCATGCCATGTGAGGATCTACTTCCTGCATAGTCGATAATGAAGATGGATTATTGTCGTTGTGTTCCATTTGAGGTGGGTTCCACTTGTGCTGCTGCTGTTGAAAATCCATTGACTCTCCCGTGGACTCGACAGTGGCTGTATTTGGATGTGGGTAATCGTTTTGCATGATTTCGCCCTTTTCGTACTTTCCTACAATCTCTGCAAGACTGTTTAACCAAGGCAAATTGGCTACATCTTCGTCGGAATCCTTGCAAATAGGATCATGATATTTGAGCCTGTCGCCGAGAACATAAACGTCGTTGATGAAGGATTGCTTGTACTTCTCTGGTTCACTGACGATATTTCCAGCAACTTGTTCAATGTACAACAATGCTTTTTCGATCAGACCATAATCTACCATTTTCACGGCCATGTTAAACTTGAAAGTTTGCAGTTCAACCAAAGTGAAAGGCTCGCTTAGTTTACGAGCATATTCGTAGATTTCCGTCAGCATTATTGCCTCTGTGCTGATGAATTCAGAGTAAGGCTTATGGTGATTGGCACCAATCAATACCAACTTTACGTTATTTCCTCCATATGCGCCGAAATCAACTTGTGATAGGATATAGCAAAAATGTGCAGCGTGAATGTCACCACGAACGGCAAGAGTATCGCCAAGAGTAAAAATAGAACGGCGGTTAACATCGGGATTAGTAGATGTATTGGATATGATCATCGCTAAATGAGGTCTCCAGTCATCCCATTTTGCATCCGAAACGCACTGAAAATAAGACAATTTTTTGAATTTAAAAATTTGTTATTTCAAAATAATATTCAAATTTAAAATAAATTAAATTATTTTTAAGAACTTACAGTTACACTTGCAGGAACGCGACCGGAATGAAGCTGATATAAAGTTTGCAATGGATCTTGAGGTGGCAAACTGTTAGCAAAACGAGTCATAACTGACGCATGAGTACGTTTGTCTAATTTGCTGGCCAAGAAAAGAGCATGGCCCCAAAGACCCTCAACCATTGCAAATTCTGTTACAAAATATTTCGTTTAATATATCAATTAAAAGAAAAAACTTGCATACAAATTTTTTACCAATCCTTACCTAAAGCTTCTTGTACTAAACCATAAAGTAATGTATTTCTAAATTCATCTGTCAATTGTTCTACAGTCTTTCGAGGTTTGATTGGGTCCTCTTTTTCATTCGATTGCACAGTATCGGTGATGCTTCTATCGCCGCCAGAAGCACCAGATCGTTGAGATATTGTCGATTCTCTACGAATATTTTCCCTAGAGGGTTTATTAACTTCATATGGGTAGCTTTCTTTATTTCTCAAGAGTAACGATGCAATATCCACGCCAACAACGTTCTATTATAAACGTATTTTATATTAAAATTGGAAAATTTTAAGAATACTAATCTAATACAAGATTTTTTCTTACCCCATTTTGTTGAATCAACATTATCATTAACTCATACAAAAGAATGTACGAAGAAACTTCAACAATATCTTCGTTTGCGGAAGCTTTCTTTATTTTATTTTCACAGTACTCAATGATGGTTTTCTTATGAGTGACGCCCCTGTAATAAAATACATGAAAAATTAGTTTTGAGTAACTAAGAAACTATTAATTCTCAGCTATAAATTATTTGTTGGACAAGATCCGTACTTTATTAGTGGTCCAGGATAACAACGAAGATCACGCAATGTCGTATCATGTGGTAATAAATGATCCATTTTTAAAATATCCACTCTGGCTCTTTCTCCATCAGTGGGATAACTTGGATGAACATGAATTAGTGCGCCAATTGAAAATGTACCTAAAGATGTATTTAAACATTTGATTTATAAAGATTTTAAAAAATATTATTTAACAAATAAACTATACCTTTTGGATGAGCTGTAGAAAACTTTGTTGGGGTCAATCTTGAAGAGGCAACTGTTTGGTCTTCAAGTAACAATGATTCTGTTAAGTTTCGTTTATCACTAGAGTTTCTGTAAAAAAATACACTATTTTATTAAATTAAAATGATGTGCTTGATGAATAAAAATAAATAAAAGGTTTTAAAATTAATAATAAATAATGCCTTGGGTAGTGAAATAATATAGAGAAAAGCAACGAAAAATTTAAAAATAAAGCACTTCTTCTAGCGGTCTACTTTTCAACTGTAAAGTCACCTATTTGCATTTCGACAAAATATATTTCGTCTTCGTGAAGGACTCCTGGTCCATCCAGGACAGCCAAAACACGGAACGTATAATGCTTTATTTGATGAACGGAAGTAAATGTTTGCATTTGTAAACATTCTAGCATGCAAATTAAATAAGCGAAAGTTTTTGTTAATAAGTGAAAACATAAAATAACTTTAGTATTAGTAGAGTTTAGACAATCTCATAGAAAAACAAATTATTCGCCGAATAATTCAATAGTAGAAAATAATTATCAAAATGTTGCTTATACCTATCATCGCAAGAACTGCGCCCAGAATGAACGCTTGCTCTATCCTCTGGGTAATTTGTAGTAACCGGTCTTGACATCGATTGTTGCTGCTGATAATATTTATGGTACCATTCGGCATATGCTGCAGGATCAGTTCTGCGTAGATTTTCAAGATATGCATAGTAGTTAGTACTGTAATTGGGTCCATAATCGTACGCTTGGTAATCTAAAATTAAAGGAAATGGACGCTATTAAATTTGTTCACATTTTAAAACAAACGTAAACTATTAAATTTAATTACGCACTACTATAACCGTAAGAAGAATACGGATCTCGCGATCGCATGTAATAGTCTCTATCTCTGTCATTGTACGATGATCTACTAGACGGTCTAGAGCTAAAAAGATAATTTTATAGAGTATTGATAATTTTGCCAAATAAATAAAGTTCTTAAGAATACGTATATATACCTTCTTGCATAAGAATCTTCGTAATATTCTCTCCTATAAGTTTCTCGCGGATCACGTGCATCATACTCTGGATATCGTCTGGACCTTCTGTCATCGCGTCTTCTATCACGATCAAGGTATTCGCGATCTCTTGGATCTCTTGGGTCTCTCGAATCTCTTGGATCTCTTGGATCTCTTGGATCTCTTGGATCTCTTGGATCTCTTGGATCTCTTGGATCTCTTGGATCTCGAGAATCTCGAGAATCTCTTGAATCTCGCGGATCCCTTGGGTCTCTAGAATCTCTAGAATATCGCGAATCGAATTCCCTGCCATCTCTGTCCAAACGTCTAGGATCCGCAGATCTGTCAAGCCTGCGTTCATCTATTCTCCTTCTACCATCTCTTTCGTCCACTTCATCCTTTATCCTAGATCTTCTGTCAAGATCTTCCCTCGGGTGACGATCCCGATCAAGATCGTCTCGACTAGCATGGCGCCTTTCGTCGAAAGTAGCATCTCGTCTATCAAGATCTTCTCGGGAATTGTAGGGACGCTCGTAATCTCCGCCACGACGGCGATCATAGTAGTAATCATCATCGTAGTCGCGATCTCGTTCGTAACTATAAAATTATACAAAAATTTTACCTTGGGTATTACGCATTTTTTCAATCAAACGAAAATTTCTTTAAATAATTTTGACAAAAGCAGCGGTTATGATAATATCGTAAACTTATTAAATGGTTTAGTCTTCAGAAGTCTATTAAAATATTTCGTTATTCTGGATCACTGCAATGCGCAATATGAGTATTTGCATAGTGCTATCTACGACAAATAGTTACGATGTGAAAGTTTAAAAAATGTTTAAGTCTATGCACAATGATGAAAAATGTCTAAAAATATTCACTTTAACTACAAATAATAAGAAAAAATTAATGCTTTTTGTTATAATTGAAAGTTATAAAATTAATATACATTCTTATTGATTATTAGCCGAAGACATTACAATAACGATTTACAGTTTGTAGCTTACAATTTAAAACGAAAAGTTGAAATGTAAATATTTTTCTTAAAAACTTACAAAGCAGGCTTCCTGTTGTAATCATATCGAGAATGTCTAGACTTAGGACTTGATTCTCTACGTCTGTCTCTACTTCCTTCTCTACTGTTGCCCGATTCTTCGTCGTCGCCATCTTCATAAGAATCTCGACGATTAGGAGGCCCAGAACCAATTTGATTTTCACCCACTGAGGCACCTACTGCTTCTTCTCTCTTACTTCTATTATCGGTTGTCGAATCTTGCGTTGCATTCGTAGCTGAAAGAAAAACAAATTAATGATTTAATTTTATAAATAAAAGTAATTTGATATTTCAATTCAATTTATTTTGTAATCAACTAACAATTTAGACTGTTGACTTCTTGTGATCCTGTGACGACTCGAGCAGTACCAGTCCGATCATCGGGCACCATCTGTACGGACTCATTGGAAGATGCTCCGCCAGGAATTTGTCTAGTGCTACTGTCTTGCTGCTGAATCGTCTCTTCGTGTTCATTACCTTGACCTGGAACTTCTCTTACAGCACTAGGTTCAAGTTGACTCGTCGATGGAATCGTTGGTCCAGCTCGCTGTTCCTCACCTGATGGATCATTTCGAGACTGTTGAGGAGGAGGCAAAGAACGCTCACGACCTGAAGGATCATTTCGCCGTTCCACATTTTCCCCCTCATTGTTTCTTGGTGGTGGCTGCTGAACAATGTTTACACGCTCTTGGCCGGAAGGCACATCTCTTCTGTCTGCTGACCTGTCGGCTATTAAATTAATTTTTGATTAAAATTTGAATCACCTTTATTAAAATTTGTATATTTACAAAATATTTTAATAAAACGTACCAATTATACCACTACGTGTTTGAACATGTTGCTGCTGCTCTTGACCTGACGGATCATTCCTTCGGGGATCAGACATGCGAGGACCAATAATTCCAACGTTTTGTGCATATTGTTCCTGGCCAGTGGGAACATTACGACGCGAATCGGTAGTGCTGGACTGTCCCGGCACTTCTCGTTGAAATGGTATATCATTCGGCACTTCATCGTTTTCGTCATCTTGACTTGAAGGTACAGGTTCGTGATCGTGTGAATGTGGGTCTGTAAGTTCACCTGTTTCAAGGAAAGTGTTTCGATCGTTGGACGCGAATTCGTAATTATCAGGAGCCTGCTCTGGTTGAAGAGGCTGCTGAATTTGTTGTATTGTTGGTACTTCGATATTGTTAATTTCTTGCCTAAAGTCTCGCGCAGCACTTTCTTTTAGAGTAGTCGTCTGTCGCAGTCCTTGGTCATTATCTAATGTTTCCTTATTAATCGATTCGCGAGAGCCATAAATATCTCTCTCTTGTACTTCGGGCGCGACTACCTCCAAATTAACGAATTCCGAAGGCTGTTGAATATTTTCGTAATTCTCCACATGTTGCTCAAGAGACCATTGTTTTGAAGGATGACTGCGATCGTTGTTGAAAAATTCATTTTCAGGTTGTGCGCGAACGTTTTGCTTGTACCATTGATCATAATTGGTCTGAGAAACATTTTCTGAGGACTTGGAGGTACTTCCTTGATGCGAATCGAACAGGTCTTGCGAAACTGCAGGCACATTTTCTACAACATTCTGAACCATAAAAATATAAGACTTCAAATACAGAAAAATAATTTAATCGAAAACTTCTAAAAGATGAATTATAAGACTCACATGCTCTGGTGTTATAATAGGAACGTTATCAGGTGTAATTTCAACGTTATCAGACAGCTGCCCCGGTATTGATTGACGACCCCAATCATTAACAGCATGAGTTACTGGTTGTTCTTCTTTAAGAGAAGGTGCTTTTTCTAAAGGCTGATTAAATTTAGAATTAAGGTTCAGATTATTTACACCACTAGATATTTCAGTGACTGTATTCCAGTCTCCGTCTGTGCTCCAGTCGAGATCCACGTTGCTTTGATTGCGGAAATTATCTACGTTTGGTACAGTATTATTTTCTGCATTTACCTGATTTGGATTTGAATTCTGAAAAGTAATAAAATTAAATTATTTAATCCGTATTTCATGTATAAAAAAATAAATACTACGATAATTACTTGTGACTGAAAATCATTAAGTGATGTAGAACTTGTTGTAGGAGTTAAAGATCTCTTTCGATCTTCCAACTGTTCAGTACTGCTGGACATATTAGCCAAAGAGCCTGAGGTAGTTGAAGTAGTAGAAGAATTAAAGTGCGACGGAGGTGCGTGAACTTGTTGCCATTCACTCTTGTTATTTTCTGATAATGCTGACTCTTCAAGTGAGCCACCTGGTTGAAGTTTTGGCGTCCTCCACTGACTGTTTGGAATGTTACTTGATACTCCAACTTGTTGCCAAGGTGGCAATGAATTTGCTTCTTCTGCTTGAGACCATGTATTAGATGGTAATGATTGCTGTCGAGGTAAAACATTTGTAACATTTTCAGAATTACTCTTTGGCCACTGATTAGATATTAATGTGTTTTGTGGAAGCCAATTTTGAGGCGTATTTTCTTGCGATGATTCATGACGGGCGTAAAATTTAGGTTGTTCACAGTTAATAGTATTTAAGGGTGGATAAGCATTAGGAATTCTTTGTTGAGGTTGATGTGGTGCTGGTTGATTCTATTAAAAAAAGAACAATAACATTTGTTAGTAAAAGCAATGTAAATGGATTATGAATTAATTTTATGTACAATGCTTGTGATACATTTTATGTACAATAAAAGTGCTAAATTAATGCAAAACAACTTTGATATATGAAACACTTAAATATTGAAATTTTTATTATCATTAAATTATTTTTAAAATTATATTAAGAATTAATATTATTTTTTATATCAAAAATATATTGTAATTGAATAAAATAATAAACATACTTGTTGTGACCAAGGTTTGCTAAGATTTTGTGGAAACTGATCCTGCTTTGCAGCATTCGATTCTTGCCAATAATGAGATGTAGGAGTGTCAACATGATTGTCCCAACTATGTAAAGGAACATTCTGCTGTTGATCTGTATTGGTCCAATTATAACTATTTACAGGAGCAGTTGTTGGTGGTGGAGTTTGGTGTGTCTGTAGTTTTTGGTTATGAATTTGATTTGGCGGTGCATATGGCAAACTCTGGCTATGTTGTTCGTTTGCCCATTGTATTGATTCTATAGACCCAGAATAAGATGTATTTGAACTAGGTCGAGGAGGGATAGAAAATTGCTGATTGACACTATATGGGTGCTGACTGGTGTATTGTGGAAAAGGATCTGCTTGTTTTGGAGTTGGTTCTCTTGGTGGAAGAGTCCTTGGAGTTTCTCTATCTGAAGGAACATGTTGATTCAGAGGAGCACCAGTTCTGTTATTCCCATTCAAATTCTTGTAATAATTCTCTTGAGTGGGAGGTGGAATGGATTGCTTTTGGTTAGTATAAGGTGGGATGTACTGATTTGGTGGTGGTGGGTGCTGTTGTGGCTGTTGTTGATGTTGATTTTGATGCTGTTGCTGCTGCTGCTGATGTTTCTGAGGATCTGATTGATCAATGCTCCAGTTCCACGAATCATTGCCATTATTACCATTATCGCTATTCCAATCCCAAGCATCATCTGCAGGCTTTGTTTGATTTGGAACAGGAGGAGGTTGAAAGACTGTGTTTGCTTCTAAATTTGGTGGCCTCTGAACTTGATTTGGACCTGGGTTCCATGGTTTTTGACTGTGAATGCCAGACCCAGCAACATTTGGATCAGCTCTGAATCTTGTTGGCCGCACGCGATAGGGGTTCTAAAGAAAAGTTAAACCTTAATACAAAAAAAAGAACAAAGCATTTCATTGATTTTGTAAAGATACTTACACTCATACTAGTACAAAAATAGCACCTTTACAAAGAAGTGTCTGTAAAAATCTGTAAACAAAACAAAATAAACTTATGAGCTTATTTTTTAATTTTTTAATAAAATTAAATAACAATACAACAAATTCTCTGCCTAATTAATAAGTAAAAACCCAGACCTTGAACAACAAAACATATTTACAGCGACACAATGACCCTAAAAAAAGTATAAGGCTAGTATCAGAAAAATGACAAATCATGTTGCTGAAACACAACCGCGAGAGATCGTACGAGAGCGCAAAGAGAGGGAATTCCAAAACAGAATACAAAATCAGCAGAGCTGTAAATTTCCCCACCAAAAGAACCCGAATATGGGTTCATTAAAAGGTTTGAAAATCCGCAGATCCGCGGCTTACATAATTCCCAGGAGCGGGGAGAAAGCAGAATCACGACGGAGTCGGCTGGGGCCTTGGCGGAAAGTGGCAGACCACCGATGCCAGCTGTGAGGCTCTACCTTGACGCGCCGTCAGCTCCGTGGCGTCCGCCGAAGCCCAGCGTCTCCGGCGCTCGCAACCTCAGCTCCGCTCCCGGAAAGAGGTTTGTTCTCCTCGGGGAAGCGCCCGAGGACTCACCCGCGCACTCGCTCGTATGTCCGCGGAAGCGATATCAAACTCACCACCAGTGCTCATGGGAATCGCGGGCGCATATTATCCTGATGCTGCTCTGCGCGGCGCTTCTCCTCGGCTACGTGGCTGCGTCGATGCCGAGCGCGAATCTCACTGCTCGTCGTTGCCAGGAAAATTACGGGACAGCGCGGACATTGCACGGGGAAAGGGATCGCGGTGCACGTCACACGAATTTTTTTCTCTCTCTCTCGCTCACTTGCTCGCTATATAGCCTCGAAAGTCGAATGCCGAGCGAGTAGTACGCACACACTCATATGTAGCTAAGAGCGTGTGGGATTCCGTCGGTGTTCAAATCGCCGATGTGTCCGTCAGCGTAAAGTTCCGGGGCTGGGTTTACGACGCGGCAAGACGTTTTTAACGCTAAAGAAAGTCTGTGGGTGGTGGTTGAATGAAAAGACGGTATGCGGGAGTTTTTGAATTCTTAAAAGATACTGCAGGTGCACTTATATTGAATTGAAACAAAAGTTTATACTCGGTGTCGGATAACGTACAAATCGAATGGCATTATTTTTTCAAAAGTTGGTATTAGGGAAGTTTTATAAAATTTTGTAACTATTATAGATATCCCTTTTACAATAGGATTATCTGTTATTTTAACAAAATAAATACAAACTTATTTGTATTCAAATTTATTATTATGGACATCAAAAAACTTAAAACATTTTGAGGACATTTGGAAAACACCGATTATGCACGTTAGATGAAAAATTTTACAAGGTTTTTTGTACACATTTCGCATAAAAATTTCAAAATTAGTTTCTTTATTATTAGTGCGCATGCGTTTATCCTTGATAAATGCACCTACGTTGTTGATTATGTTTTCTACCTACAGCGTGTGAACTATCACGGTTTTACAGCCGCGTAAAGTACTCAGTGCATGCTGCGTTCTGCATATATGCGATATTTGTGCTATGTACACGGAATTTCTCAAACTTCCGAAAGGAGCGCGCTGTTGCAATGTTAAATAGTGGGGAGAAACTTGAACTACAGCTTTTATTGAGTATTATGCGTAGGCGGATTGTCAATCAATATATTAATCAATATAGTTCGTAATCATTAATAAATTTTTGACATTTTATTATTTATTTTTTTGCAAAAAATATTTTTTTGCACAAATATATTTTGTTGATTTTGATTATTCGATGATATTTATTCAGATGCAATAGTGAAAAGATCTTATTTTTTTATACATTTTATAATACTAATATATCATACATTTTTCTCATAGAATTTCATTTTGCCACATCATACGACCGCTTTCTCTCAACCCAATTTAATTTAAATTTCTAATTCGTTCTAAAAACCTAAGATCTAAGCCCTATACCTATTTTCAGAATTCTACAAAAAAAACATATAATTTCCAAAGCATTATTAACGTCCATTATTCGTTACATTCAGGTAGATAATACAATTAGAGTCAATTTTTTTCCGCAAAGCGTATACCTATACACACTAATACAGAAAGCCCAAAAACCCACTGACGTGGTAGCTCGACACTGGTGTGGCTGAAAGGAAGAGAGAGACGGAGGACTTAGATTGCGTGCGATTCTACATTAGTCACTTCAGTCGTCCAGAGAGAGATTGTGCAGGCACTGCGCTTTGAACGTCAAATCGGCTTAGGATATCAAATTCAGTACAAATGTTAAATGCCAATTGTAGCTCGCATTGATCGGTTTCTTTTCAGAAAATTACTTACTCAACAAAATTAGAGCTCCAAAATGATCCTGCTAACGATGATAGCTCGCGTGAGCGACGGCTTGCCGCTGGCAGCTGCTATGCAGGAGGATGAACAGGTTAGAATTTCAATTCATCGAGTAATATGATAATTGACAATTCTTCAGCAATATGATGACTGTTTTTTAAAGTATAGATGTAAAAAATGCTTTTTTGAAAATGAAGTTGTATGGTGAAAGCTGTAGGCAAACTTTTGTGTGACTGATGCAAAAGATTGTGCAGTTTCACTTTATGTATTGTTAAACTTTGTATTGCATATAAATGTATCAACATTTTTTGCCACCTGTGGCAAGAAGTTGAGTCTTTAATGAACTTTCAATATTCAAATTTTTTTCTTGAAAGAGACGCAGTAACTTTCTCAAAATTTTTAAGTAGATCCAAGTATTTTTTAGAAAGTAGTATTTTCTAAAATATGTTTGTGCCTATTAAGTATAAAAATTTAGGGTATACAGAATTTTTGATAAATAAATAATAGAGTTAATCTGTTATCAAGATTATAGATTTTCTGATGGATCAATTTGTTATACAAAAGCAAAACAAAAATTATATTTTATATCTTGAAAAAGAACTATTGTCAATAATATCATAAAACTTTTACAGACGTTGCAAATTCTTGATAAAAATTTCTTGATTAATATCAATAAAAATTCTTTCAGACTGGTAGAAGTATATTGGAGTATCAAAATCAAGCAAAAATGTTATTTAGAAAACTTGGTCCACAATCTCCAACTCGATGTACAATTGAAACTGGACCATTCTTTTTCCAGTATGTTTTATATAAAAATCATCTATAAAATACTGAATAAATTGTAATTTTATTTATCTTATTACAGCTACCTTGTAGAAAATGATGTATGTTACTTGGTTCTATGTGAACGGCACTATAGCAAACGAACAGCTTATAGTTATTTAGAAGATATTGCGCAGGAGTTTTATAGTCAATACGGTAAAAGAGTTAATACAGTTACTAGGCCATATACTTTTATTGAATTTGGTAAGTTTGAAATAACCTTTTGATGTAAAAATAAAAAATTTACATACTTTTAAGTGAGCATCTAATTTTTTGCCATAGATACATATTTACAAAAGGCAAAAAAAATATTTTCTGACTCAAGATCACGACGTAATATGAATGCTTTAAATAGTCAACTTCAGGATGTTCAAAAAATTATGGTACAAAACATTGATGATGTACTGCAGAGAGGGACTGTTTTATCAGGTGATTAATGATCAAAACTTTAAAGAAACATTATTTTATTATAAATAAAAAAAATCTAATTTTCTTTCAGAATTGGACACAAAAACGCAAAATTTGTCAATGTTGTCTCAGAAGTATAGAAAAGATGCAGCATATTTGAATAGCAAATCTATGTATATTAAAGCAGTAGCCGGTTTAGTTGCATTTTCGGTATTTGTTTTGTACTTTTTCATTCTTTAGTTGAAGAAAAAACTTGCCAAGATTGTTATTTTGTAAAGGGCTAGTTTTATAATCTATAGATTTTAAGATATTATTTATCAAATTTTTTTTGAATACACAATCATTTGTTAAAAATCTTTTATTTTGTGAATTGCTTTTTCTACCTGAAGACAATATTGTCAATCCAATGAATTATGTCTTGTAATGAAGTTTTAGAAATAAACGTCATAAGTGCTACTATAGTAGCCTATTTTAAAATTAATTTTATGAGAATGTATCTTTGTGTAAATGTCTGGGAAGTAAGCGATTGATTGAAATGTCTTTGAAAGGGAAACCTATATGAACTATGATTGATTGATTATGTATTATAATGAATTATTGATGTTAAATATTTATAAAAAGTTCGATCTTGTAGGTATGAAAAATAATGTATTTACAATAAAAATTTCTAAAAAAACATTAGCAAATTAACATTAATTAATTATCATTGTTCCATTTTAACCAACTCATTATAATCTGGTATATTTAATACTTGATTTTTATTTTTACGAGAGATTTGATTTGTACTTTCTTCATCTTCAGAGTCAGAAATATCTGCATTAAAAAAATAATTAACAGGAGACTGTACATCTTTAGCAGATTGATTATTTTTTGGTTCTTCTCTATTTTCCAAATGCCTCTTATTTTGCCATTGCTTGACAGGCCTTGGAATAATTTCTTCATCATCTGTAAGTATAATAATAAGTCAACTGCTAATTCTGTCCAGAATGGGTAAAAATATATAAAATATTGTAATATAAATTTTCATACCACTATCTATAATTTCAAACATGTCAGAGTGATCTTTTAATATAATATAAATTATTGGATTTTCTATTATTGTCTTGTTTTTAAAATTTTCACTTAAAGACAATGTCATGTCCAATTCAAAAAATCTTAAAAATAAAGAAATTTTAATTAATGAATTTTTCAAGTATTACATTTTCATAAGACTTACCTAGAATCTGATTTTTCCACCCTTTCAGCTTTAAGTAAGGCTTTTAATCCTGTTATTCCACGTGCCTCATAATACTTTAATTTACTTTGTAACAATAATAAGTTTCTAAAGGATTCATCATCCTTTGACTCTGTTGAAACAGCAGGAGTAAGAATTTCTTCTAACAAAGTGGACAATCTCTTTGTGTCTAATACCCTTAAAATTATGATGATTTAAAAAATGTAAATAAGTTAAAAAATTTAAAGATTAAACAATAGACTTACTTTTCTAAAACCCATTTTGCATTTTCTGCTTGTGGAAAAATCAATTCTACTCTCCAAGACAATTCATTGGTTTTCCAATTTAAAAAAGTTGTATTTTCTTTATGTCTACTGAAATTTTGTGGCATAAATTCTAAATTTACTCCTTTAACTCTTGCTGCACTTTTAAGTTTATATAAATGCTGTGAAAAAAGAAGTTAACATAATCAAGCAATGATAACATTATACTTTTAAATAGCAATACATACAGTAGGAAGTTCTATTTGTCTTGTGCATCTTTTGGATGGATTTTTCTGCAATTTTTCAACAGATCTTCCAATGTCTTCTAATAAACGATAATCTGCATATTAAAAAGCAATACAATTTGCGATAAATAAACGGTTACTTTCATTTTCATTAAGAATAATTTTTTTTAATTACCATTCAATAAATCTAAGTCTGTAAATTTATTTAACGGTATATATTTAGTTTTATCCCGTATTCCATCACATTCTAATTCTTTTTTATGAATGTTTACACATGAGGTACTGCACGTTCTAACCTCGCACTTTGGGCAAGTGTATTTTGCTTTGTTTGCCAAACAAACTTCACAATTTTCCAGTCTGAAATTAATTTAAGACGACATTTTTAAATAAAAATGTAATATTAATAATGTTAATGATTAATTATATATTCTACTAAATAAATTAAAAATATTATTCACGAACTTATTATTACTGGTAGCAGCCATGATTGAGGGAACGTACACGTGTTCTCGTATATTTGTGTACACAACACACCACGCCATGCGCGGGGTACACATTTGATAGATCAGCTGATGTTTAGATTATTTGTAAAATAAAGTAACAAAAAGAATATACTAAAATGCGTATTCACTGCGCTTTATTTCTAATATCATAATATGTACACAATTATTTATTAAATAACATTTCATTAGAAATAACAATAGATCATCTTAATACTGTAATATTAAAAATCCGTTAATTTCGCGTTAAATTTTCGTTGATTTTGTTCTGCTGCTATCCTTTTCTCTGAAGCTCTTAATTTTGAGATTTGCTTTTGAGCTTCATTATATTTAGAAATAATGTTATTATATTGAACACTTCCTTTGCTATGTTGAGTTAAATTATTGTGCAATTTGGAAGATTCTTTTTCAAGCCTTGAAATATCTTGTCCTATTTGATAACTTGCTATATTTAAGTTTTTGCTAGATTCTTTTTTCAAGTCTTTATGAGTATTTGATGTGCTAGCTTCTTGTTTTGCTAAAAGTGATAATTGCTACATTAATAAATTATTCTATCAAAATTATATTAGTAAATAATAAATATGTAATGTACTTATTTACTACTTACATTTATTTCCTAATGTAGAATTCATAAAATTGAATATATTATTTTTCTCTTTTTGTTTTTCTCTTAAATATTGTTTTTGTCTTTGTATTTTCAATTTCCTTTCCTGTTTTTGCATTTTTCTTTGTACACTGAATAAATCTTTATCCCCCCCTGCATTTTCTCTTAATGTCATACAATGATCTAGTGATTTTCCAGCTGGTAAAACTGTAGCTTCAACAGGATTCACTCTACCATCAGATCTTTTTCCTAAACCTGTACCAGTAATGTAGCCCATTTTAGCCATTAATTTACTACCCATACCACGAGTATAATCTTCCCAGCCTCCAAGCCTTTTCGTGGATTCAATTGACAAGAGTGCTTTATGTACTACTTCATCATTTTGGTTTTGGAAAGTCTTCATTTCTTGCTCATAGTCACTATCATCTGATGAATCGGACATTTGTAAACCAGCATCATCTAGTATAAAAATATTATTTTATTAAATTTTATTGATGCAAAAAATATGATCTGAGGAATTAAAAGTATTACCAAGAGGAAGTAACTCATGTATTCCAACTTCTGCCACATTTCCACTAGCTTCAAACTTGACTACATATTCACTATTTTTATCATCAGGAATTTTTAAAATTACACATCTGTGCCACAATTTATTCTTTTGTTTTGCTAATACCCTACTGCCCATTTTTATACTTGAAAAATCTGGTTCTCTAAAGAAATGAATGAAAGAACATGAAAGAACATGAAAAAAATATTTTTCAATATGAATATGTAAATCAAAGTTTAATTACTGGTATTCTTGTATACTTGTAAATGGAACGACTGCACCATGAGAAAAATGACATTGTTCTTCAGAAAACTTGCAGGAACCATCCAAATAGTAAGGACATGGAAGCATTTCTTTATGCGTTGGATTTATAAAAAGTACTCTTACCTACAAGAAGTAAAAATAAGTTTTTAACAAGAAAAACATTCATTCAAATGCAATTTTTTATGTACCATAATATCACTTAAACTTGATAGTTCATCGACATTTTTATAGACTGAACAAATCATGGCATTGTGAAGTCCTGTACCACCCCAGCTGCTGCCATGTGGAGCTCGACATTTGGTGCCTTCAAGAGTCTTTAATTCATCCTACAGTATAAAACTGTCTTATAGTTATGTTTTTATAAATTATATCATACATCACCAAGGGGTGCATTTAATGCACCCTGATAGGCAAGTTTATACTGACTTCAAGCTTAATCGGTGTTGGAGGCTTAGATTTTGAACTTTCATTTATCTTTGGCTCATCTAACTTTGCCATCTCAGCCTTTCAAAGAAAAAGAAATTTATTAGCTCAAACTAAAACATGAAATGAATTAATGCTTTTCCAACAATTACCTTAAACAAATCATATTCATTGTCTAATGAATTTGAATTTGCTTGGTTTGAATTCCCTTGATTGGAATTTCCCTGATTTGAATTTGATGTCTCATAATCTTCTTCTTCTTCTTCTCCATCTTCGAGACTTTCTTTTGTAAGTTGAATTAATTCTTGAAGATCCGACTGTAAGCTTAACAAACTATCTCTATCTGAACCACTTGCAGTTATTAGTGCTTGCTCTACTTGATGCAACTATAATTAATTAAAAATTGTATTAAAGGTTTATTAAAATATATTTGATAATATTTAAATACAAAATTCTGGTTAAATAAATAAATAAATAATATTTTTACCTGTGCTTCATATTGATTCAAACTATTGTCCATGTTTGATCTTTCTTACATATAGGTATTTAATAGGTCATTAAATAAGACATTAAATTGGTAGAGATGGCAATTAACTTAAAAAACGATGTAAAAGGGATGTCGACAATATGCAGCTAAACTCAGTTAAACCTTGTAAGGTATCGCAAGATTCGCAACATCGCAGGATGCAAACTCGCGCGGCAACAATGCGTCTATATAATATATTATATATGTCGAAGTCAGACTTGAAATAATCCAGTAAACGAAAAAAATTCTCTGTTTAAAGATCACTATCAGTTGTCATAAACTTCACGTTAAAGAGTTATCTCAATGCTAATCTTTAAATCTTTAATTTAAAAATTTAAATATCAATTTTACAATTACATGTAATAAATATTTAGACAATTCTTTACTAAATAAGAAATGTAAATGCAAAATTCTTTAAAATTTCTTTTATAATAATATTTAAAATCTATTTTCGATACGTATTACATTCACGAAAACTATCTGAAGATGAAACTATCTAGAAAAGATTGTCTAGATTGAAGATAGTGTCATCTTAGATAAATTAAGAAGCTTGAGCTCGAGACGAGACTGAGCCTCTACTAGCGGTCGCTCGATTCGTCCATTTTCTTCGCAGCCTTCACCATGGTAAGATCACTCCTCTAATCCGGCTCTATTTTGCACATCTTTCTAATAATTTAAACAAATCTTTATTTAAAATTATCTACCATGATTCTTTTGAAGTAATAATAATATATTTTTGCATTATAATCAATAAATTCTTTTTTATTTAGTTCAAACTTTTGTGTTTTCCGCGTTTCAACTTGCCGATACTTTAACAATTTTTTTAACAATGTTCACTTGCTCGATCAATAAACCATTATTTTTCGTATTATTTAATATTAAACGTATGCATTTTAAACCAAAAAGATCAATATTTTTAAAATAATGATATTCAATAATGCATAACCTACAAATTCGTTACATCTTTTCGGCTTTTAATTTCACTTTTAACCAACAACTCGTTTCAATGATGATTTAGATCTAATATGTTTATGGTTTTTAACTGAATAAACTATGTAGAAAGTATTCTAGGGCGGTCTGAGCACGCGAAAACTTAAATCTAAATATTCAGCCCACGTGTTCACTCTTCATTACAATATGGTCTTCTGGATTTTTTACAGTCGCACAGGAAGTTCAGTGCCCCGCGACACGGTTCTATGGGGTTCTACCCCAAGAAGAGGTCACAGCGTCATCGTGGTAAGGTAAAGGCCTTCCCCAAGGATGACCCGACCAAGCCCGTTCATTTGACCGCCTTCATCGGATACAAGGCCGGTATGACCCACGTCGTTCGCGAAGCCGATCGTCCTGGTTCAAGTAAGTACAGACGAATTTGTCTATTTTTAGCTCACAAAAATTTAGATTTATTGCAAGGTTGTACACGTGGATTCCACGTGTTTATTATTTCGTATCTGCAACTTTATTTCGTGTTTTAAACATCTAAGAAATAATATTTAATTAATTCTGGAATAAACTATTAATTTTTGCATACAATATTTAATAAATATTTGAAAAATGCGATACCTTTATTGGTTCATTGGATGAGTGCAGCAATGTATTCTCTGATGAATTAATAGCAGTTCGGAGCTGTTTGATCCCGTGCAGTATGTTCTAAACTGCGGTGTCGCAAAAAAACTCTGCCCCCTACTTGTAGGTGTGAGCGGAGGTCCAGTATATTCCATAACCTTTATGTAGCCCATTGGGCCATGACAGAGAGAAAAACCATACTGGATACAGCCTTCAATAATAAAACAATTTATTAAAGTAGTAATTTTAACAATATATTTAAACATAATTTTATTCTTTAGAGGTTAACAAGAAGGAAATCGTTGAGGCTGTGACAGTTTTGGAAACACCACCAATGATCATTGTTGGAGTTGTTGGTTATATTGAAACTCCTCATGGTCTTCGTGGTTTGACCACTGTCTGGGCTGAGCATTTGTCGGAGGACTGCAGAAGGCGATTCTACAAGAACTGGTAAGTTTCTTTGATAATTTCTTCAATCCATTTATTGTGGCCAATTTATAAATTTATAAATATAAATGTGCAAAAATATACTAAATTCGTCCCTCTAAAGCTCTCCGCTCTAAAGATGAGAGTTAACATATGACGGCCTTAGCAATTGAGTTTCAATACTCTTTGATGCTAGTCCGGCAATTGTGTTTGATCTCCGCTCATCACAATGATGAGATCAGCACATTGCAGATTAGGGACTTGCCTGCAATGGACACTTGACTGTTAATAGGTATAAGAGTAAGAAGAAGGCCTTTACGAAGGCTTCCAAGAAATGGCAAGATGACTTGGGACGTTCCTCAATTGAAAAGGACTTCAAGAAAATCATTAAGTACTGCAAAGTTGTTCGTGTCATTGCCCACACTCAGATGAAACTCTTGAGACAACGTCAAAAGAAGGCTCACATCATGGAAATCCAAGTCAATGGTGGAACTATTGTAGACAAAGTCAAATGGGCCAGAGAACACCTTGAAAAGTCTATCCCAGTTGCAAATGTCTTTGCCCCTGATGAGATGATTGACGTTATTGGTGTCACAAAAGGAAAAGGATACAAGGGTATGTGTTGAAAAATGATATATTATTATTAATGACTAAATATAATAAGTAGAATCTCCTAGTTTAAATGATATGATGATAAATCATGATGTGCATAATCAGACTTTTCTGGTGAAAACATCATGCTGCCTTCCTACTGAAGTCCTTTTGAAAAAAATATTCTTTTTGTTGTATTTTTCAAATTCACTAAAATATATTTTTTCACCAGGTGTTACATCCCGTTGGCACACAAAGAAATTGCCGAGGAAGACACACAAGGGTCTCAGGAAAGTTGCCTGTATTGGTGCATGGCATCCTAGCAGAGTTTCCTTCACTGTTGCCCGTGCTGGTCAGAAGGGATACCACCACCGTACCGAAATGAACAAGAAGATTTACCGTATTGGACAGGAAATCCATACCAAGGATGGAAAGGTAACTTCACTTTGCATTAACTTTCATTATTATTGCCTCAGAATTATTGAACTTAAAATAAGTTATAAGTTTGAGATGTTCTCCCCGAGGCTAGATTGATGCTGTGTCATAGTTCTCTATTGTGTCTTCTACACTTTGGAGATTCCCAATCAAGCTACAATAATTCGTTTAAAGAATCAGCTTTTTAGAGATTAAAAGTATTATTCTAATAAATATATTTTTATTCTTTCAGATCGTTAAGAACAACGCCTCAACGGAGTACGATTTGACTGAGAAAAGCATTACCCCCATGGGTGGTTTCCCCCATTATGGTGAGGTCAACAATGACTTCGTCATGATCAAGGGTTGTTGCATGGGACCAAAGAAGCGAGTCATCACCTTGAGGAAGGTGTGTATCTTTTTTAACATTAAAAATTTATATTTTAAGAATTTGTATTATTTCATTATTATGATGAGAATTTCCTAGAGCCAAAAGGATTATGACGTACTGAAACGTGATTATTAATGATAGGACTGATGTCAAAACTATAAAATATTTTATGCATTTATTGTAAGAAACATGTAATAATTTTTACGATTTCTTATTTTAGTCGCTTCTGGTTCATACCAAACGTGCTGCTCTGGAAAAGATCAATCTCAAGTTCATCGATACGAGCTCCAAGTTCGGTCATGGACGTTTCCAGACCGCTGCCGACAAGGCTTCGTTCATGGGCCTGCTGAAGAAAGACCGCATTCGCGAAGAACAAGCACAGGCCACTGCTGCTGCCTCCGCTACCGCTGGAGCCGCAACTGCTGCCCAATAATCTTCATACTCTGTATGTTGATTGTTGATAAAAAACATTTTTAAATCTATAAAATTTGAGTTGTTTTTGTTGAAAGATTCTCCATTCCAATATATTCCTTTCTCTTAATTTGATAATTCTGGAATAATTTTTAATCGTACTTGTTGATTTTTATTCTAATTTTGATATTAAACTCTTAATTAGAAAATAATGTAAATATAAACTAATTTTATATTGAAATTTACTTTAAAGTAAAGGCAAAATGAATTATTTAATGTAACTTGACTTTAAAAAAAAGAAACTAAAAATGATTTGAATATCAACACTTCAAGAGATCCGGAAGAAAAATAAAAATGTGGACACAAATGAAAGGTTCGTAATGTTTAATATCCTGTAAATACTGATTTTGTTATTATTTTTTGTGATGATTTAATTTTTAGCCAAAAGGATTATGATAAAAACCCTTGATTATAAATTTTCAACTGATGCATAAACAAAATAATAACAATTTACCTGATTAGCGTAACTACGAGATTAATAATGATTTAATTTTCTATTTCCAGATTCTATCAAAAAAGAAATCTTTCCCTTTGGAAAAGGATGCCTCAAACTGTTCAACAACTTACTCAAATTATATTTTTTAAAACTTAAAATAAAAAAAATTTATTTATAAATCTGTCTATTGTAATTCATTCCTTCTAATAATTTCAAATTCATAAAACAATAAAAAATTAAATTACAAATAAAAGCCTCATAAATAAAAAAAAATAAATAGAATGAAAAAGCAAGCACCAACGAAAAATCTAAGTTGATGAACTTTTTAGAAATATAATAATTAGTTGGGTTTCATTAATGAAAGTATCTAATTTATCTCGTAAACTAAATGAACTGAATCCGCAAAGCTTTGAAATGAAAGATTTATTATAACATAAATAGAAACTTAGAAAACCTCACAATTTACCTCGAAAAGTTTACGATCCATCAGAACTTTAGATTGGCCTCAACTCAAACAAAAAGCAGCAATCTCGCTTGAAAAAAGTTCGTGACTCTGTCTGCATCTCAGCCTCAAAAGCGTTCAGCCCAACTCGCTGCAGGCAAGAAGAGAAGAAGGGAGACACAGAAGCCGTGCGGCGACATTATGCAAATTCACACACGCACAGCAGCAGCTCCACTCGGAATTGAAATGTACAAGTTAAAACGAGTCGTGAATTGTTTGGTGCCCTTTGGCGGTGCCGCAATTTGCAAGCAAACAGGCCATTAAGCTCGAGTCGCCTGCAAGCCAGACCGACTAATGCCTTGGACGTGCCGCAAACTCGTTCCTCATCCTCTCGGCTCTTTAGCGGAAATTCCGCCGGCTGCTCGGGGGATGATGCTACGACAATTGTCGCTTTTCGCCTTCCTTGTCAGCCTCGCTTTCTTTGTCAAAGAGCTCGCGGTTTATGGATCGCTGTTTTAGGCTTGATTTGAGAGACGTTTTTTAAATGAAGGCATTTTGCTGAGGTACTGGATAATTGTAGAAATGATTTTGGTGCTATTTTAGATTTTAAAATATAGTTTACGAGTGAACATTTTTGTCAGTTTATGTAGTTTAGTTACATTTTATGTTATTTTTAATAGTTCACTTTAATTCATTCTGATTTTTGCGGCAATTTTTTTAGAAAGTTTATGAGTTAAAAGTTATAAAAGAACATTTTTAAAAGATTTAAACATGTATTCTCATTGCATAATGTGAAGTAGAAAACCACTTGGGCCAAGAAATTCTTGTATGAAACGCTCTAAAATTGTTAAGCTTCCGCTAAAAAAGTGAGGAAAATTTACTCATTGAATGTAACAATTAAATTTAGGTATTATTCGTTTTTTATTAAAAATATCGCTCGTCCACAAAGTTTCCACAGACAAACTGGATAGCATCGTCGAAGCCCAAGAAACGAAAGCAATCAGTCGCATAAAGCGCAATGAAAAGACGAAAAGCCGAAGCGCCACACATTTAAACGAATCCAAGCCTCGTCCGATGGCACCCTCGGCGGCGTTATCGCATCCTCGACCCCCGCGCAAAAAAGTAGCGAGAGAGAGAGAGAGAGAGAGAGCCCGTCATAAAGAGACGGCGGGCGGCTGATTCATGCCGCATTGAGAGCATCCGTCCGCCTGGGAAGTGAAAAGGCGTTCCGCTTTTCTGAATATGTTCCAATTAAAAAGTCGGAGCTTCGTTACACCGCTCCTCCCCCGCGGCCGTCCGCTGCTTCATGGATCTTTACGCGTTTCTCCAGCAATTTACTCGCGCAGCGCATTTTCCAAGGAGAGCGATATGCAAAAAGCTTTGTGTCTGCATATACGCGGACCGCGGCTTTTCCGCGCGGCGATATATATAAATAACGAGATCGCATGGGAAAGCTCGAGGCAGACTTTGCGCGTGCCCAAGTGCCAAAGATTCGCGGCGAGGCTCTCCTTACGTGCACGCACGTATGAGCATTGTGCGCACGTGCGCTCGAGGGTCTGCACTCTCTCGCTCTCTTTCTCTCTCTCTCCGCACTCGAACCGCTCGATCGTGCGACGCGCTGTGTGACTTTAACGCGGGATGCCCCCTGAGGAGAAGCTTTTTTTACAATCGGCCAGTCTTCGCGGGAGGAAGCTGCTTCGAGTTGAGGAAACAATGCGTGACAAGCTGCGCTTTGTTAAGAATAAATAAAGTCTATTAATTAGTTTTTTAGGAAGATTGTACCATTTGTAAAGTGTTTTCTTCCAAAATTTATATAAACATAAAACGACATAACTGCGCACAGACGTGGATTGAGAACTGAAAATCTTGAACGATAAATAACTCTTTAAAAAATGCTCTATTTATTAACAAGTCAGGTGGATTAATTAAGGCAACGCAAATGGATTTCAAATAAAGAAACACTCAATGTTAATATTTAAAGAAATAATTTATTAACTTTTCTATCATTGACATGCAATAAAACCCTACAAGTTATCTCCGCCAATTTTCAGATCAAAGCTAAACCCTTTGAAAAGCGAGTGAAAGAACACAAGTCATGATTAATTCATATAACCATCCCCAACGAAAACTATTCCGATATACGCAGCGCGGCAACGAAAGCAGGCTTGACTCGTCGAGCCTCCTCGCACGCTCTCTCTCTCTCTCTCTCTCTCTCTCTCTTTCTCTCTCTTCCACCTCGAATATATCGGCGTGTGTATCGATTTCGGTTAATTAATCCCGAAGAGCCTCGGAATTATGTACTCGAGCGTGCGCACGTGATCATTATGATATACATCTTACCCTCCCCCCGCCGAGCGGCGCGCAGATATCCATCTTTGCGCTCCGGGAGAACGGAGATCAGTCAAGTGCGTGATTGTGTGTATACGCGGGGCCCGCGTGTATATCGAAGTGGACGTGTTTGTTCGGATACACAGAGGTTCGAGAGGTCACGCGCAATTTGCCGCTTTCATTGCTAATTTATTTATTCTCTATACAAGGGACGAGAGAGAGAGAGAGAGCGGTTCGCACGGGGATATATCACAGACCGAGTCCCCGCCGGGATTCTCAAGGCCGCGCTTACGGATTAGTTGGTTAGAGCTAAGAGATTGGATTTTTAATCGACATTGCACATTTTTTTTGTTTTAAGTTATAAATACAGTATTTAAGAGAGATCGCTATTTTTGGCTACGCCGACTAGTTGTGTTTATGTTTAGGTACAAATACGTGTCTTTACGATGTTTCCATCAGTTATCGACAAATTCTGCAAAAGAGGGTTCTCTCAAACGTATATACGTTCAATCGTCGCGCTCATTGGAGTCATTTCACTTGTAATTTAATATTTGTTTCTTTAAGAAAAGACTCTTTCGGAGAAAATGCGTTTTCATGTCGTACTTAATAATTACATATTTACATCGATTTCTCGTAAAGTACATGAGAATTCAATACGGAACGCCTATAATTACGCTGAGATCAATAACAATAATTTATCTTCGTCTTTTAAAAATGCTCGCAATAAACGTCATTATTCTGCTTTGTAAATTCGATGCATTTTATCTATAAAATGCGCTCGTCTGGATTACGAATTAAATTAAAATAAATATACGGTATATCACATGCATTGCGGAATTAATAACAGTTCTATTACGCCGAAAAATAACGTACTAATTCTTTGGTTAAGCGTTACAATTTATAAATAGATTGAAATTACCTTTAAAATATATTTACGTTTACGTTAAATCGTAGCATAGCCATATTATAGGTATACTGCCACTACGCCGGTAAGTATTAACAATGCTATACAAAATTCTCTATCATCGCTCGAGCGCCGCGTCTCCTCGCTTCAAAACGCTCCGCAGCTTTACGATAAAAACCATTCTCAATAACAAAGTACTCGCGCCTCCTTGAAACACCACGAAAGTAATCGACAAGAACAATGCATCATATACATGAAAAGAAAAAGCGCGCGCGCGAAGCTCGCCTCGCGAGCTCTAAACGGGTGGGAAGGCGTGGGGCCTTGCGAGGGCAAAGTGCTGCTCGGGGACGATGGGTTACAACGGGCAGCCGTGGACGTAGGTGACGTTGCGGAAGAGGGCGGCGGCGGTGGAGAGGAAGGCGGCGGTGGAGGCGGTGGTGGGCACCGGGGCGGGCGGCGGCGGCTGGCCCGACGGGTGGCTCGCCGCCGCCGCCGCCGCCTGCTGGCTCGCCTGCGAGTAAGGGCTGGGGCAGTAGGCGTCGATCGCCCCCGGGTGCAGGCCCACCCCCCGCACCAGCAGCTCCTTCTCCACCGTCGCCTGGTGGCGCAGCTGCTCCAGGCGCAGCTGGTTCTGCCGCTTCCACTTGGTCCTGGAAGCAGAGTTTGAGGGACTTTTTTTTTTCGTCATTTGATTTTAAACTATGTGTTTATGCAAAGAAAAATATCTTCACCGCGCGACAAAACTCGTTAGAGAAAAACTCATAAAAAATGAACTGACCTCCGATTCTGGTACCACGTCTTGACCTGCGTCTCGGACAGGGAGAGCGCGTCGGCGACGTCGCTGCGGTCCGCGACGCTCAGGTACTTCTGGCAGCGGAACTTCCGCTCGAGGTAGGCCAGCTGGGCGTGGGTGAAGGCGGTGCGCCTCCGTCGGGGCTTCCTGCCCCCGCCGCCGCCGCTGCTCGCCGGCATGCCGCAGGACTTGCCGCCGCCGCCGCCGCCGCCGTTGCCCGACGTCGCCGAGCCCGGGGACGGAGTCAGGGCGGGCGTCGGGCTGCTCAGCCGCGTGCACGGACTGCTGCCCGGGTCGATCGTGTCCTCGGAGTCGGAGTGCAGGGCGGAGTCGTCCTCGGAATCATCTGGAAGTAGAGTTTCAAGCTGTGTTTTAGACGTTTTGTCGAGTGTATTATTCTCTTGGCGTTAAAACGCATTAAAAAATCGCATTTCATAGCAAACTCATCCACACACCAATGACGACAATAAACGCCACCGCCAATCGCGAGCAAAATAATCGAAGCCCTTCCGCTCGTTAGTCCCGAACAGTCGGTGCAGCGAAGGCAGCCCGCCCGAGTCGATCGACGCTCGGTCCTAACTGGCTTAAAGTCCGACGCTCTCGGTGCCGTTTCCGAAAAACTGCTCGGGCGGCGGCCGCTCTCGGCGACGCGTAACGAGATCGACACAATGCGGCTAAACGCCTCGCGCCGCCCACCCACTGCGCCCCGCAAATCGAGCGGTTAACGAGCACCGATCCTCAGCGGGAGCTGCATGCGAGCCATCTGCGCGCACCCCCGGGGCCCGCCGCTAACGAGCAGGCCCGCGCCGATCCTCGGGTCGCCGGGACACGTGTCGTCGGCGAGACGCGCGCGGATTATCCGGGGGAAGGGGAGGGGTGGGGGCGACAAGGCGTGTGAGAAATTTTCGGGGACAGGTGTAGGATTGCGAGGATCTGAGATTCTGGCGCCCGAGGGGAAGGCGAGCTTTTGGCTTTCGATTTCTGCACTTGCCGAGCGATTAGCGGCTGATTTTATCGCTGGGAACAGTGGAGGACAAGGGAGCATCGCTCGCGGTGATTTACCGAAGGTTTAGTTACTTTTTTTTATAAACAGAGATGATATTAATTTACGTTATTTCTGAAAATTAGCGCATTTTTATTATACGTTCTATAATGAATAAGTTTTAATAAATCCATGTTTATACGAAAGAAAAAAAATGTATAAAAATTATTTTAATAACAATACACATTTATTTATTTAGAGAAAAGTAGGTCCTACGTTGGAAAATAAATATATTATAAAATAAAGCTAAATAAATAAATAAATAAATAATTATTGGAAGCCGTTTCTTGCCTTTGAACCACATTCTTGAAGCAATATATTTAAGCAGAGCTTGAAAAAAAATCAATTTGAAATAAAAACTGGCCTCCTACCTTGAACACGGTGGTCCAGAACATCGCCGAGGAGGTCGCGGATGAGAAACGACTTGTGCTCCTGCATCATTTCAGCGTCCCTGACCAGCCGTCTCCAGGCCCAAAAGCTAAACCAATCCAGCTTCTTCTCTCCTTCGAAATTCGCTCAAAGTCCGAAGCCCAAACCGCTCTCTGACCCTCCGGCCTCGGCCCGAAATCCAATCGCACTTGCTTTTTTCCCCCCTCAAAGTAAGCGAGCCGATCGACGGAACGGAAGAGCGTCTCGCGCACGGAGCGGTATCATCTCGCGTTGGCGAGCGACGTGGATCTGCGAATAATCTGGATCGGCAGGACGGCCACGGCTGCGGCGGCGGCATCCCCCGTCGAATTAATACGGCCGTTTATTTCGCGGCGGCGCGCAGCCATTTTGGGGGTGGGAGCGCGGCCGCCATTGGCCGGCGCTTTAAGCGCTGACTCCACCCCCGGCGGGCGCAGATTCGCCCGCGCGAGAGCCGCCGAGAAAAACGCAGCCGGGATGTATATATATCTTTCGCGGCCGATTATCCGCCCGATAACGAGTGCCCGACAAATTGAATGTGTAATGATCGCCGCGGCCGAGAGACCGCCGAGCTCTTTCTTCGCGGGCTCTCTTTCTTTTTCCCTTTCTTACGTACCGCGCGGGCAGGAGGAGGAGGAGGAGGACTCGCTTTTCTCTCCCTCCGGGAGATTTTCCGAGCGGGTAATTAGTTGCTGCGTCTTTGGAGGAGAGAGGCTTTGTGCGCGGGAGCTAAGTAGAGCGCGGATGCTCGCGCTCTTTTTTTTTCTTTTTTAACCGCGGGGGTGCCGCGCGAAGGGGTAATCGCCGCTCGGAGGTTTTAAACTTTGAATTATTAAACGAGGATCGAGCTGGTTTTAGGAAACAATTTTTTTTCCGAACGAGTGTTCGTCGACTTTTTTTAACAATTAACACAAATTTTTTAACGAACTCGTTCAGCCAGCGCGAAATATACACCGCAAAGCGTCTGCACTGATCCGAGTTGAAAAAATTAAATACCAAAGTATATCGACTCGATCCGTCCCCGTTTTTAATTAAACAGGCACACGCGTAATACCGCGTACACATTTGCACTAAATGAAAAAGCCGTACTTCCCAATAACTCCGCTTCTCTAATTAAGCAAAACTGTTACGGTTTAATTAATTTAATTAAGGTATATAGTTTTAAAGCGAAGGCCGCGGGCATTCCATTTGGCGTCTTAGCTCGCTCCACATACTCCCTACCTCTAATTATCACTTTAACCTCGCGGCTCGCGCAGCCCCTCCTCCCGCGCCTGCCTTCGGAGAATATATCGCGCGGAGGGAGAGAGAGGGACTTTTAAAATAAAAGTCCCGCGCATTTACGCGACCGCTAATTCGTTAACGCGACGCTGCACCGGGGAGAGAGAGCCGCGCGCGGAGGAAGAAATTTTTGGTACAAAGGATTTCGCGATATAATTGGCACTCGATTGGATACGTATATGCACGCGAGGCTTTCCCCGCGGCGCGGAGAGAGCGGAGTTAACTTTTTTTGCGAAGAGTGACTGCACAGAGAGGGAGAGAGAGAGAGAGGGAGTCGTGCTCGAGAGAGTAGGAAGCTCCGCGTTTTAATATCCGAGTAAACTTTAAACTTTCGAAAGCCGGCGGGGCTCGTCGAGCAAAACTGGCGCTCTCGTTAATTGAGAAAGAATGGGGATGGATTGCGCGTAGCAACAAAATCGGCTGCATAATTGAGGCGGCTTTATACGTTTGTAAACGTTGCTCCGTTTCAAAAGAATTTTGCGAGTTATCGTTCACGGCAAATTGATTTTCGTGCGGTGGTAGTATAAAGCAGCTTTTTACTCAGCTCTTTTTTTCCAAAATATCATATAATAACAATTATTTATTATATTATATAAGAATTACAGAGAACAGTTTTATTACCTACCAATTATTGTCCAGAATAGATACACTTGAGGAACAGTAAAAGTAGATAATACCGTAGGTCATATTTGGAGAAGCAGCAGGGGTTCGACGGGGAATCAAGTGGCTTCAAAAAAAAAAAAAAAAGTGGGTGAATCATTTATACGATGACTTTCCAATTAATCCCTTCCGCCGCGTCTCGCTGACTCCTAGAAAATGCTTCTAAAGTCTCAGAAAATCCCGGCAAATTGAAGCGTAATATTTCCCCGGCCACGTACTAATGCCCCGGAACGACGCAGTATAACGTCCATAAATATTCAAGCCGTCCGCGCGCGCGAGACGTTCTCGAGGCCGCGCGCTTTTAATTACCGGGGCCGGCGAGCAGGTCATGCGTAGGAATAAAGACGCGGCCTTAATACCCGCGGAATCTGCTTAAAGCGGCTGGGCAATTTAAGCGGCTTTTCTGGGCTTTTCGGCGCTCCGCGTGGTATCGCATAAAGGATCGCGCTTTTATGCGCGCGGCGGCGCCGCCACTTGTACACGTAGGCGCGCGCGATGGGCATTTGTTTCTCTCTTTTTTTTTTTCTGCTTTCGCCCTCCTCGCTGTTTTTTTTTTCTAACGAGGAATGCTCGGAATTCGTTAGGCTAACGTATGCAGGGGATTAATTCAAGGGGGCGGCAAAGCGGCCAGGCGTCTTGCCGAATAAACGCGGAGCGGAGAACTGCGCAAAGTGGAATACATTTGAATGTTAACGAGCTGAGGCCTGTTCGCCTGAAATTTCAACGCGGGCTTTAGAGAGAGAGAGAGGAGCTCGGCTAGGGGCGAGGCAGGCCTTCTGGGCCGCGACTGCCGAAATCTGCGCTAATTTTTACCTAATTATTTTGCCGTGTGACGCAGCGGCAAGAGCTGCGGTTTTTGTGCGAATCTGAATTATGACTTTCATCTTGCTCATTTGGGGCTTGCTTAAATTGAGCAAGGGTCACTGAGTCAAAGGAGATGTGCCAGATTTTGCTTTGCAAAGGGAATATCTTTGTAAACCGCCTGTTTATTCTTTTAATGAGTAATAATTAGATTCCCTTCTATTTTTAGCAAAAATTACGTACATTTAAATCCGAAAATCTGACTGATAGTTCAGCTAATCATAAGCGACAAGTCGCCCAAAGTAAATGCCTCAATCGACGAAATCTCGATCGCAATCTCAGCCGAAGAAAGCACCTTTCACCAAAATATCACCCAGCAACATCTTCCGCAGCAAATGTTCACGCTCGATCGGAATTGTCATCCCTCGGGGGGCGGCGAGCGCGCCAAATCCGTCGAGTAATAATGGTAAATATGCGCAGTGCACCCCGCAGAACTCCGTCCATTAGCGCACGTTTGATTCCTGGCTATTTAGCCCTCCGGCCCCGTCGCCGATCCTTATCGGCAATTTGTTCCCCGCCCTGTAACAAGCCCGATCCCTTTACGCGCCCCGTATACATTTGTGTATACACACAGGCAAGCGGCGTGGCTGTCCCCTCGAGTGGAAGGCGAAACTGGAGTAATCTCGTTCGGCACAATGCGCCGCGTCGCTCTGCGCGCTCGGGGGTGTGAACGAGAGACAGAGAGAGAGAGAGAGAGAGAGAGAGCGCTCGCTGATTTTCGATTTCCCCCGTAGCCCGGACCCAGTAATTGCTTCGAAATTCGAGGAAATCGATCGGCGGTAGGTGTCGTAAGTGCCCGGACAGGAGTCCTGCGGAGTAAGTGGACGGGAATCGAATTGGGTTTTAATTCTGGGCCGATCGGGAGGAGGACGCGCGCGGGGAAGTGAATAATGGCAGGGTTTTTTGTTGCCTCGTTTTGACATCTTTTGTCGGCGCGTATATCGTAGAGGGGCTTTGATTACGGGCTAGCGATGAATGAATTAGCTCTTGATATTGGAATCACGGCGTAAGCTTTGGGATTATTATCAATCAATTGAGCTGAAAATAGATATTATGTACTTATTTAAGGAATAATGATAGTATAGTGTACGCAATTATATAATTTAACAGTTTTTTTATGCAGTGAAACAGAGGCAAAACAAGCTTATTGATGATTCAGCAGGGATGTGCGGTGACGGACAAATAAGAGCAAACCATTCTCGATTCAGTTAAAGACTTTATTCAAACAATGTTCAACACGTCCGTGCATCTCGGAGTCCGCGAGTAGAAGAAGGAAGGATTCGAAATTTACTCAAGCTAACTGTAGTTTGGTACTACTCTAATCATTTAGGAATAACTTGCGTAGCTTGCGCGCATTAATTTAAATTATTAATTGAAATAACATCACTTACTGATAAAAACAACCGACCAACAGCATTTCTCCTATACATTATTCAATAACATTTGCCGGAGATTTGCTCGTTCCTCAATTTTGCCGAATCTCTTTCCCGGCAGAAGAGCTGCTCCGCGCGCATTATAATGCCAGGCAGCAGTGCGTGCCTGGCACCCGGCGGCGCGGCGTAGTCATACGCGTAAGTGTCGTACGTGACTCGGCGTGCGGCTGCACTTCAATTACCGCGGAAGACGCTCGCGGAAGAATTCGAGCGTTTGTCTCGCGTAATCGGCCGGCGGGGGGCGGCGGCGCACACGCGGAATAGGGGGAGAGGGGCGAGCGGAACCGAACAAAAAAACCAGCGGAGGCTTTCTTTATAATTGGAGCCGCGGGACGCCTGACCAGCGTCCGTGTTCAAGCACTCTTTTCCCGTAACCATCGTTCTTCGAGAGTGTCTGTCTCCAAAGACGACCTTAGAGGAGCAAAGTCGCGGAAACTTGCTGCGTGGCTGGCTGGCCTGAGGGTTTGCTTTTTTTTTTCTTTTTAGAGGCCCTCGCGTGTGCACCAATTAATCATCGGGACGGGGAGGATGATGCTTTGAGGCCGGTTAATTGGAGATATTTGTTTACTGTTTTCAAGGTTTCGATTTAGTACAGTTATAGTTCTTGAGAAATGTTTTAGTGTAGTATAGGATTCAAGAATATAGTTGTAAAAATAATTGGATTTAAAATAGAATATGATATTGCAATAACAGAAACAATCAATTAACGTTGATTTATTTGTTGAAATTGGAGGATTTTGTAAGTTTAAAAAATTAATCAACATTTTTAATAAAAAGAAAATGTAATGTTTATTGGAAACGTGAAAGCAAACTTTATTATCATCATCAGACTCGCGCGGGGCATAAAAACTTGTTTTCCTTTGAGAAATACACTCGGCCGTTCCATTGAAAGAGTAAAATTTTGTCGGCAGTTTTTATCCATGACCGAGCTTACATTCACGAATAGCGTCTAGGGCCCCGCTCTATCTCGGCAACTAAAAGAAAACAAAATTCCCCGACAAATATAAGCGAAGCGCGCAGTTTTCCCCCCCTTTGAAGCTTTTGCTTTTTCGACGCTCGTACTATATGTATATCTCGCGGATACGGCAGTAGTTGCGAAGCGAGCGAAAAACGAACGCCTGTATACACAGGCAGCCAAAGAGAAACGGGGCGCATTCACGTATCAATAAAGCGAAAAAGATGGCGGAGAGAGCGATCCGATGAAAGCTCGCGGATAGGAAAAAAAAAGAGAGAAGCAGCCACGAGTCAAAAAGAAGAGCTCTCTTCTTTTTGCCCTCCGGGTTCTTTCATTCGGGGCGCTTCGCCCTCGGCGGATTACTTCATAGCAGTTATATTCACACGCGCGGTCGCTCCTCAATGGACTCCGCGTTTCCGCGATTGTTAGCGATTTTTTTCTGCCTCCTCCTCCTCCTCCCGTTCCACGCCGCATTACACTGTTCTAAATCGCTCGAGCGCGCGATCCTCCTCCCCCGTCTTTTATCCGTATTTACCAATTTATACGGTGCTGCGGTTATTGAGACCGAGTCGGAGCCGATATCTATCCGGAGCCGGGAGAGGGAGAGGTCGCGGAGGCTTTCGCTGCGCTGAATGTCGATTACCAGCCGCATAAAAGACGGAATAATTTTAAATGAATGATTTCGAATTACTGCCGGTCGGCTGCGGTGGAATTTTTTTCGCTGTTCGATGGTTATACACGGCCGGGGCTCGGGATTTTTCGCTTTTAATAAGGCTGCTGAAAGCAGACGGTTCACGGTGAAAGAGCGAACGATTGAGAAAATAGTCGCGTTTCAATAAAAAGCTCCGTACTTTAAGCGAGCCTCGATGCTTTTTATGCTTTTTCCTTATGTTTACGCCAGAGTTTCGGTCGATCAATAACTTTACGCTGAAAGTTTTAATGGGAGGCCGAAAGCTGAATCGATATTTTGCGATGAATGCCAAATTATTGAGTCTTTATTTTTAAACCAATGATTTATACGAATAAATGTTAAAAACATTCGTCGAGCAAAGTCAAGAGGAAAAGCAATAATAACTCTTTCAGAAATATCAGAACCATTATACCGCCGCATAAAAATGCCGAGTCAAAGCCGAAATGGAGTATAATGCTTTCTATTCAATAGCCTTTTCTACGTAAAAAGAATCTCTATTAAGCTTTAAAAAAAGCTCGGCCATCACGTGCAATTTTCGTGTGCAGTTTGCCCGCGGCAGATTACAGAGATTGCTCGGTGTCCTGTTTTTATTTTAACAGCGGGGTAATCAAGGGATGATTGCCGCTACAAAGCTGCTTGATTGGCTCGCTTATGTATTGGACTTAAAGCTCCCGGGAAAACGCAAAAATGAGAATATTCCACTTGACGGGACTTCCGATCGATGATAAAATTTTCGAATCTACGTACGTTGAAAGCGGCCCTCTTCAGGCACGCAAATAGAATCATTTTAACTCTGTTTTTATACATGTAAAAATATTTGTAATATTTCAACTATAACCTATATAATGTTTTTTTTTAATTTAATAGATTTTGTAGATTTTGTAAAACTAACAATTAAGGAAAAACAAGTTCGACTTGTTTCTAGTTTCTAAGTTAGTATGTAAGTTTATATATGTAATTTTATGTACCATTTCGTATGTACAGGTAATATCATTTACCTCTATAGGATGCCTGCTTCACAAAGGCATTGTAAAATGGTTAAATAAATAAATAAATAAATAACTTTTTAGAAAAACTTTATTTCTAAAAGATTTAATTATACAAAGATTTTGAAATTATAGAGTTCAATTTTTTTAAAAAGCAGCAACTTAAAATTGACTGCTCTAATTTTGCAATCCAATTAAAAATAAAATGACGTATGTAAACATTATTTTTAGAAGCGATGTAAAAATAATTTTTTAAATTAATTTTTAATGACCTATTGAAGCTCTTTACATTTCCACTGAATGAACAGTTTTTATCGGAGCAGAAGTACACGGCTCCCGATCCTTGTAAAATTAATTACATCAAGAACGTTGTGAATCAAACCCCTTTCAAAGCCATTCAATAAGCCGATATAGTTACATGCCGCGCTTTTCAAAAACATTCAATAACTGATTAATTTCCGAGCGCAACCCTCGCTCCCTAAAAAAAAAAGCCCGCGTAACCAATTACTTCTTCTAATTAACCAGCTCCCGAAAAAGCGAGAGAGAGAGAGAGAGAGAGAGAGAGAGAGAGAGCTACGAAACCGAAACCTACATATCCGCGGGACAAAGCTCCGAGGCGAAATCACCCTTAACTCCGGCAATTGCCGCTCGTTCCTAAAACACACTCGCAGGCTTGTTTACGACAAACGGCGCTGATTTGACAAAGCTCGGAGTCCATTTACTCGGCGAGCGGAGGGGAAGGCCGCCGCGGAGGCAGAGACGCTCCGCGCGCTCGGCTTGTTATCCGCTCATTGAAGTTAACCACGGGGCTAAGTGGGCGCGAGGGCGTTTTGAGGCTCGTCGGGTGTGGGTGGAACCAGCCAATCGCCGGCCGGATCGTTGCCGAGTCGACCCCACCACTCTTCGGTGCGGCATCGGAAAAGTCGCCGGGGTGGGGGGGGGGGGGGGGGGAGGGGGGCCG